>LPNX010453702.1:17070-147969 GCA_001517045.1 Pseudotsuga menziesii
TTGTCTAGTCAATAAAAACAAAATAATCCCAATTAATTAATAATGCTCTCCTCAAGTGGGATTTAATTAATAATGCTATCCTCAACCCATAAGGATTTAATGGCTAAGATTTAATCAAATAACGAAGTAAGAAAGGGGCATGACAATAACACTATCCATTTTTAATTTTATTTAACTAAATATAAATGGCACTCTCCAATATAATAATTATGATATTATATTACCCTTTACTTTTGAAATGCAATACTCTATATCCTATTTTACAATTAGATGTAACGTGTTATTCAAATGACAAAACAATTTGAAAATAACAAAGATCATTTTGTTATTCACATGATACTGTTTCTTATTTATATGAATTCAATACATGATTAAGAAGTATTTTATATAAATTCAATAGACGTGCAAAGGACTTTGAACATTTCTCGGTTTGGAGTTGACGAAAATATAATAGAAAAAATAGTTTGACCGAAAAAGCCAATGACGCGCTCTCCAAAGTCTAAGTCACAAAATCAAAATCAGAGGTTTGAGAATGAAACTTTAGTATTTAAACTGAAGTCAGCGTTTACTCGGCAGCCCTGTACAAGAGTTGTACTCTGAGGTCTGATGGCCAAAAGATATGTTTTGCTTCAGCGCTGCCGCTTTAAATGACCAGATCATTCCTTGAATTTGTCAAACGAAATACCCAAACTCTCACGCGTTTCCTCTTATCGCCCCCTCCTCTCCGGGTAACTAATTCATATATATATACTTGTACATAAGGAAGATACAATCATATTATCATTATTCCTCCTCTGTATCGATATTGTATACGTTCTATGGATATGAGAATACCGACACGACTGGTTGTATTGATTGCCCTGCTTATGCTGCTCACGATGGTTACGGAAAGTTCGGCTTGCAGGGCACAGAAACTGAAATTCATATTTCAGGGAGATGATGAAGCGGAGAATAATAATAATAATATTAAGATGAAGAATATTGCGTTATTGGAATCCCAGCTTCCAAGGGGTCCCGTAACTCCATCTGGTCCATCTCAATGTAAAAACTACAGGTCTTCGGGTGGAGCTGGTTCATGTCCTGTCAACGAGATTAACGCTGCGGGGGTTAATCCAAGAGAGATAATACGCCGAGATACAAATAAAAATAACATTCAGATTAAAAATGGGTGGCTTGAATCCGAGCTTCCAAGGGGTCCCGTTCCTCCGTCGGGGCCATCTCAGTGTAAAAACTACAGGTCTTCCGGTGGAGGTTCCTGTCCAGTTTAACAATTACATCATCACTACATTTTGGAATAATCAAGATCCAGCTTTAACAGATCCGTCGTTCGGAATCGGAATCGTTAACAGATACTTTTGATCTGTCCATGAACGACCCTGCCTCTGAAAGGGAATAACAGATAACTAGTGAGGAAATTAGGTTATCATCAACAACAACTAAAAAGGTAGCCGGGACAATGAAAATGAGGATGACGCACTAACAAGCCTATTGATAGCACATAAGGAAGCCTATTGTAATTTATTATCATTGTCAATTCTTTAAAACCATGTCATATGTATCAAATTTGTTCAACTATTCTTATTGAAAGGGCTTGCCGCCGTTTCAATTATTTTGCACGTAAATCAAAGCTGGTTACACAAAAATCAAAGTTCTTATTTCGCATTCGCATTTAACCCAAGTTTAATTGCAAACCAAAGATTTTATTCTTTCTTATTCTCAGTGTAAATAGTACTGATCATTTTGAAATAAATAAAAATTATTTCAATCTGATAAAGGTTGCAAATTCAAAAGCTTGCAGACATGCTGGGATGGGATACGTTTTCTTGAAATTTTGTAGTTTTCTTTTATTGTTTTGTAAATGTGATCTTGAAAAGTAAGCATATCCATACGGATATGGTGATGAATTTCTCTTCCATCAAGCATTCTCTCAGTTCGATATTTTTTCTTTTTCACGATAAACCCGTTATGTTTGGCCATTCCTATGCCGCAAAGTGAATGGTTTACTTAAAACAGCTGTTATTATGTTTGGCCATTCCTATGCCTACCTACTGTGGATCCGATAGTTAGAAGCTGCAAAGTGAATGGTTTACTTAAAACAGCTGTCACAAAATATTTAGCAGTCCGAAATGTCCATGTTTGTGTAACCTTGTGAGTACCATCTTACATATATTATATCACTTTTTAGAGGTGAACCTAAAGTTAAATGGATGGATTATCATATTTATCATTAACAATGGGTTTTCCAATTATTGAAAGATAACTGGGTTATAACCCAAAAAAATCAACAAAAAGCAAAATAAAAAAAGGAATTTGGTATGAGAATTTTTGAATGGTTTTTATTTTTGGTCATAATTTTATTTTTAAATTTAATTATTTTCTTTTCTATGTAAGTTAAATAGTCCAGTACTTAAATGCATCCATTATTTATTAACTCTTACTTTATCTTAGCTTTATTAATACAAGTAAAGCTAGGTTTAGTTGATCAAGCATGCTTGCTACAACATGCATACATGAGCTAGGTTAGGGTCCTAGCATGTAGATGTGTTTAAATATGATGTAAACTAAACTCTAGATGATTTGCACCCAGAATCGTGCTATTTTTTTTGGTCCAAAATAGAGTTGAAATTGTAAAAATGATTGATTACATTTATTATGTAATCAATATTTAATAAATGTAAATCTAGTGTTTGTGTTTAGGATTGTTAGTCCTATAATTCTTTGTAGACATCTTCAAATTTATTCCACTTCATTTTAATTGTTCTTAGTAATTATATAGGCATTTACTTAATGATAACTTTGGATATTGTTTCTCATATGGTCCAATGTGGTATTTTTGTTTGCATGTTTACCATTATGGATAAATACTAAACAAATCTTAGTTATATGATAATTAACATTATAACTTAATTACCATTATATCAATATCCCTATCCCTAACAAGTATTAATATTTCTATGGGTATATATGATATTAATTAATATGATGTATTTTAGGAAACCTTGCCACATAATATAGAAACATGGACTCGCTAGACATATTTTCCTTTCAATCAAAATTCAAAAGCTTTAGCAATAATTTTTTTTAATGTAAGAACATTGTAAGAATTTTTCGAAAAAGATTTTGGAGAAATTTTTGAGTAAACTATTTCTGAATTCACAATTTGGGTAAACAATTGCTCAATTTCAAAATTTTCACAGAGATATTAAATGCTATCTACAACAATAAGAGTAATTTTAGATGTTCTCAAAAATATCAAGTAAAGTCTTCACTACAAATAGTTAGATTAAAGACTTACCTATAAAATCTCCAATATACCATTCAAAATATTCAACTACCCTACCAAACTAATAATACTACAATTTACTAACTATAACCATCTTTTCTATTTGGAATCTCTTGGTATAATAATTCTACATTACTAATCATTCATTCACCGAAATCTACCAAAATAAGAAAACTATTTGCATGCCAAAAAACTAGTTAACCATAAAACTAGTTTGATCTCTAATATCAACAAGTTGGATTGATATTGTTAGAAACAATAAACTAGTTAACCTTAATGCAAGAAAAAATGGAAAAGATCGAAGAAAATTTTCAATGTACAATGAATTTGTCATTGTATTTATAAAAGTTTGTCACCACTTTTAAGTCTATGAGTTATTTTTCTTTCCAATCATATAAATTTAGTTAAATAAATCATTCTCTTCAATTTTGTTTTTTACTTTTGGCATGGACTTGTTCCTTTTCAGCTATCTTTGTTCAATTAAGGTTTTAATATGTTTTGGTTTTAGTATGTTATATGGGTTGTTGATAAGTTTAGGAGGGATTTTTTCATTGACTTTCATACGAGGATTTTAAGTATTTTTTAGAAAAGTAAAATTTGATTATATATGTTTTCATTATCATATCTTAGACATTATTATTTGTCAATTAATTTAGTAATTTTTACAATTTTTAAAGAAATTTATCTTAAGTGTTTTTACACATATTCATGTTGAATAGTTTTTGGGATTGTCAATTAAGTTAGTAATTTTTACAATTTTTAAAGAAATTTATCTTAATTGCTTTTAAACATATTCATGTTGAATAGTTTTTGGGATTACATTGTAAATAATATATCAGTTATTAGTTAGTAAATTCTAGTTAATATTCTCATTATCTACAATTAGATAATGGTTTTGATATCCTTTATATGTAACACTCATATACTTAATAAGATATTGATTTGCCGGCCTGTGTCAGTGGTACCAGAGCAAAGGTAGCGAAGCATTGGTGAGATAGAAGGCCAGTGTTAGTGGTACCAGAGCAAAGGTAGCGAAGCATTGGTGAGATAGAAGGAGCCCGTGAAGTCACCAAGAAAGGAGAGCTTAAGATTGTGGAAGAAAGACAAAGACTACACATTAACCGGTAATTGTTTTGAAGAATTATTTTCTTTTTTAAGAAGAAAAAAGAAGATAGCCAGCATTTATATTTTCGTACAATGGTTTCTTTAAATTAATTATCAAATCTTTGGGGAGTTCTTTTCAGAAAATAAAAGTTTTTAAACAACCATTTATATTTGAGTGCAAAGTTTTTAAAATTGAAATATTAAACCTTTCGGGAAATATTTTTAGAAGATAATTTAAGAATTTAAAGAACATTGGCTAAGAGGAAAAGCATATACGAGACTCTATTTTGTACACAAAAATTTACTACATTGTAAATTTCAATGAATTCTTTAATTTCAATTGTTGGAGTCTCGAAAAGAAAATTATCACGAATGGTTTCATAAAGTTAAAAATACCCTTATTTTTAATGATATGTGGGATGTAATTTGTGAAAATGAGAATTTAGAAGATAAGAAAGATGGGGAAGCAATAGATGAAGTGGATAAAAGTGCACCAATACCACCTACTAATGTCAAAGAGTTAGAATTATGGAAAAGCAAGGACAAGAAGGCTTATTCCTTGATTATTGCCTCTGTAAGTAAGTAGACATTTAGTTTCTAGCAAAACTGCTTGGGAAGCATTAAAGAAACTAAAAGATTTGTATGATTCACATTCTGAGCTTGAAATCATACAATTGTTATTTAACTTAGAGTTAAAAGATAATGATCCAATGAAACTTGCTTCTGAAATTAGAGCCATTTTCCATGATATTGATGCAACTGGTGTAAAAGTTGACATTCAACTTACTGCATTTATTAAATCTCTATATCCTACATATATTCATTATTTAGAATCATTTCAGGTTAGTGGCCAAATGAAAACTATGACCTTTGAAACACTTGTTGAGAAAATTGCAGAAAGAGAGAACGCATTTGGGAAGAAGGAGTCTAAACCCAATGAAGAAACTTTGTGTCTTGCACAGAAAGGACACATATCAAAAGAAGAATTGCAAAGGATGAAAATAGAAGCAGAGGTCGAGGTAGAGGACAAGGAGGACAGTACAGAGTAAGGGGAGGGAGATTTAATCAAGGAGAGAAACAATGTTATAGATGTGGAAAAACTGGTCATACTACCAGTTTTTGTAGAAATTCTTGGGATAAAATTGTTAACAAGAAAAATTGGTCATACTACTTTCTGATGTTTTTATGGTCCACAATTGAAGAAAAATCTAATATCTCTTGTGCAAATTAGATAACAAAATCACTCGATACATATGTTTGATGGTATCATTGAAATTAGAAGAGCTTATGATAATGTGATTGTAATGAATGGAGTGGAAGATAACAAACTTTTAAAGTTGAATGGTACATAATCCAATTCACAGAATTCTGCAAATTTGGTTCAGCATAATAGTAATTTATCTTCCATCTTACTGTGGCATGCTAGATTTGGTCATATTAATTATGATAGTCTCAGGATTATGAAACAGAAAGGAGTTCCAGGTCTTCCTACTATTCCAAGACAACTTTCCCCATGTGATGTTTGTATCTTAGGAAGCACAGTAAACTACCTTTTAATGATTCTATGTTTCGAGCTTCAAGAAAGCTTGGTCTTATTCACTCATATTTATGTGGGCTCATGCATGTTCCATCAGAAAATGGTAACAAATATATCATGACTTGCATTGATGACTTTACGAGGATGTGTTGGGTTTATTTATTAAAAGAAAAATCTCAAGATTTTGATACATTCAGAAATTTTTATTTATGGATTAAAAATGAAGCTCAACTCAATATTGGAACCCTTCAAACTGATAACGGTGGTGAATATACATCTCAAGATTTTGAAAAACAATTACAGGAGAATGTTATTAAACACCAAACAACTTTTCCTTATAATCCACAACAAAATGGTGTGGCAGAATGTATGAATAGGACACTCTTGAATATGGTAGGATCAATGATGTTTTTTAAAAATGTCAAGTTAATGTTTTGGGGAGAGGAAATTCTTAGTGTTGTCTACATTAAGAATATATGTCCTTTCTCTCCACTACAAAAAAAAAAACACCTTATGAAATGTGGCATCCCAGGTGTCAATCATTTTAGAATTTTAGGTTCCACATGTTATGCTTTGATTCCTCAGCAACAAATACATAATTTGGGAGTAAGAAATCGGAAGTGTATTTTTTTGGGATATTCTAATACTTCTAAAGCTTATAGGTTGTATGATGAAGATAACATGAAGTTTATTGTTTCTAGAGGTGTTATATTTCTTGAATTTGAGAAAGATGCACTCACTATTGATAAACAACTTTCTCATCTTGATAGATTTGATTCTAAAATAATATATCATGAAATGAATAATGAACTTCCAAATCTTAAAGGGGGGATGTCGGGTCTAAGTCAAGTTTTGGAATTTCCTTCTAATGCACAAGTTGATGAAACAGAAGATGAGACAATTGATGATATTGCTAATGGAATGGATAAATTAAGTATCATAGATAATGCAGAACCTTCTCTTAAAGAAGAAACAAATTAAACACCACAACAAGAAGTTTGTAGATTGATATAGACTAAGAGATTTCCTAAAAGGTATGATGATTTTGTAACATTAGATTGTGAATTAAACTTCCATGCATTTGATGAAACTGCATCTTTTCAAGAAGTAGTAAATAGTGATGTATGGAAATGTACAATGCAAAGAGAGTATGATGCTCTCATAAAAAATGGAACTTGGAGGTTGGTGGACCATCCAATTGGAACCAAACCTATTGGATGCAAGTGGATACATAAGAATAAGTATAAAGCGGATGTATCACTTGACAAACACAAAAAGAGACTTGTAGCAAAAGGGTATGCACAGAAAGAAGGTGTTGATTACACTGAAACATTTTCTCATATAGCTAAATGGGGCACCATTCGAAATTTGTTTTCACTAGCAATACAAAAAGGATGGAAAATACATCATATGGATGTTAAAACCACATTTTTGAATGGAGACTTGAAAGAAGATGTCTATATGGATCATCCTGAAGGCTTTGCTATCAAAGTTCAAGAACAAAAAGTATGCAAATTAGTCAAATCTGTATATGGTTTAAAGCAAGCACCCCGAGCTTGTTATGAAAAGTTAATTGAACATCTTCTCAAATTGAATTATAAGCACTTCAATCTATATGATGCAACTTAATTTGTCAAGAACGTTGGAAGATCGGTTGTATATCTAGTTGTCTATGTGGATGATTTGCTTATCACAAGAAATAATGATGATTATATAGTATCTATCAAAAGAGAGTTGAAAAATGTTTTTGATATAACAGATTTGGGATTATTAAATTATTATTTAGGAATTGAAGTAGATCAAAAACCAAAGCATATTTTCATTTCTCAGAAAAAATATGTTGGAGAGTTATTAAACAAATTTGGTATGCAGGATTGTAATCTTGTTTCAACACCAATGGAGCAAAATATAAAGCTTACTTCAAATGAAGGTAACACATTTGAAGATCCAACAAAGTACATGCAACTTATTGGAAGTTTAATTTATCTTACTACTACTCGTCCTGACATAAATTTTGTTGTAGGAATACTTTGCAGGTTTATGCATCATCCATGTGAAGGTCATTGGAATGCAACAAAGTGAGTGCTCAAATATTTAAAAGGAACTCAATCTTATGGCATCAAATATTCTAGAGTTTCAAACTTTCATCTCATTGGTTATTCAGATTCAGATTTTGATGGAGATAAAGAGAATGGGGTCTCTACTTCAGGTTATTTGATGAAGCTTCGATCAGCAGCTATCACATGGAGATCATGAAAGAAATTTGTTCCTCCTGATTCTACAGCTGAAGCCGAATATGTTGCAGCATTTCAAGCCACAAAATAAATCATTTGGCTTCGTAAAATACTTGAAGACTTGCAGGAGAAACAAGTGTCTTCAATGCCTTTCTTTGTTCACAACACTTGTGCAATTCAATTGGCCAACAATCCAAAATTCCATGATCGAACCAAACATATTAACACCAAATATCACTTGATTCGACATCATGTTGAGGCCAAAACCATTCATCTGACACGTTGTCCTACTTCTGATCAAATTGTAGATATCTTTACTAAAGAATTGGGCCATGAAAAATTTGAAAAATTTAGAATGCAGCTTGGCATGTCAGATGTCCCTTCGGATTAAGGGGGGAATGTTGAATAATCCTTCAGGATTACATTGTAAATAATATTTCAATTATTAGTTAGTAAATTCTAGTTAATAATCTTGTTATCTAACTGTAGATAATGGTTTTGATATCCTTTATATGTAACACTCATATACTTAATAAGATATTGATTTGCAAAGGTTCTTCATGACCTATATCAAGTCACTTATAACTTTAGTTATTTTTGGTAAAATTAGGTGATTGAAAATGGAGAAATGTGTGCTTTAAAATTCTACCATATTTTCACACAATGACCAAAAAAATGCATGGCCTTACCAATCTTTTTAGTCATCATTAACTCTTAGTCTATCCTTAACTCTATTAAAAACAAAATTAATTATTTATGCGTTATTTAAAAATCACATCAAACATTATATTTTTTTTTGTATGTTGAATTAATAATTGTAATGGACCAATCATATCATATTGGTCATTAACTCCCTTTTATCAAGAAAATTTGAACAAATTGAAATTGTAAGGGGGTTTGTACTAGTTAATTGATGAGGGATCAAGGATGTAGGACCAAACAAATAAAGGGAAGATGGTTATGATATCTTAGGTTCCTATGCACAATGTACTAGGACCATTTATGTTTTGAATATCATCCCATATAAATTCTACTCCAATGTTCTTGGGCACCCCAACATATGCAAACTAAAACCTTTGCTCATCACTTTCCTAGAAACCAGTGGTGAGGGAACTTGACTCATAGAAGCTTGAAAATATCTGATATGGTTTTATATAATAGTAATAATATGTTTATGAAATTTTATAATAGATTTGGAAAGGTTAGGGGGTACCACAAGCAAGACTAGTCTCTAGGACTACATAACAAGCTCAACTTCCAGGCTTCCCAAACACACGAAGGAGGTCACGAATCTTCAGTTTCAAGCATGGAAGATATTCATTATCATGTTAGTGAAATTTAAGAATAAAAATGAAATAAATTCACTATTCTTAAGCTGACTAATTCACACAAAACTGAAAACTAGTCAATTTCTCATTGAAATCTAGACAAGGTATAAGAATTCTTTATGAAACACAACCAAACTGATTCAAATTTCTAGAATAATTGAAAATATAAATAAATACATCAAATATAACCATTGGGTGATGAAATGAATCTCATAAGAAGCTCTTAGTTTACATCCATTTTCATAAAACATTATTACATGAAGAAAGAGAGTAAAAATCCTTGGGAATTGGAGTGACAAACTACCAAATATCTGCAAAAGGATTGGTACTTCGCTAGATCTGATATTAAATCCTTCAATTTTCCATCATTAATTTCTAAGTGGAATCAATCCTCTCCTATGACTAGAAAAGCAGTAGGGGCACATCTCTCGGTTGTGACTACATCAAATATAACCATTGGGTGATGAAATGAATCTTGCAAGAAGGTATTAGTTTACATCCATTTTCATAAAACATTATTACATGAAGAAAGAGAGTAAAAATCCTTGGGAATTGGAGTGACAAACTACCAAATTTCTGCAAAAGGATTGGTACTTCGCCAGATCTGATATTAAATCCTTCAATTTTCCATCATTAATTTCTGAATGGAATCAATCCTCTCCTATGACTAGAAAAGTAGTAGGGGCACATCTCTCGGTTGTGACTAGGGGCACATCTCGATAATTCTAAGAACCTAAATATCTCAATTTGAAAGTATGACTAACCAAATATGTGATAAGTGCGCTAATACATCATTTTATAGAAGATGATGCTTGTTTTGCAAGTATCCTTGGCCCATCGGCCCTCATGATTAGATTAGGATGCACTTGCTTTAAGTTTTTTCTTTGTTCCTGAATTTTAATTCTTGTTCTTGCTTTGTCACTTTTTCCTTTCTTTTCCATTCTTTTCCTACTTTTTGTTGCTTTGTTGCTTTTTCCTTTATTTTCCCATCTTTTCCTGCTTTTCCTTCTTTTCTTCCAGACTTTCCCTGCTTTATTTACTTGCCTTCCTTGCAATAATTTTTCCTTGGAATGCGTGCCTTCCAAATTTCTTCCCTTTTTGGAAACTTTCAATAGTGTAGGAATTGTCCACTATCATAGTGTGTCATCCTAACAACCTCAACTTCACATTATCCAAATTAACTTATTTATGAGAGATAAAGTAACAAAATTAACTTAGGATTATTTACAAACTATGGTCTAGGAAAAAAATATAATCCCAATTAATTGATAATTATCTCTTTATCCCATAGGGATTTAATGGATAGATTTTGGTCAAGTGACCACCTTCGGAACATACATGACAATCCTCCCCTTGAAATATTGCTTTTCCCCAAGAAACTGCAATAAGGGATGGTGTAACACCTTCTCTCATTTTTCAAAACTTTGCTTCAAAGCTGCAAATGTAAAACCAACAATGCTAGGATCCCATTGTTTGAACTGCATTCCTCAAACATCAACATTGTCATTTTTAACAATACATCATTCGAGAGAATGACAAGATCCATTGCTTATGCAATAGTCATTAAACATATTGATCACTTGGAACAAATGGTTATTCCAAATGATACCGAGATCCCATAATATTATCTGCATCCTTGCAAACATCAATAACATCAAGAAACATTTACCACCATATGAATTGAAAATGAGGATGAGAAAATCATACTACCACACTGGAATATCAACATTTCTAGTGCAAATTCTACACTATGAGGGCCCTGGAAATAATTTATGCAACTCTTCAATGTACGGCCAAAACCTTGTGATCCTTCTCCTCTAAACATATCCTTATGCACATAAGTATTGGAGCTCACAAATTTGTTTCTTCAATGACATAGATGTGATTCCCATGTAATAAGAAAACTTTAGGAATCTTCCAATAACCACAGATGCCCATGTTTATCACAGAAGATGTAGGATGTGCCTGTTGAAACTCCATTGGTGTAAGCAAAATGTACACCCTCAAAGGTGCACAAATCCAATAAGTACCTATCCATCCATTCCATGAATAAACAAATACTGTAACTGTTAGGTCTGTGTGGAAATATTGTGGCTTTCCCATGTGCACACTCCCAATGGATCAACTCTCTTGCATCGTTCATGCAATCACTAGTATGAATGGAAGAATCCAAGGTAGGAAATTGATGCATTTTATGTTGCTGAAAAGGGGATGGTTCTCTCATGAAATCACCATGGATGAGTGTAGGAGCCTCCTTCTCCTCATGTGGTACCAAGAGAAAGATTCCATTAACCTAATTAGCATCCTCCGGTGTTATGGTTGTATTAGAAAGTGCATTGGATGAAAGGTCATGAAACAAATTGAAACTTCTGAAATAATCATCCACCAAGAATGTGGATGGATCCTTGTCTCCTTTTATTGCTTCATAAAATGTACCATATTGTGCCTCCTCAAAAACTATACAAATTATACTAAGAGATAGGTCCAAGTCTCTATGAAATAGGGTAAATGCTCGGGCTTCATTTTTTTTTTGTGCATCCTTCACAAATACCTACAAATCAAAACACACCTCATGATCAACCATATTATGAGATTCCTCCGCTGGAAATTGAATGCATTCATTCATTGAATGATTGATTGAAAGAGATAAAGGTGAAAGTGATATTTGCAACTTCTTATGATGTTGCTCACTTTGCATCCATGATTCTTGAAGGACCGTTTGGAAACTCTCCAATGAATCTTAGGTGGACTTTAGTTATTTTGTGATCTTTTCATTTTCTTTTGCGTCTTTCAAGGTCATTCAATGATACATTTCAACAATCCCCAAAAAATCATCCCTATCAGAAAGCAAACTCAAAATGTTACCTTCAGTGTTGGATATTGATTTTTGGATTTTCTCCATATCCTCCTGTTGCAGCTGCAACCTTTTTTCCCAAATTTTTGAAATTTTGGACCCTACTTTTTTTATTTTATCTTGCCTGGGATTGTTTGGATTGTTGAACTCTGTTTTTCCATCTACTACAATTTTGGATTGTTTGAAGTTGAATTGAGGTCAACTATTTTTCTTCTTTTCGGAAAGCTGCTTTTTGTCTGCCAATGCTTTTGACTGTGGAACTTGAAGTTTTTGATTTGTGGATGATTTCCTTCATCGCTATCAGAAGTATATTTATGTTTGAGTCGGAGCTTTAGTTCTCTATTCCACCGCTGTTTCGTAGGTGAATTGAACTAATTTTATCGGTGCCGAGCCGAAAGTCTTTTGAGCACTTAACGCTTTGTTTTTCGATGATTTGATTTTTTCGCTGTCGAAATTTGTTTGACGAACGAATCAAGGCATTAGTTCTCTATGCCACCGATGGACACTCCTATTTTTTCATGATGCACTTTACGTGGTCTTTTTGGTTTTATTGTTTAAATCCTTTTGACTTTATCACTATCGGAATTTTTTTTGACTTTTATCGGAGGGCTAGTCCTTTGTGTTGCTAACACGGGGACAGCGTTAATCTCTGACTCATTGATTCGTTGTCTTTAGTTTTGTTGATCGTTGATGATTTTCTATTGTTGCGGAAGCCGTAGTCAGTCTGTCTCCCGCCATTGCGGCTGCGTAGTGATGTATCCTGCCGATGCATTAGTGGTTCCGATCTCTGATGCTTAACTATCGGAATTTTTAGCGTTTGGGAGTGCTAAAAATGTGGAAAGGTTGAGGACTACTTGTCTAATGCATAGTGCTCAAAGCATCCGATCATCGACGTTATTCTTCTCGCGGAACCCATTGTCTTTATGATACCCACCGTTGCGGTTTTTTAGTGGATTATTTTCCTGATGCTTAGCATTTTTTGTTTTCGACTACCGATAAAGTTTTCCCTCCATTTTGGTGTGTTTTTACACTATCTTATGGAATGGCAGAGATTTCCCATGGGTGTTGGTCGAGTTGGGGTTTTTCTAAGAAGAAGAGTGTAGCTTGGGGTTTGTTTTTTTGAGGAGTGGTGGTGACATTGTCCTGGTTCATGAATTTATCAGAGGGTTTCGAATTAGTTCAGATCCGGCATGGATTAAGATGAAGAGTATGTTCTATCGGGATTGTGATTTTAGTTGGACAACGAGATTAGAGGTTTTTCAGACCCATCTTGCAGGATTTTCTTTGCATTATCATGTTTTATTTTCATGCATTAATATTGTTTATAGTTCATTTTACATAATTCCTGTATTGATACAGTTTGTGTTACTTTATCAAACGCTAAATAGTCTAAAATCTGCTATTTTCATGCTAGGGTGATTGCTACTGCAAAGAAGATAGGTCTAGAAGACAAAGGAGAAGAAAAGAGGCAACAATGAAGGAAGAGAAAGAAAATGAAGAAGCATAGATGATGAAAGCGAAGGAGAAAGTGAGGTTCTGAGATCTCAACAGATCAATGGCAGCAGAGGCCTAGGATTGGGAAAAGTTCATCAGCGACCAAGCTGGTCCCTCTTTATAAAAGTGCTATTAAATTTTAATTCAATGTAATGTATTGTGCAGCACTCACTAAAAGATGAACTTGTGAGATTGAACGATTGCGGGGGAGCCCAAAGATCACAGGGGGCAGCCCAAAGGTTTTGTTGTTTTGTATAAATGTAGGAGAGTTAGATGTAAGAAAGGAATTTTTTCCAGATATATTTGTGAGAGTATGTTGTAAGAAGAACTATTTCCTTTTGCAATAAAGAATTACAAGTTTCCTGCTAGAGAAAGCTTGGTGGAATGTTTCAAATGATTTGCTATGGATCAGTTGAATGTGAACTATTTCATTTTCAGCTTATGTCCATTAACTATGAGATCGTTCTAACTCTTTGAGCCTATGTTCATGTTATGAATGCACTCTAGTTTATTTTGTGAAATTTCTAGTATGGGTAATGAAGGTTTTCATAAAAAATAATCTATATTGTTGTTCATTTATCTATTAATGTTCATGTGTTCTGAAATAAGTAACAGCTATCTATGATTTTTCTTAATGCATGCGCAAAAATACATTACTCATTGATAAATGATAATCTTTCTCCCAAGGGATAGGTCAGATAGTTAGTTTTAGTTTTCTTGATGTGTGTGATTTAGATGTGAGAGATTTAAGATGAGAGGTAAGAACTTGTGCATCACATTGTGATCGCTCCTCGTTATCTCTATCAATCCACATTTTTACATAGGAACTTGCACTTCATATTTAACACAAAAAACTAAAATATACACAATGGACTGGGCTGTAACTGGTAAAACCTTTAATTCGTTACTTGACCTACGGTAGCTGGACCGTAAACCGAACAGATTCCCCACACCAAACAATAATGAGCTAGTTGGGAATGTTTATTGGGGAGAATCCTTGACTGTTGTTACCTATGATTTTCTAGGCCTCAACAGTTTTTGGTGCTATAAGGAGGGCAGCCAGTGCATGGCTGGCCGAGGAAACCCATTTCCTCAAAATTACTCCACCGGTAATAGTTCTGAGAGCAGTTTGTTTCCCAATCCAATTCCTGAAGTGAAGGGTAAGGAGCATTTGTATTCTGTTGATAACGAAGTAGTTGACAATTTGAGAAGAATTACTAGGGCTTATGCGAAGAAGATCAGTGGATTACCGATTATTCCTTCCTTACCTAGAAGGGAATATCAGAAGAAAGACCGCCCTATATTAGAAGACACAATGTTGGTTGAAGATTTTGAAGAACTAGTAGAAACAACCTTACAGGAAGTTGTTCAGCCTCTGAATCAGTTGGACCCAAATACACCTTACTTTTCACTTGTTCATACCCCTATTCAGTCACCACCTCACTCTCTACCCAAAATCATGGCTAATGTAAATGCAATTCAACCACCAAACCCACCAAATCCACCACCTACTTGGAGGGCTAGGTCACCTTTAAACCTAGCACCTCCTTTGCATGATTTGCCTCAAGCTTTTGAGAAAATGTTGCCTAAGTTTGACCCAAGTGAAAAAATTATGTTAGATGATCATTTGCAAATCTTTTAATTGGCTATAGAAGGACTATGGGATGGAAAATGTGAATATGTAGTCTGCAGATTGTTTCCACATACCCTGAAAGGAGCAGCAGCCTCATGGTATTTTTCTCTACCTGCAAATTCAATTATAGACTGGGACACATTTGAAAGAATATTTAGAAGTAAATATGCAGTCCAGAAGGCTCATGCAGCTTTAATGAAAGGGTTATGTGATTTAAAGAAAAAAAAGGTGCATAATTTCACTCAAAGGTTTGCTACTTATCTAAAAAAAATTCTTGCAGCTGATAAGCCATCTGACAAAGTTCTGAGTGAATACTATACTTCAGCTCTAGGGCCCAACTTGGCCATGTTTTCCAAGATGTTATTCAAACCTACATCATCAGAGACTTATGAAGTAGCTGAGAGGGTAGAGGCTGAGAAGGAGAGCATAGAAGATTATCCTGTGTAGTCGAAAGAAAAAACTTTTGGTAAGAAAGCCTTATTACTGACTAAGCCTAGGGAGGAGTAGTCACATGACTTTGAAGGAATGTTGAAAATGATGCAGAAGCTATCTAACAGAGTGATAGATTTGGAAAAATAAAAGGAGGCTCATAAAGCATATAAGCCTTACTATAAAAGGAGAGAAAAAAACAATCGATCTAAACCTCCTCCACACAGTCCTACATCAATGAATTTAACGGAGGTAGGTATGGATAATTTTGGCACCTTTCATTAGCAGCCTCATTCTGAAAAAAATTGCCCTCAATGGATAAATTCAATGACATTAGTAATGAATCAACTATTGGACTCCAAACTAACAAAAGCTGATTATGAAGAAGAAAAAGGTAATAAATCCATAGAAAAATAAGAAGAGGATGCTCTGGTTTTATGGGACTGTGTCTCACTATTTGATACAGAAGTTGAAGGTTCACTGAAACAGGAAGAAACATTAGAAACAAATGTGACAACAAGAAGTCAAGGTTTGTTAAATAAAGACAATTCAATACTTCCAAAGATTAAGAAATTTCAAGAGAATGTGAAGAAAATACGGAAGAACACCACAACTGATAAAATTCTTGAATTTACCATTACCATTCAAGATCTGAAGCAAATCAACATGCGTGTTAAGCCTATTCAAGACAAGGTTGATAATGAAAAGAAAAATATCAAAGCACCTAAGATGGGGTATGATATACCTAAACAAAATAAAAATTGTTAAAAGCACTTGAAGTACAAGAGGAAGATCTTCCCACTAACAACCAACCTGTAGAAGAAATTGTTGAAGCAAGTGTGGGAGGTAAGGATAGGTTTAAAACTCCACCATTCCTCCTAACTTTTGAGATTTTAAACCATAATGTGCACAATTGTTTAGTATACTCAGGGGCAGCAGTCAATGTTATGCCACTTTCAGTCTGCAAGAAGATCAAAGGACAACCTAAACCCACTACCTGGTAGGTTATTCAACTAGACAGGACCACTATGAAAGTAGTCGGGGAAATGGAAGATGTTCCGATTCACTTATCTGCCAATAAAAAGGTATGTCAGTACATTGATATTGTAGTAGCCAACATCCCTGATGTTTATGGTATTGTTTTGAATCGAGACTGGTCAGCAAGGCTAAATGGATACTTTGCATTAGATTGGTCACATCTGTGGTTTCCTCATAAGGGAAGTCCAAATCAGATCAAAATATTAAGAGAGCCCCACATGAAGCACAATATTACTCAATTGGAAGAAAAAAATGAACCAGTGAATTCTGTGTTGGGAAATTGTCTAATTGAGCTTGAACCGGGAAACTACCAAGCGGAAGAATCCAACAGTACACCAGACACCCATCCCGATATCCTTCGATTTTCACGGGCTGATGAGATTGATTGTAAAATAGTAGACTTAGTAGATGTAGTTTTTTATTCAAGTACAGTAGGATTAGATAATGGGTAGGAATTTTTAGTCAAGCCTAGCCCCTCCACTTACAAGTTTCCATATTTATAGGGGTGGGCAGAGAACTGACCAGTTAGTGGTTTAGTTCTCAAAATTTATTTTTTTGATTTTTGATTTTCTTGTACATAAATAAACTGATTTGGTTGTTTATTTTTGATTTATTTTATTTCTGTTTGTTTTTAGTTATATTTTGATCGATTTAAATAAAATAAGAAAACTTTTGGTTGCATGGAGAGCATCAGAATTTTGCATTAACTAAAATCCTTCATTATAAGACTGTGTACTATTGATTTATCTAAAAGAATTTCTTCTAGTTTAGCAGTTTTCATAAATGGCTATGAACACATTGAACTCCTACTTAATCCTTGTAAAATAACTCAGGATCAAAAGGTCTAGAATACTATTTTGAGTCTCCATCCATCTCACAATTAAAAATGTCTTAGGCGATGACAGGAAAATACCCATGGAAAGGAAGCCGAGTAAATAGTATGTTATATATAAATGATCCCATGCCAAGAATTGAAATCCAAAAGGAAAATAAGAGTCAAAAAAACTTCTAAGAAAGAAATATGTATCAAAACAAAGTACTGAACCATATGAGTACAAAGTTGCCAAAGTTCTTCTTCGTCCATGAGCTGAAAATTAAATACATCGCTCACACAAAAGGACACTATGGATAGAGGAGCCTAAATAAAAAATTCAGAAAGAAAGGCATGCAGGAGGACTCAAAAAGGACAAAAAGGTCCAAAAGCACAAAAGTGCAAAATGGCATGGGAATGAGGAACAAACGAATATTTATGTTTACCATATGTTACAATCCTGTGGTGTCCAAGCTGGGAGCTACACGAAGACAGAGGTAAAAAATGAAATTCATATTCCTGGCCTCAAAAGAGTTATCTAGAATTTTAAATCTTGGTTCCCATTATCCCTAAATTGGACTATCATGAATGATTAAAAGTACATATATCTGCCATTTGGGAAATCCAAACATCTAGAAGAATTCAGCATGTTGGTATTTATTGTCAAAGCAGTCTTTTACTTAAAGAGAAAATTGTCCAGAGATCTGTGTTCACCAGGTAGTCGCCAATTGTTGCAGCTGCAACTTTTTTTCCCAATTTTTTAAAATTTTGGACCCTCCTTTTTTGATTTTATATTTCCTGGGATTGTTTGGATTGTTGAACTCTATTTTTCCCTCAGCTACAATTTTGGATTGTTTGAAGTTGAATTGAGGTCAACTATTTTTCTTCTTTTCGGAAAGCTATTTTTTGTGTGCCAATGCTTTTGAATGTGGAACTTGAAGTTTTTGATTTGTGGATGATTTCCTTCATCACTATTGGAAGTCTATTTATCTTTGAGTCAGAGCTTTAGTTCTCTATGTCGCCACTATTTCGGAGGTGAAACGAACTAATTTTATCGCTGCCCAACCGAAAGTCTTTTAAGCACTTAACGCTTTGATTTTCGATGATTTGATTTTTTCGCTGTCGGAAGTCATTTCATGAACGAATCAGGGCATTAGTTCTCTATGCCGCTGATGGAAAGTCCTATTTTTTGCGATGCGATTTACGTGGTCTTTTTGGTTTTATTGTTTAAATCCTTTTGACTTTATCTATATCAGAATTTTTTTTGACTTTGATAGGAGGGCTAGTCCTTTGTGTTGCCAACATGGTGGTAGCGTTAAGCTCTAACTAGCTGATTCATTGTCTTTAGTTTTGTCGATCGTCGATGATTTTCTGTTGTTGTGGAAGCCATAGTTAGTCTGTCTCCCTCTGTTGCGGCTACGTAGTGAGCTATCTTGCCGGTGCATTAGTGGTTCTGATATCCGACACTTAACTATTGATGGTTTTAGCATTTGGGAGTGCCGACATTGCGGAAAGGTTGAGGACTAATTGTTCTATGCATAGTGCTTAGAGCCTCTGATCACCGACGTTATTCTTGTTGTGGAACCTGTAGTATTTATGATACTCGCCATTGCGGTTGTTTAGTGGATTATTTTACCGATGCTTAGCCTTTTTTGTTTTCGATTGCCGATAGGATTTTCCTGCCATTTTGGTGTGTTTTTACACTATCTTATGGAATGGCGGAGATTTCCTGTGGGTGCTGGTCGAGTCGGGTTTTTTCTGAGAAGAAGAGTGCAGCTTGGGGTTTGGATTTTTGAGGAGTGGTGGTGACATTGTCCTGGTTCATGACTTTAATCAGAGGGTTTTGAATTAGTTCATATGTGGCTTGGATTAAGATGAAGAGTATGTTCTATCGGGATTTTGATTTTAGTTGGACATCGGTTTTAGAGGATTTTTAGACCCAGCTTGCAGGATTTTCTTTACATTATCATGTTTTATTTTCATGCATTAATATTTTTTATAGTTCATTTTATAGAATGCATGTATTGATACAGTTTGTGTTACTTTATTAAACTCTAAATAGTCTAAAATCTGTTATTTTCATGATAGGGTGATTGTTGCTGCAAAGAAGATAGGTATAGAAAACAAAGCAGACGAAAGGAGGCAACAATGAAGGAAGAGAAAGAAAATGAAGAAGAATATATGATGAAAGTGAAGGAGAAAGTGAGGGTCTAAGATGTCAACGGATCAATGGCAGCAGAGGCCCAGGCTTGGGAAAAGTTCATCAGCGACCAAGCTGGTCCCTCTTTATAAAAGTGCTATTAAATGTTAATTTAATCTAACGTATTATGCAACACTCACTAAAAGACAAACTTCTAAGATTGAATGGTTAGGGGGTGCCCAAAGGTCATAGGGGGCATCCCAAAGGTTTTGTTGTTTTGTATAAATATAGGAGAGTTAGATGTAAGAAAGGACTTTTTTCCAGAAAGATTTGTGAGAGTATGTTGTAAGAAGAACTATTTCCTTTTGCAATAAAGAATTACAAGATTCCTGCTGGAGAAAGCTTGGTGGAATGTTTCAAATGCTTTTCTATGGATAAGCTGAATGTGAACTATTTCATTTTCATCTTATGTCCATTAACTGTGAGATCGTTCTAACTCTTTGAGCCTATGTTAATTTTATGAATGCACTCTATTTTATTCTGTGAAATTTCCAGTATGGGTAATGAAGGTTTTCAGAAACAATAAGCTATCTTTTTGTTCATTTATCTATTAATGTTCATGTGTTCTGAAATAAGTAACAGCTATCTGTGATTTTTCTTAATGCATGCGCAGAAATACATTACTCATTGATAAATGATAATCTTTCTCCCTAGGGATAGATCAGATAGTTATTTTTAGTTTTCTTGTTATGTGTGATTTAGATATGAGAGAGTTAAGATGAGAGGTAAGAGCCTGCGCATCACATTGTGACTACTCCTCATTATATCTATCAATCCACATTTTTAGATAGGCACTTGCACTTCATACTTAAAAACAAAAAAATAAAATATACACAGTGGAATGGGCCGTAACCAGTAAAACCTTTAATTCGTTACTTGACCTACGGTAGTCGGACCATAAACCGGATGGATTCCCCACACCAAACAATAACGGGCTAGTTGGGAATGTTTATTGGGGAGAATCCCTGACTGTTGTTACTTGTGATTTTCCAGGCCTCAACATCTCCATGGAATATGTCTTCTCCACCCTCCAACATATTTTTGAAACTAAAGCATGCGTTCCTTGGAAAATCTTTAAGGCCTCTTGAATCTTATGTTCATCCATCTTTAATGACCCTACAATAAAATGGGGTTATTTCAAATGAACCTCCTCTTCATATTTCATCATAGGATCAACTTCAATAAGTTCATGTTGTGAAGGTGAAATCAATCTCAAGAGATTTTATTTAGCTCCTACAATGTCTTCATGCTCATAGAAATTTGGTCTTGTGGCAACTTTTTCAAGTGGAATCTCTATGTCACCAACATAGAGAGGTGGACATGCATCAATAGATGTCTCACTGAAACTTGAGCACCCATCGGTACGTACTCTATCAGCTATGTCTAGAGCGTTACTTGTCTCTCTGGATTTTTCTTTTATAGCACTAGTGGTAGGTTCAAGTCAATGGAAACCCCTCTCTTTTGTTGCACAATCCTCATCTGTAAGGATTTCAGTATTGTCATTTGCTTCATTTTCATTCTCCTATGGGAAACTTGAGACTTCTCCACCTTGTCTGGCATGAATATTGTTTCATATGTAGGGTCCACCATGATATTGTTTCCACTTTATTCACATAATTTTGATGTAGAGAACCTTGAGGGCGAGACTTAATCCTGCTGCAATCTTGCTCCACTTATCTACACACATTGTTGCCAATATGGTTTATTATATTCTAATGTGAGTTGTCAAAGGGATCCATTTTCCATAATATTATTCCAACCTCATATTTACATAACTCTTGAAAAGACAATAATTCATGTATCTTTTTGCTTAATTATTGATATCTTCGAAGGTACTCAGAAGGATCAACTTCTAGTGGCTTTCCTTCATAGATTACTTTGCCATAAACAACATTAAACTTTGGTAGATTAGGCCTTATGTTTTCTATTCACACATTGTCATATGAAGATTCATCATCATCAATATAAATGACATCATCATTAGAATAGGATGACGCCTCATCATCCCATTCAAAATCATCACTACTGGGTGCTAGTCTCATGGTTGCAAAAATCTTCTTTGTCAGAAAAGATGACCTACAATATTATTCAATAGAGAGGATAATTTCCACATGCTAGGAAAAGGAAATAGATTGAATACCACTATAATGGACCAATCAAATCATATTGGTCATGGAATCCCTTTTCTCAATAACATTCGAACAAACTGATATGTCAAGGGGGTTTATACTAGGTAATTGATTAGGGATCAAGGAGGTAGGACCAAAATAAGAAAGGGAAGAGGGATATGATAGCTTAGGTTTCTATGCAAAATGTACTAGGACCATTAATGTTTCTAACATCATCTAGGATAAATTATACTCCAAGGATCCTGGGCACACTAGCATATGCAAACTAAAACCTTTGCTTGCCACTTATCATAAACCAATGGTGAGGGAGATTGACCTAGGGAAGGTTGTAGATCTCTAATATGATGGTATATAATAGTAATAATATGTTTATGAAATTTTATAATATATTTGGAAAGGTTAGGGTGTCACACAAGCAATACTCATCTTTAGGAATACTGGTACAACCGTATCCGGTTGGACAGCTACGAAGCGAGTCCGACTTCCATGATCAATAATAAAATAATGATATATTTATTGATGATGGATATAATATTACAATGAATATCACCTTTATAAGGTGTGAGAATGCATACTATAGGGGTATGCCCTTTCACCGGTAACTAATAATCTATTTATTTATAAATAATGATATTATTTAAATATTCACAACATTTCCTTCCCCTTTGAAAATCTTTGTCCTCAAAGCTTGATTTTTCTAATGGCGTCCTTCATTCCGATTCTGTGTTGGTATTAGAATTAGACGGGACTTATTTTGCAGTGACTTACATTTCCTTTCCATTGATGATTTTGCACTGTATTGTCTGACTGTTCCTACATTTATGGCATGGGGTCCAATCGTCACTGCATCGACGATGTGTGTTTTTATTCTTTTTTTATTAGGGTGCCCACAAGAAGCTACTACCCAATCATGATACAATGGGAGATATCTAGTGGAAAAATAATAGGAACGTGCACACACCCTTAGATGCATGCACACATTCCTACTTTGGCAATGGATAACCTCCACATCAAATTGCCAATGTGGACAATAGGAGTGCGCACGTTCCCCTAATGATGTGTATGCATTCTAAGACGCACATACTTGTTTTGAGCATACGCATACAGGGACGCATGCACATCCATGTGTTTAAAAAACAAAACAAAATAGTGAACAGTTTTGTTTCATTCACAAATAACCCGTGAGTGCGCAAGCTACCGAAAATGATGTCCAACGAGGCCAAAACGACACCCAGGAAGCCCAAAAGAAGTGTCCATGAATCCTAAAATGACACCCACGAAGTTGGAGTAAGGTAGATGGAGTATTTGCATTTGTTTTGTTTTTTTTAATGTTTTTTATTGTTTTTCAAATAAAATATAAATTTAAAAAATTATGCAAATGAATTGAAATGGAAAAAATTTGATATTGCCGATACAAATTACATAAACATAGTGACAAATACCAATGAACCATCCCAACAAAAGAGTGAAACAAACCAATGAGAGGACCCAATAAATAATGAATTAAATGAAGAAAACCCCAAGGATGGATTTGGTGAACCACCACAAAAACCCGAAGATGAACTAGACGGGGATTTAAATGAGTTAAGAATATTGAGTGATGAACTAAAGAACACCAAAGAACCCTCTTGTGTTTCCCTTGCCACACCACTACAAAACATAATAGAGTCTATCAACATTTCCCACAGTGAGATAACCAATTTGAGCCAATATAGGGCTCGAATGCGAGAACATTGTGCCACTTGTATATTGAAAGAAGATATAAAAAACCTAGATATCACAAAATCCCAACTCTGGAGAAAATTTACAGATCCGAGAATAGGAAAGTCTCTAGATTTGTGGAAGAGGTGAGTTTGGATGGACTGGTGTAATTACTAGCCATGGAGAGAAATTGGAGGAAAATAAGGTTCATGGTTTTTTACAAACCTCCATGCAACAATTTCAAGGTCCCATAGTATTTTTCCAAGAAACCGTGGGCATAGTTTGTGTTAGGGTTCCATGTGAACCACTTCGAAATCACCAAGTTCCAGGGCATCGGTTTTGGCTCAGCCCAAGATCAACCTCATGCCCACTGGAACACACTCAGAGGACCTCCTGCACCTAGGCGAGAGCGAAAACCACTTCCTCAAGCCCCTAGGTTAGGTAGCGGGCTAGATGAGATCCATGCGTTTGTTAGATGTGCCACACAGAACCTTCTCAGGCACAACACATTTGTAGCTATGTCCTCACAAACCGAGCAAGACCACCTCGAGAGACACACTTCTTCATGGTATACTGGTGGTAGGAAAGGGAGAGTAGCTACAGGTGGTAGCCAGGATGATCCATCTAGCTCAACGGGACCAGTGCCACATCATTGTTTTCATTGTGGGAATCCATGCCATATTCCCACACAGGAGCATGCCAGAGAGGCCTACCTACACCATGTTAGTTATTCTGTTATTTAATGTTCAATTATTGATTATACGTTATGAGATATCATAATTTCTAATAAATTTAACTTAGAATCAGATGTTGATGACTTGATTTGTTTTAATGTACATCTATTCAGTGCTGTGTCTCCAACACCCAAGTGGGAGGATATTGGTTCTTTCAACCTAGATGGATCCATGATAGCTGCAGAGGAAATCATGACACCATACACACAGGTAGTTTTCTTTCAGTAATTAAATTTAATGTTAGTAGTTATTCTTTTTGTCCAATGTAGTGAATATTTAGTAATTGAATCTAAATATTTTTGTGTTTGCACAGGTGTCCGCAGGAGTGACTGACCACCCATCCCTGCTAGGGATTAACAGATCCCCTCGTGAGTAGGTATCGTGTAATAAAGTATAAATTTAATTTCAGTTTTGATGAATTAGATTTGTATAGCTATATTTTTTATGTACTAATATATGAGTCCGTGAATATGTATGTACATTTGAGTACAAAGGCACGTCGGTGTCATTATCTCTCCATTGAGTTCCTTTTTCCTACCGTATATTCCAGGTGTATCCCCTTGCATACATGTCCCTTTACCTACATCCCTCCCCACCCTGTTCCATTCATACCTTACCTCCCATTCACCACCACACTTCCATCCAACTCCCCCTTATTTGTCACAGTCTTTTCTCACTCCCCCTCGGCCCACCCATCCACCCCCTCTTTTGCAATTTCCAATGTTTCCACCCTCCGCCCTCTGACCATTATACACCATCCATCCACATTCACCCATCCCTCCACCCCATCCCAGACCTCAGCCCCCTCCCCCATATTCCCCCACCACCCTCGTTTCCTCTTCCAAGGTGACCCATTCCATTCTACAGCCAGTTTGGGTTTATCGTCGTACATCACCACTTCACACACTCTAGTCCACACCCTCTCTCACTGTGCCCCCTAGTTTTTTAGCAAACATAGGTGTGGCTACATCCTCCGCTATGCCATCCACCCTAGCATCAGAGCAGGTTTCACATCCCACTACTCCACCTACCACCCCCCGAGGACCAACCGACTGCTCCACCTGCCAGCCCCCAGGACCAACCTGTTTTCTTCATGGTGAGATTGATTAATTTATGAAAATATCATGCAATATTAGAGAAAATTAACATAGGTAGTAAATTGTATGAGTTATCATACTATTTAAATGTTGCAGAGTGGCATTGCTGAGAGACTTGGATCACGAAGGAGGGTATCCCACTCACCACTTATGGTCTCGTCTAAGGTGAGCTATTTAAAATTTGAAAACTTAATTTTGATTTTTAAATTGTTTTTTATACTTCTATAATTTCTTTTAGGAGTTGGAATTTAATTGTTGTCTTTTCAGAGCCCAAGGGAATGTGTTCAAAGCGTCCAGAAGAACCGAGCTTCCTCTACCTCGAAGAAGAGGAAGATCAATTTTGGAGGTGCAATTGGCAGCTCTGAGTGTGGGAAGAAGGATTAAGAGAACCTCCTATGTACACTAGCCATGATGTGACATTTTGGCATAATTTTACATATTTTGTATAGGGAATGAGTTGCCATATTTTGTATAGGGCACTAGTTGCCATATTTTGTATAGGGCAAGAGTTGCCACTGTATAGACATTGGGAACAATGTTCCATTTGTCACTACTACTGTATATGGTTGGAAATTTGTGTATATGAATATATCATTTTTCACTTATTTATATTTCTTTTCCTTTGATTACATTTTTGCATACATTATGTTGAATGCAGCAGTAGATCGTAGTTGATGCGCTTGCAATACTTATTGTTGACGAAGCAATAAAGTATGTATGTTCACAATAAATTGCATAAAATTTTAACACTATAGGTTAGTTAACAAAAAAATACACAATAGCATAAATATGTACAATAGAAATGGTAATTTTAAATACCAAAGTCCTGATCTTGTAAATCATAGTGCAAATACCTAGCTTGGCCCTTAATCTCTCTACCCTTCCATTTTTGTCTCGGGTTGTCATACCTAGCTTCGGCCTTGTTATTGTAGACCTAAACCCTAAGGACCTAGAACTAACTAGAAAACTAACCTAAAACCCTAGCTTTCTACCCTTCCAAACCCTTCTTCCCTTCTCCATCTCCTAACCTACTCACTTACCTTTCCACCTCTCCTCTCTCATTTCCTAGCCCTAATATTTGAATCTCATACTCCTATCCTTGGCCTATACAATCAGAACATGGCCTCCTTTCAAAACGCCTTCTCTAGCCTTAAGTATCCCTCCTAGTTCTCTACATATCATTGACATTTCCAACCATACATAATAATTTTTGAGAGTGATCTACAAATACATTTGCACTACTAAAATACCAAAAATACCTCTAAAAAACATGTACGAGATACCATCTTTGTTGAGGACTATTATATAGATACTTGTTGGCACTTTTGTCTTGACTGGAAATTACTATTTGGGACAGTCATAGTAAAATTTGTCTTGGCTAGAAAATACATTTAGTTTGATAGTCCCATTCATTGACCAAGTTGGAATTGACAATACTTGTAGTCCACTTGCATTTACCAAACAATTGTCTTCCTAATTGCAAAATTGAACTCGACATGGCTATTGCATATTTACTTTGACTGGAAGTAACATTCTGGGATAGTCATACTTGGCTGAAAGTTATCATTGGTTTGATAGTATTATTCATTCTCCAAATTGGAATATAAAGCACTTGTTTTCCTTTGGTATTTACATAGTAATCATTGTCTCATTTTGCAAGGTAGAAATTGATATTGGAATGATCTTCTCTTACCATTTCATAATATTGATGAGTCGAGAATCATATTGAACATGACTGTTGTTGGCTTGCATTTGTTACATCTACCTGGAAAACATTGATTTTGATAAATTTAAAAATTTATATCATTTGAAGATGAAGTTGACATTTCTTACTCTCATTGAATACATACATATTTGTTATGCTATTGTTGAGCACTTGCAATTTTAATGATCTCTTGTACTTGTTTCTTTGGCATAGGGTAACCGAAGTTTAAGGGTTAGAATGAATAACCTAGGGTTTAGAATCAAGGAGTAAACCCCAACCCTAACTAAAATTTGAAGGTTAGCATGCATAACCTAGGGTTTAGAACCAACGAGGAAACCCTACACCTAGGAGGGAAACCCTAACACCAACGCTACCTAACCATCTCTTGTGGCATATTATAAAGTAACTTTTTGTTTGTATATGAGCATGCCTAGGATTGTAGTCATATGTCACATATTCTTTATACACTAATCAAATGAGATACTCTTTGTGGTTTATCATGCACAAATTACACAAGTTCATGTTAATCAATGGGGAAAATTTAACCCTAACGATGAAACTATTTTTGACTTGGTTGGAAATCATTCTTAGTTTGACATTCCTATATTCATGAAAAGTGGATTGATTGGGGTCTATGTCAACGTATTTCGGTTGCAAAAGAGGTTGAATTTGTACGATATGATGATAAAGTCCTATCAACACCACTAGCATGCTTCAACCACATGCATAATTGAAAGGAAAATTACATCCAATGTTATTCACAATCACCCAACCAACTATTAAATAAAATATTGAATCATCCTATAGTGTTTGACCCCCCTCTTTCACAAGAAATATTCATTATGGTTATTGGCTTGCAAGCATATATTCTACGTATATGTTCTATTCTAGGTATATGGTTTATTCTAGCTACATATATTCTAGGTATATGCTCTATTGGTTTCTAGCTAAGTGCGACAAACAAATCTAATTATCTAAACCTAATGAGTTCATAAAACTCTAGTTTGTAGTTATATGTGTAAATGTGTAAACACTCTTTTATAGATTTGTGGTTTGTAGTTCATGAAACACTATATTTTTTGCTATTTGTTATTGTAGATTAGGTATAATGTCTAAGTGTATATAAACAAGTGAGACTAACATAGAATTTGATCTCTAAGTGTTATCTCCTAAATAAATTAATTTTCAATAGGTTAAACTCACACAATTTATTTTTGCATAGTAATGAACATTTTAGGGTATATTATGAAAGATGTTTGGGTTATTAACAAAATTGGAATGCCTGGTGTTCCGTTTTTCAAGAAATTTGAAAGTTTAGCTTTCAGTGGCTTAGGCGAACTTTTCAACAATTCATTAGCCACCTAAAATCCTAGCTTTCAATAGCTAACCATTCGGACTCAGGACTACGTTAACTACCGAAAGCCTCTGGACTCCATTTTTAATAAAATTTTGGAAAAGGAGCTTTCGGTGGCTTAGGAAAACTTTTCAACAGTTGATTATCCACTGAAAATCCCACGCCCAACACTCACATCTGACCATGTAGGAACACATCCCACAACCCTATCAGAAAGGCCCAGCACTCACATCCGATCATGCGGGAACACATCCCAAAACCCTATCAGAAAGGCTCGACACTTATATCTAACCATGTGGGAATACATCCTGCAACATCGCTAGAAGGGCTCTACACTTACATCCAACCATGCAGGAACACATCCTGCAACCTTGCTGGAAAGGCTCTGCACTTACATCCAACCATGCGGGAACACATCTTGCAACCTTGTTGGAAATGCTCTGCACTTACATCCAACAATGCAGGAACACATCTTGCAACCTTGCTGGAAAGGCTCTGCAATTACATCCAAGCATGAGGTAACACATCCTGCAACCTTGCTGGAGAGGCTCTGCACTTACATCCAACCATGCGGGAACACATCCTGCAACCTTGTCAGAAAAGATCTGCACTTGCATCCAACCGTGCGGGAACACATCCTGCAACCTTGCTGGAAAGGCTCTCAACCCTAGGTTGAGGGTTCCTGGTAACTAACCAGGTGCCTCTATTCTCCAAGAGAATGGAATCAGCCCTTATATCTGATCAAGTGGGAACACATCCCTCAATCACTTTAGAATGACCATGCACTCATATCTGATCATGTGGGAACACATCCCACAGTCATATCAGAATGGCCCTCAGTCCTAGACTGAGTATTCCTGGTAACAGACCAGGCACCTCCATTCCAAGAATGGAAATAGCCCTTATATTTGATCATGTAGGAACCAATCCTACAGTCACATCAGAATGGCTCAGCACTGATATATAACATGGAAGGAACCAATCCTCTCACCATGTCAGATTGGCTCACGGACTCATCACTTCCCCTTGGAAGGAACCTTAATCTGGAGAACTGGCAAGATTCTCCCTGAAGCACTCAAACTTCACTCTGGCTAATGGCTTCGTCAACACATCATCTATTTTTTTGTCCATCGTAACATACTGGAGCTTCACTACTCCCCTCTGTACCATATCCTTGATATAGTGATACTTGATCTGGATATGCTTCAACTTGTCATGGAACACTGGGTTCTCCAACAACTTCACACAACTCTGGTTGTCACAATATATACAAGTAGCCTCTAACTGGAGATCAAATAAATCACACAGTAGCTTCCTTAGCCATACTACCTCACAACTAGCTGAACAAGCTGCGACATACTCTACTTCAGCTGTACTCAGTGCCACATAGGATTGCTTCTTGCTAAAACAAGAGATCACACCTGATCCCATACTGAAGCAACACCCTAAAGTGCTCTTCCTATCGATGGCACTGCCTACGCAATATAAATCAACATAACCCTCTAGGTTAATCTTTTGATTCTCCTCATACTTGAGCTCATAATCAACTGTACCCCTCAAGTACCTTAGAATATGCTTTGCAGCAATCAAGTGAACATATCTCGGATCTGTTAGGAACTGGCTCAAGGTGTTCACAGCAAAGCAAATATATGGTCTCGTGTTTGTCAGGTACATCAAGAACCCAATCAGCTAATGATACATCATAGCATCAACCGCTTATGATGAAGAATCACTCAATAGCTTCAAGTTCGATGCCATAGGTGTGGTCATGGCCTTGCAGTCCATCATCTCAAATATCTTCAGGATCTCTACTGTATATTTCCCTTGTCCTAGGGAAATTCCATTTTCATTCTGCCACACTTCCATGCCTAGAAAATAATGCATCATACCCAAGTCCTTCATTTCGAACTCGATAGCAAGCTTCCTCTTTGTATCAGCTATCAACCCATCCATACCTGTTACAAACAGATCATCTACATATAGTAGGAGCATCACTGGATTGTCATATTCAACCTTGTAGTAAAGGTTGGAATCTATTTTACTCTTGGTAAAGCCCAAACTGGATAGAAAGCTGTCAATTCTATCGTACCATGTCCTGGGTTCCTGTTTCAAACCGTACGGGGCTTTCTTCAATCTACATACATGAGACTCCCTGTCATGTGTCTCAAAACGGAGTGGTTTCTCCACATACAATTCCTCTTGCACTACACCATTCAAGAAATAAGTCTTGACATCCATCTGGTGTATCTTCCATTTCATCACTACAGCTAGAGCCAGTACTGATCTGATGGAATTTTATCTAGCTATAGGTGCAAAAGTTTCTTCATAGTCTATTCCTTCTTTCTGGGAGAAACCACGAGCAACAAATATTTCTTTATATTTTTCTATACTACCATCTGCATCATGCTTGATCTTGTAGATCCATTTGGAAGTTACAACTGAATTCCCTTCTAGTCTTGGGACAACATCCCAAACATCATTCTTCATGATCGATTGATACTCTTCGATCATAGCATCTTCCATTCTTTTCATTCTGCTTCTTCTTCATAATTGGAAGGTTCTTTATCGATGAAATCACATAATAATGCTACATACTCGGAGGAGGATCTGGTCCTCTTTCTTTCTTTGTGATTCTCTTATGTAGCCCCATATCTTATTTCACCTTGGATAGATTCTCGTACCCAAGCAGGTTTCCTCTGGTGAGGATTCTTCTCCTGAGGTGGATCTACAGGTTCTTGTGGTTCTTCAAATTCTCGATCTTCTTCTTGAGTTTCTTCGTTCATGGTTGTATCATGAATTATGGGTGCTTCTGCTTCTTCAGGTTCTCCAGCAGGTCTTTTCCTGGATTTGTTGTAAGCTGAGTATTCATCAAATGTCACATCCCTACTGATGTCGATCTTCTTGAATCTTGGGAAGTATATTCTATAAGCCTTCAAGCTTTCATAGTATCCCACAAATATACCCTTCTTTCCTGAAGGATCTAATTTTGTCCTCTTCTCTTTTGGAATGTGTATGTACAATCGACAGCCAAATATTCTGAGATGGATGACTTCTGGTTTCTTGCCAGAAAAGAATTCTTCAGGTGTCTTTTTCTTGAGTACTCTATGTGGAGTACGGTTCTGTACATACACCGTTATTCTGGCAGCTTCTGCCCATAGATGCATAGGAAGATCTTGATCATGAATCATTGCTCTTGTAGCTTCCATGATAGTTCCAATACTACATTTTGATCCAAAATCCGACGGTTACTTCCGACGGCACGTGGATTTTTTCTTTTAACTGTACAAAAAATCACAAAGATAATTTTTTTTTTTGAAATTGTGGTCATCAGCGTCGCTTAAGCGACGGCTAGGCTCAATAAGCGTCACTTAAGCGACGGATGTCCTCATAAGTGTCGCTTAAGCAAACGTGCTTCAAATTGGTCAATCATTTAAATAAAAGAAACCCCTTTTCTCATTTACCCGTCGCTTAAGTGTCGCTTAAGCGACGACGCTTCAAATTGGTCAATTGGAAAATAGAATACAAAGCGCTTTGATGTGATTTGTGCTATCGTGGTGGCATACATTGGTCGTATTGAATGTCGGCTCGTATCATTCAAACCCCTGTTCTCATTTACCATTTTCAAATGTCTATGGGGTCACTCTCACCATTGCCAAGCACCCAAGAAACGGAGGAGGAAGAAGCGGAGGACCAGCAGAAGTCTGAGGCCAAACGTTAAAAGCGGGTAGGAGCTTCAGACCCACAAACCTATTTGGAATTTTATTGAATTTTCAATGCTTTTTGACATCACCATTGATAGCTGGATCCATGTGTCAAGCTTTATCAGTTCAGTATTCTTGTATCAGAACTCCCATTTTCAACTCTATGATTAGAATTTATTTTTATAGCAGACCTAGTAATCATTCATATCCCTACATCATTGTTACATGTATCAGGCCCATATATCAGTGTCCTTTGTGTTGTCACATGTATGATTTCTCCCCTGTGCCAAAGTTCCTTTTCCCTTCGTGAACTCCTTCTATCGTTGCACATTCACATCTTTTCTATTTTCAAGGCCGGCCAAAGATCCTTTCCACGTCTCCCTTTACTTTGCATCGTCCCACACTTGGGATGCATCTCAAGATCATATCATTCCCTCAGCAAACCTCTGGTACAAATATTTTTATTTCTTTCTTTCGGCCAGCAGTGTTATGCTATCTCTGCATGCTTCTGTTATCGCTTCCACCATTTTATTTAGGCATCCCTTGCCTTACCTATTTCTTTTGTTGTCCTTGTTGTAGGGTGGATCCTTTGACAAGGTTCAACCTGTGGGCAGCAAGAGCTATGGAAGGTGGCATATGGTATACAAATATGGTACTAGAGCATAAAAAGAATGTTGCTGCACACAGTACTGATCACAGGCAAGGCATGGAAGGGGACACTACCCAAAAGAATAAGTCAAGAGGGAAGAAGGCCCCCTTTATTGAGGTATAAAACCTGGTCTACCTAGATGAGGCACTTGAACCACGGGTGCATATTAGCAAAGTGAGCATTTGAAAGTTTATGTGGAGCAATTTAAGTTGGTGGATCACAATACCCACAATCCCACCGTATTCCCTGATTTTTATTCAGATAATTATCAAATATAGGGGGAACCAAACCAATAGTTTTTCACCATTTCAGCTTTTTGTTTTAATTAGGGATTACAAGTCTCTTGCATGCCCCATGCTTTGGGAACTCTTTGGCAGTCAGGAAATTTGTGAGGTTGTTGTTATCATGAACTCAAACTAGAGGGATTTGAATGGACTATAAAATCCTATTAACATATAGAATATCCATGCCATTATAGGGTTTTGTTGTATGGGGAGGAAGCTAGTGATATGTTTTCACAATAGTCTAAGTAACAAAGGATGGGGTTGTCATGAAAGAATAGATGGAACCATGCTTTAAATCTGGCACAAAGAAGGCCTGTCAAGGATATGACATTACATTCATTTAAAATATGTTAGTCAGTATGGCCAACTACTATCCAGAAGGGTGGTGCACGCCTGCAAAATGGGATAATGTTCAAAGAAATCCATGTATATTCATTCTCAATCCTTTAGGGGTGGAAGGAACTATTATCCTTTCATATTCAGTAGACCTAGCACCTTTGGTAATGAGACCAAGCACCGATAGAATTAAACCTATACCTTGTGACCCTAGTCACCCTTCAAAGAGAGAATAATGAAACTGAAAGGGCCTTTACTCGTGCTATGAATCCTTACTATTAAAGATTTCTCCCAGTCCTCTTCTCGGGGGGATCTCTATGCTCAACAACATTCCCCCTTGAATTATTTATCCATATATTCAGTGTAACCATATACCATAGTAACCCTTCATAGAATAACCCAGGTTATCCTTGCCTAGATATATTTATTATTTTTATATTATATATTCCCACCCAACCGGCCAGGGCATTACATTAAAACAAAGGGCCAGGGCACCGTCACTCCAGCATAGTGAACTGTGATACTGACACATCCTCAATCCTTTATTTATAATCATGCATTCTGAACACATCTCACATCAACACCCAATCCCATAGGTCTGGATAAGCTCTCTAAGTACACGGCATTTGCATAGCCTCTACACCAGTGCTCTTTATGTCTAGCGATCGTCCAGATTATATGATTTCATTTTCAGATTAGCATATTATTATTCAGCAAGGCCTACCAATGTATGCATTCAGCCTCAGGACAACCCTTTCATCTGCCTTTCATGTACAGCGCATTCTACCTCACACACAACAGTCCATAGCAGAATAAACAAAACAATAAGGTGCATTGTAATAGCCTGATGCCTTCCATATAAAAAGATCTAAGTATCTAGTTCAATGCTAAATGTTGAAGCTAAGAAATAATATAAGATAAGGTTCAAGTACAAGATAGATGCTACATACTAAAAAAAAATTGAACAAAAGAGACAGGCTCCCCATCAGGGTAATCAATGACTATTAAACATTCTATGCACTAGCGGATGATATCCTTCAAGTAATGATAGAAACTGATGGGGCTTGGCTCAATGATCCTAAAGGGAGGAGTTGATTACTCCATGCCTGACATACTCCCTCCGGACACAAACTATGGGAAATTCTTTCCATCCATTCTATAGATGCTCTCATCTTATTACTGTTGTTATTCCTACTATGGTTGTTCCTCACAATTTTCCCTCCCCAAGCCAATTCAATATCTGGATGATGCAACGAATTCCTTCATTCACGACCTCTCCACGAGTGTTAGTTAACGCGAGGTGAATAAATGCATAACATAGAGACATAATGTCTTGTTTGAGATTGGACAAGGCCCGTGCAAACTAGAGGTTTATCGAAAATATATATTTTATGTCTTTGTACTTCTTTCCCTCAAAGTGGATTTATACTTTCACTCTTGATCACTTGAATGTTATTTTCTCTCATGAATCATCATACCATAGAGAGAGAACTGGGATTTACTATGGAACAAGCTGAACCGCTTAATTTAACTGTCTCCCCCTATTTATTCCCCTTGCTTTATTACAGCTGGTATATTCCATTCAATGGAAAGCAGCACAATGCCTGATCGATCCTCAAAGGGCCAAAGTGAAACATCTTTTCCACACTTTTATCATATAGAATTGGAAGAGATGCTTTACACATGTAAATCCAGTGGCAGGGCAAGCAGAAAGACAAAAGGCTCCTGCAGGCAGAGCAAAAGGAATTGCTAAATAACAGTAATAAAAATAAGGAAAAGAAGGAGATTGTCTCATGCAATGCCACTTTGTATGGACTTGACTTAACTATATTTTGTGTTCGGGAGGCCTTTAGGGGGATGCTCTTTATTTCCTTTCAGTGGAGTAACTTTAAGTTCCTTTTTTCTTTTTAAACCAAATATGTGCAATACCTTACCATCTGTTTACTTACCGTGTTTACCACTCAAACCTTGAGTTACTTTTTTGTGTTCCAATGTTCTAAGCTAGCTACCGCAGTAATCCTATATTGTATCATTGCATTATCTCAAGATTGTATCCAATTTCAGGTATAAATGAACTCTTCACACTACAATTTTTGCATCCTCCCTCCTTTCTCTTTCTAGGGTTTCCCTCTCAGGTATCTTTAGATTTGCAACGAGGAGCTCTTAGGATTATAACCTAACTTGCAGGAAGGACTTGGGACTTACCTTCAAGACCAAGGGCTTCCCTTTCAGGATAAGGGATCTGGGTGTGAACGAGATAATAATGGAGGGTGATCTCAAAGAGAAGTTTATATATCTTTATATGCTAAAGGGGAGGACAGGCTAAGAATAGCAGGGTGTTTTGAGGAAAGGTAGAAGGAGCCCTGTAAAGGGTGTATTGTTTTGGGCTTGAGGTGCATGGTTTTTTCTCCTTCACTTTAATAATATTATTATATTTATGAGGGAAAGGCCTGCCATGGTCAGTTTAGTAATCACAACCCTACCAAATTGCAGAAACTAGAAGGGAGTCGTTGGAATCAGTTACGAAAGCAAGGCCAATAGGGATAAAAAGGACAAGGAAGAAAGATTTATCAGGATGAAATAGAGTTATAAGTTCGTAGAGATAAAAATAGTGGGATTATAATCATGGAGTTTGCTCTTGCACTAATTGACATAATGGAGTACTTGCACCTGTAGTGTCAACAGTTGTGGGTAAGGTTATAATGATCGAAGGATCCCTTTGCACAGAGCTATAAAATAAGATAAAGCAATAGATTTAGCAATTAGCCTTAGAATAAAAGTTTATGATAAAGCTAGTTATTCCAATGTTGAGGATTAAATGAAGAGGTTCAATTCCTAACAATGGCAGCTAGTATTAATGATCATTTGTAAGAAAAGGAATAGAGTGCTTAAAGGAATTTTTATGTTGACTTACATCTGTACATATATAATATAAGGATATAGGGAATGCAATATACTGGCTGAGATTTTTCCTGAATGACTCCTTAACTTCATTAAGATTTTCGGTGATGAACTAGGTATATGCTGGCTTCAAGTTCCTGTACAGTACTCTGTTATGTTTTCTCTTATTTGTGTATCCTCATAGAACCCTCTTTTATTACCAATATGGACTGCTGAAGTGTCCCTCTACTGGAGGTGTGGTATGGTTTAATCTTTGATCAACTGCCTTGCTGCTTATTAATGCATTTAATATTCCATATTCTCACTATGGAGTGATGCACATACACATTATATGAACAGTCCATTCAACATTCATGAAATAACAGCAGTAGAAAATTAATTCTTTAGCAAGGATTCATTACCAAAAATGGCCATCATTGTAAAGTGAGAATACAGTGATATTTATCAGCAGTAACAAAACATAATCAGACTTTTAATTAACCCTCAAACCTGGTCATTTCCTAAATCTAGCAAATTAATGGCTGTGTTGAACACTTAAGTGACTGAGTTTGTAGGGAAGAACTTCTTTTTGGTTCACAGGACCACAATTTCTCCTCAATATACAGTCTTCATACCCAATGATCATGCCCAGCTGGAAAGAAACTTCATCCCAATAAATTAACACAGTATGACAGTCAAAATGCTGAGAGGATGGTACCCACGATTTCTGGAAATGATGGCAGTAGGGTATCTTCCTATGTGGTCACAACTCAGTCCATGAAATCCTGTAACAGCTTGTATATAAAAAAAATGAGAAGACTATTGAGATTATGCCCTTCCTCAACAAGTAACCACTACAAGGCTCTCACAACTGACCAATAAATGGTGACTATTTCCTCTGCAATTTTAGACACTCTCCATAGATGACAGTCTACCCAAGTCAATATTTGTTTACTTTTTTTTTGGGCAGGGTGGAGGGGGAAGAAAATACACTTATATTATACAGAAAATCAAATATGTATAAAGTAAAAGGACAGTTACCTTAGTGGTGACAATGCTGCAATAAGGTTTGAATATGCACTGATAGATACATTTTTGGCATCTTGTACAAGAAGACCATCTTGCATTCAAGCCTAGGGCTAGTGGGGTATTTTTATGCATGAGGAGGTATTACATTTTGCTATTATAATCAAATATGGGGTTATTGTACACCCACTGCTAATATCTCCAATGTACCTCTGCATAATGTTTTTCATTTTAGGGAGGTCATTATCTTAATGAGTTTATGCAGCACAGGTCAATGCTAATATCTCCAAATGTACCTCTACATAATGCTAATATCTCCAAATGTACCTCTCCAAATGTACCAGATCATTTGGAAGAAAAGGAACAGAGTGCTTGAAGGCATTTTTATGTTGACTTACATCTGTACATATATAATATAGGGATATAGGGAATGCAATATACTTGTTTTGGTGTCTATGCCCCACTAATGAGTTCTAATAGGACCTGGTTCTAGCCTGAAGTGTTAGATATGTCTTGAACGAGGAGAACTAGATATGTCTTTTAATGGCAACTACTTGGTGATTTTTGGTTCAGTTTGCAACTCAAGTTCCTTCAAGATCCTAACACGCATTGTAACAATGCAGGATATTTTACTCGTCGACTGAGATGGATAGTAGAAAGACAGGCGTGATTGCTTTGTTTGATGTTGATGGCACTCTCACCCCTGCAAGAAAGGTAATTATGTTTACAGTCTTGTTTTATTCTAGTGTGTGATTCAAGACTCAATTTGATTTAAAGCAATGCTAGTTAAATGGTGTCTGCATCAATCAATTCAAATGTTCAATATCAACCAGAGGGTAAAAGATCAATATTCTATCTTGATTACTGGAAAAATAAAATGTTTTTATAACACAGTTTGGCTAAGATCTTCCAACTCAGAACTCTTCACAGATAATGGCAACAAATGTATTCAAATTAAAAGCAAAAAGCATACACGAAATGCCTAATATCTGAAATCTGATAATCTAGATAATAAATAGGTTTTGCTCTGACTAAGAATACCATAAAATTAGATATGTGGTTTGCAATTGTGCATACCCAAGGCCATTGAAGTTATTTTGTCTGAATGTCTACAACATATGAATAATAACGAGACACTATGAAATTCCCTAATATTTCTAATTATTTATTTACCTGAGAGCAAATATCGAATTCACTTGCCAAGTATTTGATTGTGATTCCACAATTGAGCAAATAGTAAGATTATTTGGTTCAAAATTGTAGAGTAAGTTAAGGAATCATCAATACTAGAAATCCTTGATTGGGATTTGCGATGTAGCATGCGAGTATTCAGATGCAAAGGGGAAGCAAGCCAACTTTCTCCACATATTTCTAGAGTGTTGTGTCAATGGGATGTGATTTGTTGCTTTTTCTGTAGCACCACCTCTCTCTCTCCATATTTTCTCCTCACTTTTCTGCTACCCAACTGAGGAAAATGGAGCCATTTGGTTCCTTGGAAAGTAACTTCACCTTGCAGTGCCCAAGCCCCCAGGGACAGGGAAGTGTGTGGTTGCATTCCCAGGGGTTGGGGTGGGTTCCTGTGTAACAATTTGTTTTTACCATACAACAAAATAGACGTGCAAAGCCCCCAAGGATTGGGAAATGTGGGATTGGCATCCCTAGTGCGCTAGGCTGGGATCCTATTTAACTATGTGTTTTTCCCACACAACAAAATAAACACATGGTAACCTAAGCCTCTAGAACCTGCTAGTTCTTGCTGTTTATACTTGTTAAGTTAGTGTTTGTTCAACACAATAATTAAATGTTTCAATTCTCTGTTCTCTGAACAATTACTACTTGTTCACAAAATAAATGCAGGTATACTAGATCTTTATTTAATTGTGGCCTAATCTGAATGCTTGGGTCATTGATGAATTCTTTTTGTCACATGTTTTCTTTTTAAACAGTACATTGTGTCTTAGTTGCACCTTGACTAAGGATATATCCTTACTATTATTTCATTCAAATTGTATTAATAATGCCTATTATTCATGATTGAATGGAATTCCTCATAATGGTAGTATACCAATTTAAGGTGCCACCATGCAGTTGGTCCGCAGTCTTGTTATACATTGCTTGACATTCAATTGATGAAGAAGTCGAAGACTAATCGTCTAATGAAGAGTTTTGCTAAGAAGATGAAGACTGGGAGTGTTTCTCTTGTTCTGTGTTTAAACATTGGTGTGGATCCTCCATACGTTATCAAAATTTCTCCTTGTGCTCGGATGGAGTGCTGGATTGGTAAGCTTTAGGCACATTCACTCTTGTATGATCTTTGGCAGCTTAATTTATATTATAATTTTATTTTTTTTGAGAATGTTTGAATCATTTTTCATGTTATCTAGAAAAGGAATGAACAAGATAAATGTTTGACTATGAAGGATTCAGAGTTCCCTCTTTCTTCAATAGGAAAAAGAACATAGACAGTTTCCAAACTAGAAATAAATCAGCAGTTATCTATCTTGCCCCTAATCTCTATAGGAAAATCATGAAAAACCATCATTCTTAATTGGTACACAGGCCCAAACTATGGTGTTCTTCCAAGTTACAATGATCTCTGGCTTGCTTGCATAGCTCCTCATGAGTCCAAACCTGTACTGTCTGTTCATTTGTCTTAGAATGACAATGGAAGCATTGCAGAGTCAGACCATCAATCCATTTCTTTTTATGTAAGTTCAGTAGCATCTTTTCTTCCAGTTCATTTTTTTGATAATTAATGGAAATAGAATAATAATGCCGATTCAAGCCATGGATTAATGCCTGTACAAATATTATACAAAAAATGAGCATTTAGAACAAAAAGAGTATTATACTTAATCTTAAGTGTTAAAAGTCATAATACTGCTAGATGCTAACCTGGATGGATCGTTTATTCAGATGCCCTAGATTTGAAGTTGTTTGCACAAACCATACAAGTTTTATTATTTCCCTCACAAAAAATTGTGAGAAAAGATGTTTACAAATTTCGAGAAGGATACAAATGTTCAAAGAGAGTCTTTTGCTTATGGTACTATTTTACATAAAATGTTGAGTAACTTGACGATGATTGGCATCAGCAAAATGACTGTTAGAATTAGTTGCCCTTAACATAGGGGTATGATATTACAGTTAATCTCTAGGGGAGAATACAACTCTTATCCATAGATATCTATTTTCAATCTAGCCACCCTAACATAGGTATGGCATTAGAGTTAATCTCTACTAAAAAATGCAATTTTTGTCCATAGATATCTTTTATTCAACTCTAATGGCCCGAGCCCTTTCAATCTAAGTGAAAATAAAAGCCACACCCATATCACCATTACTTTTATAAGCCAGTTATGTTCACAAAGTTGTTCTAATTACCTGTTGTGTATTCATATCAACACCTGAAAGCCAGCATCCAAATCCTGGATGTGAATGGCACCACCCTATACCAAAAAAAAACCATAGAATATATTTTTTTTTAAATGCCATACGGGTGTCGCTTAAGCGACGTTTGCAGCAATATTTTAAAAAAAAAATTCCCTATAGGTGTCGCTTAAGTGACGTCTGCAGCAATATTTAAAAAAAAAAAATTCCCTAAGGTGTCGCTTAACCGACGTCTGCAGCAATATTTTTTTTTTTAAATTCCCTAATAACCATCGCTTAATGTTCATATTTGTCGCTTAAATGACGGCTAGTCATGTCGCTTAACCGACGCTTAATGTTTTTATTCGTCGCTTAACCGACGACAACTGAAGTGTCGCTTAACCGATGGATTAACAACTGTCGGATAACCGACGACAATTTTCCGACGCTTAAAAAAAAATCAAAGTGTCGTACATGCGACAGGGAAGTGTTGAAAATCCGACAATACGGCCGTCGGATTTTTGGTCGAAATGTAGCAGTGTTCTATTCTTCCTTTCTACAATCCCGTTATGTTGTGGATTATATGGAGTTGACAACTCCCTCTTAATCCCTGAGTCTTTACATAACTCTTTGAATTCACTTGATGTGAACTCTCTGCCATTATTTGATCGAAAAGTCTTGATCTTCTTTTCAGTGTGGTTCTCGATCAAGGCTTTGAATTCCTTGAACTTGCTGAATACTTCATCTTTGTTCTTCATGAATTAAATCCATGTCTTCCTAGAAAAATCATTAATAAAGGAATCATAATATACATACCCACTTAGTGAACTTGACAACATTGGACTGCATACATCGGAGTGGATGATTTCCAAGATTCTTTTTGCTTTGCTCTCACTATTTGGAAATATCTTCTTTCTGTTCTTTCCTTTCACACATCCTTCGCAAAATCCATCATGTTTTGCTTGAATTTATGGAAGAACGTCAATAACTTTTCTTGCAAGTGGTAGTGCTATGTAATGCACATGTGCAAGCCTTCTATGCCAAAGTTCATTTTTCTCTACTGTGTCATGGACCAAGGCTTGTTCTGGATGGCCCACAAAGTAGGAAGCCCTAGTTTCTGCAACTGCATAGTGTCTTCTTCTCAGGTTAGATCTAATACCATGTTAGATTTTCAACATTAAGCTAGAATTATGTTAGGATATTTAACTGAGAGAATAACAAGTACAACAATCAAACACAAGAGACAATGAACACAATGTTTTTCCTCAGGGAAACCATAAATGGAGAAAACCCCGCAACTTTCTCAGAGATAGAATCAGCACCAAAAGTAAAACCCCGAAACAGTAAGATGATCTCCCGACAGCAGTAACCTCTTTCTTCCTAGCCCTAGTGTCTTCTTCTTCCTCAGCTATGCGCTATAACTAAGTGTGACTGAGTGTGTGATAAATAGAGAGGATAGCTCTCTATTTATACTAATTCTTGACTTTATAAAACCCTACTAGGGCTGACTTCTCTAGGAGACTCTAATAACCCTAGAACCTCAGAACTGCGGGGACTTTAACCCTTGATCAATAGGAGGGTTATCCAGAATGACTTTACATGACTTATTTACATTATAGAACCTCTCGATAGGAACATCGAGGCATGACATGACTCAAGTACATTACAGACAGATATCGGAATAAACATCGGGGTACAATACATAAGATATACAAGTGAATACATTCCAAAGTTACAATTACATCAACATGATCCACATATTTCAATACATAAGTGTATAAATAACATGGCAAAAGAATGTTTGATTTATGGGAAGTGAGCTTTGAGAAGAAAAATTGTTCGGGTAATAGAAGGAATGTAGAATGGAGCTCTTAGGTGTGAAATAATATATATGATATGAAGTTAGTTGAAGACATATATATGTGTGTGTGTGTGTTCGTGTGTGTGTATGTATTTTTGTATATGTATGTATATATATATTGGGTATTGACTTAATCTATATAGGTGATGGCTACGCAAGTATAGAAAGAAAATGAATGTCAAAAAATAATAATCAAAATTGCAGTTCTGAAGTAGCTAATCCAACAAAATGAAAACATTCAAAGTCTGGAAGAATCGTAAAATCCCAGAAGCAATGTTGATAGTCGAAAGGGTAAGAAGAGCCAGAAGTTGGAAGATTCAGGAGTTCAGAGTCAAAAGTTGAAAACGTGCTAAAGAATAGTTTATGAATTAATAGCCCCACATCGACATTGAAATTCAAAAGTTGAAAAAGTCAAAAGTCGAAAGCCTTAGAAGTCAAAAGAGTTGGGAGTTAGGAGTTGGAAGTTGAAAAGGTTCTAAATAGTAGTTTTAAAGTACTAATACCGTAATGACATTGGAAGTTAGAGGAGTCGAAAATAGGAATATTCAGGAGTTGTGAGTCAGAAGAAAGAAAATGGTTTCGAGATCAATTCCAAAGTATAAATTCAATAGAGATATCAAAAAATGGAAGTCAGAAGTTGAAAGTGTTGGAGGTTAGGAAACAAATGTTGAATTGGTAAAATTTGAAAATATAAAACAATAATAAACAAAAGAAATTGGGATGTAGGATGGTGAAAGGACATGTTGAGGCTTGTGATTTCAAGGGGTTGAAACTCCCTTCAAGTTGGCATTGGTGAATCAGGTATTTTGAACTTCCTTTAGGTTGGAGTTTGTAAATGAGGGCGTTAGGGTCTCATTCTAATCTCTTAGAGAAAAGAGGTGATTTGTATCTTCCTTGTAGTTGGAGTTGGTAAACATATATTAATGTAATTTTGACATGACATAAGCCAAGCATTTTGTGATTTTTCACCCGTTTAGTATTCCACATTAAATATCTTGTGTATTGTGTATGGTTTATAATAATATTGTTAATGGTTACTAACATTTAAATTGGTAAATAACATGAAATACGTAGTCACCCCCCTCTTAGTGTTTCCAACATTCGTAGTTAGAGAGGAAGAGGCTCCTTTGAAAGCATAAGTAAGGTCATAAGAATTAGAAGTTGTAGAGGCTACAATTTCATCCATTGATTTAGATGAAATTGAATGCAGAAAACCAACATCAATAGAAAGAGAGGATGAAGAAATAGATGAGTCATGTACTTTTCAGTAGTAGCAACAAAGATAGGAGAAAAATACCATAAGAGGAAGCAAGAAACCATTGAAAATACCTTACAATCTGGTTTGAAAATACCTTACAATCTGGTTCTAGTCATTCTAACAAATAGAACAAGGTTTCAGATCACTATGTAGGTGGATAGGGGGCTCCTCCCTCCTCAACTTGTATTTTCTGTCCTCATCATATAACTACTTTAACTCTTGGATCCATTTTTTAAATGCTCCAATACTAGAAAATTCCTATTTCCACCTTTACCGACTAAAACTTTAGCATAAACACTAATATTTATTGAAACTACTAGATGAACAATGGCCTATGCTAATGAACACAAGGATTCTTGGAAATGTGCTCGTTAATACTTTATGTATGGCTTTGACATGGCCATGATTTTTATTGTAATTTGGATCAAGTTGCATTGTTTGAATGTGTTCATATAGGTGCACTATTTCAATGTGGAAATGTATGGTCCAAATTGTTAAATTAGGGCATGGATCTCTCTTGAGTTGTATGTATCTTGGCTCGCCTAGTGGTCGTACACACTTTATATCTCTTAGTTTCGGTATCAACCAATAAGGGATCTGATGAGTGCGCTTGCCACAACATCTCCCTATAAATGCGTACCCTAGCACTTGTAAAATACTATTATCTGAATCTTGAAATCAATTAAACTAACAATTAAATTATGTAATCAACATTTAATAAATGTAAATCTAGTGTTTGCGTTTAGGATAGTTAGTCCTACAAATATTTCTAGATATCTTCATATTTGTTGCACTTCATTTAATTTGTGGTTAGTAATTGTACTGGGCATTTACTTAGTGACAACTTTCTATATTGTTTCTCTTATGGTCCAATGGGGTATTATTTGTTGGCAAGTTTACCATTAGGGACAAATACTAAACAAATCTTAGTTATATGATAACTAAGATTATAGCTTTATTACCATTATATCAATATCCCTAACGAGTATTAATATTTCTATGGGTATATATGATATTAATTAGTATGATGTATTTGAAGAAACCTTGCCACATAATGTAGAAACATGGAGATGGCACGTTATTTGTCGTGTTATCTAGTTGTCAATGCCATTTTTTCCACTATTCTTCATTTTCCTTATGGATCAACAAGACATATTTTCCTTTCCATCCAAATTCAAAATCTTTCGCAATAATTTTTTTTTTTAATGTAAGAACATTGTAAGAATATCTAGAAAGAGATTTTGGAGAATTTTTTTACTAAACTATTTCTCAATTGACAATTTGGGTAAACAATTTCCCAATTTCAAAATTTTCACAGAGATATTGAATGCGGTCTACTAAATAACAATAATTTAAATTTTTCTTAGAGATATCGAGTGAAGTATTTAGTAGAAATAGTTAGATTGAATACTTACCCTTAAAATGTCCCATATACTGTTCAAAATAGTCAACTACCCTACCAAACTAATAATAATAGAATTTACTAACTACAACCATCTCTTCTATTTGGAGTCTCTCGGTGTAATCATTATACATTACTAATCATTCATTCACTGAAATATACCAAAATAAGACAACTATTTGCATCCCAAAAATAAAAGATACTTTGATCTCTAAGGGCCATTACAGATACTTAAGGAAAACAAAATTTAACTCACGCAATATCAATGAGTTGGATTGATATTGTTAGCAACAATAAAATAGTTAACCATACTGCAAGAAAAAAATGGAAAAGACCAAAGCAACCTCTTCAATGTAGAATGAATTGTCATTGTATTTATAAACATTTGTCACCACTTTTAAGTCTATGAGTTATTTTTCTTTCCAAGCATATCAATTTAGTTAAATAAATAATTCTCTTTAATTTTGTTTTTTACTTTTGGAGGGGACTTATTGCTTTTCAGCTGTCTCTATTCAATTATGGTTGTATTATGTTGTATGGGTTGTTGATAGGTTTAAGGGAAATTTTTTATGCACCTTCATAAGCAGCTTTTATAGAAATTCTAAAACCTTGATGGCATAAGGAATTTCATAAACAAGCTAAGAATCTAGGCACACAATTAACCTCATAGAGAATTATAGAGAATTAGCATAAGGAGAGAAGAAGAGGAATTAATGAACACACATTAATGAATGATCAATAAATGATAATTTCTAGAAGATAACTCAAGCTAGCTCATAAAGCAATATTAATAATTATGATAAACCCCATAGTTGGCTAAAGCACTTTCCAATCTACCAAGCACCTCACGAATTAGCAATAGCATGTGTGAGTGATGAGTGAGTGAAGGAAATAATTGCTAATCCTAGAATATGGAGAGAAAATAATGGAGGATGGGTTGGAAACAAAATCTGCCAGTTTCCTAGTTTACTAGATTTACCTTATCCATATAAAAGCAAGATAAAGCAGATAAAGAAGAATAAAGTAGAATCTGTTGTAAAGCACAGTTACCAATTATGGATGGCCATAAAGTGGTCAAGATCAACCCAGAATCAGAAATAAATCATTCCTAGGATATATATGGCAAGTTTTGACTCTAAGGTGCAAGTGGATGCCAACTATCTAAGCTAGTGGGTAGGAAATTAATCAAATAATGATTAATTATTTTATGAGTGGGTTTATGATATTCCAACACCCCCTTTTAAGCCTAACTTTATGGTGATATCTTTGAACTAATCTGAAATATATATGCATATAGGGTCCAACAACAAGGATATGGTCACCGTTTTACAATTTATCTTGTCCAAAGAAATGAGGAAAGAGGAAAAACCACAAGGGGAAAATCATCCCTCAAGAAATGACATGAAAATAAATACCAAAAATGATGAACTGCTAGTGTTGTTTCTACTCCAAACTAAATGCTGATGTATGGAGGAATATTCTTCTTTGGAAGAAGATAAATCTTCTCACCTGGATCAAAAACATAAACAGCTGCAAGATGGATACTAGGACCATGTAGAACCACTGAGATCCAATGATGTGAAGCCAATTCTGAAGGATCTTCAGACTTGTAATCAGCTCCAAGATGATGAGATAACTTGAAATTCAAACCAGTAGAGATGAAATGAGCTCGAGCTATGTGAAACAAGTGTCCAAGTGAATGTAATGTCTCCATCTTAATTTACGTAGAGAGGATGTGTGCAAGTGAACTTGTAGGAACATAGAGAAGGCATAGGATCAAAGAGTGTGAATGCATGGGATCCATGGGTTTATCTAGATTCCAAAGAATCCAAGAGATCAGAAATAAGAAAAATAGTAGACTGATAGTGGTAAATAATACTGATAGTGGTAAAGAATCCAAGAGATCAGGAATATACTGGTAAATAATACTCTATGGTAGAATTATGAGAGGAGGAAAGATAGTGATATTCAAAATATTCAAGGAGGCTCTGAGAATGAGTACCAAGAACAAAGGAGGATATGCAGAAGTGCATGGGATCAAGTATGGTAAGCGGTAAGACACTAAACGAACTTGATTTGGATAAGCAAACATCGTGGAAGTCGTTGGGTTGCACACCATCAAGAAGAGAGGCATGCACAAAGTGTGAGAGGTATGGCATATGGATCTCTGAATCCATGATAGAAGACATAGAGAACACTGAATGTGTGAGTGAATCACCAATAGTAATAACATCTCCATTAGTCACTTCCTTTTCATCAACATCATCATAATAAGATGAATCGAGATCTTCTACTTCAAGAGACACATAAAAGATGGATCTTCAATATTTTCTTCTTGGTTGACAGAGGAAGCATTCGAATCAAGGAGAGTAGTAGCAACAGGAACTGTATGAGAAACTTCTTCTTCATGATCAACTTCATCAAATACTATAGAGGTTGAGACATATTGAGAGAGAGAGAAGTCATTGAGGAGATAGAGGCACTCTCCACATCGCTAGAAGGATCCTCATTGTCCTTTCCCAAAACTCTATCCAATGTTGTCCAAAGATCCTTTGGGTATTCAACAAAATCAATAAGGTAGTGCATGCTTGGAGAGATAGCTAGACAAATAGCTCCAATTTCTCTATCACAGTCATTTAACCTAACACTTGGCTCTTCATAAGAATATTCACTAGCTCCAATAGATATCTCATAGAGAACTTGTCTCTTTAGATCTAAAATCATCTTCAATTTCCACTCTGAATAACTTGTGAATGGAGAAACAAGAGGAACTGATACTCTTGAATCCATTCGAAGTTGAACCTGCAAATCTAAAAAGGAGGATTAATTAATGAACTCTCAAAGATCTGATATCTGGATCTTTGATATCCTGCGCTCTGATACCATGTAGAAATTCAAAAGCCTTGACGGCATAAGGAATTTCATAAACAAGCTAAGGATCTAGGCACATAATTAATCTAATTAATCTCACAGAGAATTGTAGATAATTAGCATAAGGAGAGAAGAAGAATAATTAATGAACACACACTAATGAATGATCAATAAATGATAATTGATATTATTACATAGGTAATACATTCTTGTAAAGAAAAATATAGTTTCTAGAAGACAACTCAAGCTAGCTCATAAAGCATGCTTACTAATTATGATAAACCCCATAGATGGCTAAAGCACATTCCAATATACCATGCACCCCACGAATTAGAAATATCATGTGTGAGTGATGATCACTGAAGGAAATATTTGCTAATCCTAGAATATGGAGATAAAATAATGGAGGATGGGTTGGCAACAAATGCTTCCAGTTTCCTAGTTGACTAGCTTTACCTTATCCACAGAAAAGAAGGATAAAGTAGAATAAACTAGAATATGTTCTAAAACACATTTACCAATTCTGGATGTCCATAAAGTGGTCAATATCAACCCAGAATCAGAAATAAATCATTCATGGGATATAGATGACAAGTATTGACTCTAAGGTGCAAGTGGATGCCAACTATCTAAGCTAGTGGGTAGGAAATTAATCCAATAATGATTAATTATTATGATGAGTGGGTTTATGATATTCCAACATATTTTAGGTATCTTTTATAAAAGAAAATTTTGATTATATATGGTTTCATTATCATATCCTAGACATTATTATTTTTCAATCAAGTTAGTAATTTTTACAATTTTGAAAGAAATTTATCTTAATTGCTTTTACACACATTCACTTATAATTTTTCTTTTTGGTAAAATTAGGTGATTGAAAATGGAAAAATGTGTGCTTTCAAATTCTACCATATTTTCACACAATGACCAAAAAACTGCGTGGCCCTACCAATCTTTTAAGCATCTTTAACTCGTAATCTATCCTTTACTCTCTTTAAAAATAAAATAAAATTTAATTATTTATGTAGTTTAGAAATCAAATAAAACATTATATTTTATTCTCTATATGTTGAACAAATAATTGTAATGGACCAATCGAATCATATTGGTCATTAACTCTTTTTTCTCAAGAAAAATTGAACAAACTGAAACTGCAAGGGGGTTTGTACTAGTTAATTGATCAGGGATCAAGGAGGTAGGACCACACAAAAAAGGGAAGTGGGTTATTATATCTTAGGTTCCTATGCACAATGTATTGGGACCATTTATGTTTTGAAAATCATCCAAGATAAAGTCTACTTTAATGTTCCTGGGCACCCCAACATATGTAAACTAAAACATTTGCTTGTCACTTCCCAAAAACGAGTGGTGAGGGAACTTGACTCACATAAGCTTGAAAATATATGATATGATTTTATATAATACTAAATATGTTTACGAAAATTTATAACATATTTGGAAAGGTTAGGAAGTCCCACTAGTAAGACTAGTCTCTAGGACTACACAATATGCTCAACTTCTAGGATTCCTAAACACGGAAAGGAGGTCACAAATATTCAGTTTCAAGAATGGAAGATATTCATTATCATGTTAATGAAATTTAAGAATAGAAATAAAAGAAAATCAATGTTATGCTTAATATGACTAATTCACACAAAACTGAAAACTAGTTAATTTCTCATTGAAATCTAGATAGGGTATAAGAAATCTTTATGAAACACAACCAAACTGATTCAAATTTCTGGAATAATTGAAAATATCAATAAATAGATCAAATATAACCACTAGGAGATGAAATGAATCTCACACGAATATCATAGTTTACATCCACTATGATAAAACATTATTACATCAAGAAAGAGACTGGAAATCCTTGGGAATTGGAGTGACAAACTATCAAAGATCTGCAAAAGGACTGGTACTTCACTAGATCGGATATTAAATTCTGCAATATTCCACCATTAATGGTTGAATGAAATCAATCCTATACTATGAATAGAAAAAAAATAGGGGCACATCTCTCGGTTGTGCCTAGGGGCACGCATCGCTAAGTCAAAGAATCTAAATATCTCAATTTGAAAGTATGACTAACCAAATATGTGAGAAGTGTGCAAACACATCATTTTATAGAAGAGGGTGCTTCTTGTGCAAATAATCTTGGCCCATCGGCCCTCATGACTAGATTAGGATGCGCTTTGGTTTTGTTTTTTCTTTGTTCCTGACTTTTACTTCTTTTTCTTTATTTGTTACGTTTTCCTTGTTTTTCCTACTTTTTCTTGATTCATTTCTTTTTCCTTGATTTTCTCTTATTTTCCTTCTTCTCTAAATTTTGTATGCTTTATCTTGCTTCATTTCTTTTTCTTGCTTTTCCTTCTTTTTTGCCGGACTTTCCTTGCCTTGTCTACTTGCCTTCTTTGCAATAATTTTTCCTTGGCACACCCTCCTTCCAGATTTCTTCTCCTTTTGGCAAACTTTTTATAGTGTAGACATTATCCCTTGTCATAGTGTGCCCTCCTAGCAACCTCAAGTTCACATTATCCAAATTAACTTATTTATGAGAGATAAAGAAACAAAATTAATTTAGGATTATTTACAAACTATGGTCTAGGAATATATATATATATATATATATATATATATATATAATCCCAATTAATTAATAATTCTCTCCTCAACCTATAGGGATTTTATGGATAGGATTTGGTCAAGTGACCACCTAAGGAAGGGACATGACAATCCTCCCCTCCCAATATTGTTTGTACCCAAGCAACTGCATTCAAGGATGGTGTAACACCTGCTCTCCTTCCTCAACATTTTTCTTCCAAGCTGCAAATGTAAAACCAACAATGCTAGGACCCCATTATTTTTACTAAATTCCTCCAACATCAACATTATCATTATTTAAAAATCTTCCATTCCATAGAATGCCAGGATCCCATTGGTTATGCAATAGTCATTAAACAACTTGATCACCTGGAACAGATGGTCATTCTAAATTATATTGGCATCATATAATATTATTTGCATCATTGGAAACATTCGTAATAACAAGAACTATTTACCACCTTAAAAAAATGAAAACAAGGATGAGAAAATCATACTACCACACTGGAAGATTAATATTTCCAGTGCAAAATCGACACTGTGAGGGCCCTAAAAATAATTTATGAAACTCTTCAATGTATGGCCAAAACCTTGTGATCCTTCTCCTCTAATCATATCTTGATGCACATAAGTATTGGATCTCACAACTTTATTTCTGCAATAACGTAGATGTTAGTCCCATGTACTAAGAAAACTTTAGGCATCTTCCAATAACCGTAGATGCCTATGTTTCTCATAGAAGATGCAAGAGGTGTCCATTGAAACTCCATTGGTGTAAGAAAAATGCACACCCTCCAAGGTACACAACTCCAATAAGTACATATCCATCCATTCCATGGATGAACAAATATTGCAACGGTTAGGTTCATATGGAAATATTGTGGATTTCTCATGTGTACACTCCCAATGGATCAACTCTTTACCATTAGTCATGCAATCACCACTATTAATGGAAGAAACCAAGGTAGAAAATTGATTCCTTTTCTACTATTGAGAAGGGGATGATTCTCTCATCAAATAACCATGGATGAGTGGGGGAGCCTCCTGCTCCTCATGTGGCACCAAGAGAAAGAATCCCTTCACCTAATTATCATCCTCATGTGTTATGGTTATAGTATAAAGTGCATTGGATGAAAGGTCATGAGAAAAATTAAAACTTCTGAAATACTCATCCACCAATAATGTGGATGGATCCTTGTCTCCCTTTATTGTTTCATAAAATGTACCATATTGTGCCTCCTCAAAAAATATACAACTTCTACTAAGAGGAAGCTCCATGTCTCTCTGAAATAATGCAAATGTTTGGCCTTCATTTTGTTTACATGCAACCTTCTCAAATACCTACAAATCAAATCATAACTCATGATCAACCATCTCATGTGATTCCTCCTCTATAACTTGAATGGATTCATCCACTGGATGACTGATTGAAAGAAAGGAAGTTGAAAGTGATATTTGCAACTTCTTATGGAGCTGCTCATTCTGCATCCGTGATTCTTAAAGGGAATTTTGGAAACTCTATAAAGGATCCTGGGTGGAATTTAGTTATTTTGTGAGTTTTTCATTTTCTTGTGCATCTTTTAAGGTCATTCCACGATACATTTCAATAAGCTACAACAAATAATCCCTATCAAAATCAAACTCAAAATGTTACCTTTAGTGTTGGATATTGATTTTTGGATTTTCTCCATATCCTCCATGCTCCAACATATTTTTGAAACAAAAGCATGTGTTCCTTGGAAAATATTGAGGACCTCTTGAATATTTTGTTCATCCATATTTAATGAACCTACAATAAAATGGGGTTCTTGTAGATGAACATCCTATTCATATTTCATCACAAGATCAACTTCAATAAGTTCATTTTGTGAAGGTAAAATTGATCCTAGGACCTTTTCTTCATCTCCTATAATGTCTTCATGCTCATAGAAATTTGGTCTTGTAGCAACTTCTTCAAGTGGAATCTCTATGTCACCAACATAGAGAGGTGGGCATGAATCAATATATGTCTCACTGGAAATTGAGCACACATCAATAGGTACTCTATCATTTATGCCTAGAGTGTCACTTGCCTCTCTGGATTTTTCTTTTATAGCACTGGTAGTAGGGTCAAGTGAATGGAATCCATTCTCTTTTGTTGAAAAATCCTTGTAAGTAAGGATTTTAGTTATGTCATTTGCTTAATTTCCATTCTCCTTTAAGAAACTTGAGACTTCTTGTAATGTCCCAAAAAATCAATTTTTTATTTTTTTATTAGGCTAGTAAAAACTACCTATTCATAACATTATTTTCCTTGCGGAAATAGATCATACACTACATGTACCACTATTTAGTCGTAAGTTGTTCCTACATTTTGTCATTTACTTTCAGTCAACATTATTAGTCTACTTTACTTAAGATGTCATGGATCTGATCACTACTTGATTCTTATGGCTTCTCTTTGTTGTGTATGTGCTAGTTACTGTGTTTATATACTTCGCTCATTTCTGCGTAAGGTTACTAATTATTTGCAAAGTCCTAACCTATAATTGTTTGTGGAAACAAAGTGGGAAAAGTGGTAGGACTCGTCTCCCATGACGGTCTGAGAGGTAAAGTGTTTACTTGTCTGCAGGCTTACTTAGTTCTTTGAACTAAGGCACCTCTTTTATCTTATTTGTAGATTTAACATAGCGACGGAGGCTTATTTAAAGAGCACTGAATATCTTGATCTTTGATACTATACCTATTGTTTGTTACTAAGGTCTCTTTCCAACTCAGATTAAAACGAGGTAATTACTACTTCCATTATTTATTTAACATAGTTAAATTATCTATGTTGTACTTTCATTATGTATTTATATATCATGTCTATTTTAGTACAGTTATTAACATAGCTCTTGTTTCTATTGGCAGGTTATAACTTGGGTAAAAATAAAACTTGGGTCTTATGTTACCATCAATACCATGGCATATTTCATATGCCATGGCTACTAATAATTAAGCTTAGGGAAGACGCATTGTAATAAGGCTTTAAGCCTAATGTTTAAACGTTACATATCTTATGTTCTACTTGGCACATGGTGCAAGGAATTTGGGTTGGCACATAATATTACCTAGCATAAACATTACACTATTCAATACATTGTAAAATTCTTTGGGGTGGTGCATTAACACATGGTTGAGCCATATAAGATTGGGGTTTAAGGCATTGCATGGAATGGAGACCAATATTAACGAATAATTTGCAAACTATAGGAATGTGGGTTTTAGTTTGATAGTGGACACCAAACTTGCACCATTAATGCTCCTTGGGGATCGTGGAAGACTCAACATAGGGTTTGTCTCTCATGATGGTTGTCATTTCACTTGGTTGTTGGTTGATTTTGGGCTTGGCTATGCATAGGAGATGAAGTTGACACCCTAGTTCACGAAGGTAAGAACTACTGGTTTTGTGATAGCATTGATGTTTATCTCATTGCTTATAGATAGTCCATACTTCTCATCCTTGTTTTGTTTGGTGGTTTGCAGGTGCCAGGGTTGGTGAAGCGTAGCGTGCTTCAAAGCTTCATTGCTGGTATGTAGGTGGTTCCAAGGTGTAAGGTAAGCCTACAACACAACCCTACGCTTGTATCTCTTGACCTGTCTACATTTTCATCTTCGTTCATTTGGTTTGGGGCTTCTCTATGGGGTTTTGATGCACCTTCAGGCCTGTGTTAACATACTTGGTTTTTTATTTTTTATGAGGCCTTTTGGTAATGGAGTGAATTTTAATTCCCTTATAGGATCTATTTATATATTATGTTATTTGTAATACATAACTTGGAAATGGGGCTTTCATGCTTGGGAAGCTCCATTGCTTGCAATGGTGCCATAACCCTTGCACGTCTAAATAATACTTAACTTGAGTTATTGGCATCCCTGTACATAATATATACTGTGTTTGATAAAAATGAAATGGTATTTATATTTACTATGTATGTGTTGAATTTATGTTGTGCTATTTCTTTATTAATGTGGTTATATGTGGCATTCGCCTTCATTGATGGACTGTGTATTAAGTGTTTTTATTTAGCTGTAATTGATGACATCATTTGGGTTGAGGCCTTGCCATGAGTTTCATGAACCTTCCCCAAAGTTGTTGCGATAGCTCTCGATGGTTACATTACCGTCATTATTTCATTGATTATAAAATAATATGGATTGTGAAGGAGCCAGGCGTGTAAACCCACGAAGGCCTTCGTCGCTGTAAACTGACTTTCAAGGGACTATGTGTTTTGATTAATTTGGTCGTGGTCGTGATTACAACACAGTGACATAGATTAAGTCTTATTACTTAGCTTAGTGTAAATGTTTGTTATTAACAATATTGAGTTTAAATACTAACGTATCTCGCATACTATGTATGTGTAGAGTGGCCATGATTTATTGTAAACAAAAAACCCACAGGTTTCAAATCCTGATCATGGTTTGATGTAACGAGTTGTATTTTTATGTGGATGCGAAATGGGGCTTGAAGGCCCACAGGATTCGATTCCTATCCACCCTTGTAATTACTTAGAACTGTGTAGATATTTCGATATGGTTTATAAAATGGAAACGATTCCTATGTATGAATTTATATTGGGGTTTTTAATATGACGGTTTCATGGTTATGTAAATGATTACTGCGTGCTATTTTATGTGGTGGTTTTATTAAGCCTGCGAGTTGTCTTTTGTAACCCATAGGTGTCGATACAACGACCTCTGGATAAATTATGGTTTAATTTAATGGTTGAAATGTTTTTTTAATGGATAATCGTTATGTAATGGCTGAGAGTAGTATTAGGTAGGACTTAATGATTTATGCATGTGATTTATGATAACATTTATTTAAGATTTATACTGTATATTTTAATTATTAAAAGAGACTCAAACTTGGACCCAATGAATGGTCATGATTCTTCTCTGTTCATTTGATTATGATGATGTTATTCTAGATGGAATGATTTATTAATTATCTTGTATTTAATATACAGACCTTGAAAGGTCTTTCCCGGTTTATTTATTTTACCTTTTAAGTAGAACATTAATTGTGTACTTTAGTTTATAAGTACTGTATTTATTAGATTAGATTCATAATTCTATTTAATCTCTGATTTGCATATATATTTATATATACCTATAGTAGTTCATTTTGTAGTTAAGAACTTGGTTTATCTAGGCTATAAGTTTAAACATAAATGTATTTAAAACTTACTTCTAAGATTAATATATTTAAATCTAAAATATGCCTCTACTCACAAATGGAATATGTCAGTAGAGTATAAAGATCAAATGAATAAATAACAACAGATCTGAAATAAACTTAGTTTGTACTTAACCCAATTTCATCAGTAAAACTAATACATGAATTAAAAGTAGGGTGAAAAACCCTTGATGAACATGTGTAAATAATTGACCTTGCAGAAGTAAACTAATGAATAAACCCTTGGTAAACCTTGTATAGAAAATTACTTATAGCCTAGGGTTAATATTTTAAAATGCAAACCCTAGCATATTTAAACAAAGAAACATATACATTGGGTTAGGAAAAACAATGAACTCATTTTCCAAACATAGCTAGCATTTATTCTAGGAAAGTAGTATAGACAGTCTAGAGCTTCAAACCTGTAACTTGAATCTCTATTAATGGATAAACCTCCACACTTAAATAACCAGCATTAAGAATTCAAGGCAGATCTGACCTCTGTTTTTGATGACCAAGTCACTTTGGAACTACTACGTTCCACCCAACCATGACCCGAAACCATTCCTAGTTTTAATCTGGATCCCTTCGAGCTGGACTCCAACATGCAAGTAGCTTAGAGCTCCTTAGATAGGGTTTCCTATCTACTATATCACATCTGGATCAATTCTCCTTTTTTCTTCCAGGAGAATGTTCTCCAAGAATTACTTGAGAGAAAACAGGCAGAAAGTGACTCCTCTAATGATAGATCTGAACCCCAAGCCTTTCCTTGGCTTGAGTCTTTATAGACAGACTTTTTAGTCAAATGGATAGTTAAATCAATAAACCTTGGTTTCTTGATTTTACCCTTTTCAATTACTTTAGGTAACTATTAATACTTTAACTTAGGAACTTTCAACTAGTTCATAATTAGACTTTGTAGGTTTTGGACTATTTATTATCTTTCCATAATAAATATTAATGGATGGAGCTTTTCTTTCTTTATTTCATCATTAATATTATAAATATATTTAATTCTTTATACATACCATGTATAAGCACATAATAATATAACACTTGTTAACATTTGTCTTTGGGAATCATATACCATGATCCCTAGACTTAATGACACTTCTTCATTAAGGTCAAGTAGGTATATGGTTTAGGTCTATTAGGCTAGGAGACTCTAAACATCCTTTCATGTTGAATTTCCCTCGTATAACGTGGTAGCTCTTGAGTACTTCATGAGAATACAGAAATTTGAAATTTCATTTAATCACTTATAAATAAGTATGATGAGAGAAATATTTTTCTCGAGTCATTTTCACTCGAAAGTTATTAAATTCTTTTCAGTAACCCCTAGAGCTTACCAGAGCCCATACTCAACACTTTAACAATGAGTTACAACCTAGTGCAATTCCAGAGCTCTTCGCTGAACACTAATGCTAGGATGTACTTGTACGATACACTTAGGGATACAATGTCCAAGGATCCGATTCTCCAGAGCTTATGCTCAACATCAACATGGAAGGCTCCAAGGCTTATGTCCAATACTTCCAATTATCTTTTCATGTTCTCTAGATCTTATCACTCAACACAAAGGTAAGTACTCATCTTCTCTAGAGCTTCTCACTCAACACAAATCATCAACCACTCAAGTTCTCTAGAGCTCCTCACTAAACAAAAATATTCAATCACTCAAGTGATCCAGAGTTCCTCGCTCAACACAAATCATCAATCACTCCCGTGCTCCACAGATTCTCTCTCAACACAAAACATCTCATCAATCATGTGCTTCAGGGTCCATGCCCAACACAAACAGGCATATATATATATATATATATATCATCAACAATTGGCTTACACCCAATATATAAAACAAATCATCATGTTCATATGCAGTTGGGTCCTCGACCCAATATATCAAAATAAAATATCAAGTAAACATCATAATCAATAGGCACATGCCTATAAGTGTTAGGTCCAAAATTTGGGATATTACATCCCTCCCCACTTAGAACAACACCGTGTCTGGTGTTTTAGGGACTCAAAATGACATCATGAAATGAGGCAGGGTAAACCTTTCTCATGGTGGCTTCATTCTCCCAAGTAGCCTCATCAGCCTCAAAGTGCTTCCATTGCACTTTCAACTAGACTATGATGCTCTTCCGAAGCTGCACATATCTCTTGTCCAGTATATGAATAGGCTCAGGAGAAAACTCCGCTTCAGGTTCCACTTGTAATAGGGACCAATTAACAACATGTTTAGTATCATAAACATATTTCTTTAACAAAGATGCATGGAAAACATTATGGACTCTTTCATTCCTGAGTAACGCTAGTTCATATGCCATCGGCCCTTTCTTGGCTAGTATTTCAAAAGGTCCACAAAATATAGGTGCTAACTTACCACACCTACCCAAGCTCAACGAGCTTCGTTTGGCTTTTACTTTCAAGTAAACATGATCACCTATTTGGAAGTCTTGATCTTTTCTTTCCTGATCCATGTAACTTTTCTAGCAGTCTTGTGCTTCTTTAAGGTTCACCTAGACCTTGGTAACCAACTGTTCCAATTCCATCAACAAATCAGGCCTTAACATGAGCCGATCCACCGGGATATCCCAAGTAACCAGTGTTCTACACTTCCCTCCATAGAGTACCTCAAAGGAACTCATCTTGGCAGAATTATGATAACCATTTTTATGTGCAAAATCCACAAGATGCAGGTAATCCTCCCACTTCATGGGGTTGTTCATGACATACATACGAAGCATGTCTTCAACAATCTGGTTTACTCTTTATGTCTTCCCCTATGTCTACGAGTGATATGCAGTGCTAAAGTTCAACTCTGTCTCCAATTCGAAGAATAAAGATCTCCAAAAATTTTCTGTAAACTTAACATCTTGATACGAGATGATTGCCTTAGGTATCACATGCACACTAAATATCTCCTTCAAGAAAATATCAGCAATGTTCATTGCTTTGTAGGTCTACTTCACAGAAATGAAGTGTGCCGCTTTGGAAAACTTGTCGATGACCACAAAAATAGAATCATTTTTCTTCTTACTTTTCAATAAACCAATGATGAAATCCATACTAATGACCTCCCACTTCCATTCTGGAATGGGTAATAGCTGCAACAATCCCGGAGGATGCTGATGCTCAGTTTTGACTAGCTGACATTCCTAACATTTAGCAATAAACATTGCAATGTTGGCCTTTAACTTAGGATAGAAAATGTGTCTCCTGACGACGGATATCATCTTTTGATATCCCGGGTGCCCAGAGTAGGGTTCCTGATGAAATTCCATGAGGATGTTTGACCAAAGGTCGCCTCTTTCTCGAACATACAAATGATTCTTGGACCATAGTAGTCCGGATTTGTCTACCTTGTATTCTTTTTGTTGTTGAAATAGCGTGTCCTCTCGGAATTTCTTGAGGATTTCCACATAGAAGGGGTCAACTCTATTGACCACTCTAATCCTCCCATGCAAATATGCATTGGTTTGACTCAAAGTCACCTCATATAGCATATGAGTTTGTTGGCTCAAAGCATTGGCAACCTTATTCTCTTTTCGCTTAATGTGCTTTAGCTTGAAATGGTACTCACTAAGGAAATCCAACCATTGGGCTTTCCTTGCATTCAGATATGGTTGATCAAATAAATATTTTAGACTCATGTCTCTTGTCTTTATAAGGAACTTCCTTTCCATGAAGTAGTGCCTCCACATCCTCAAAGCCTGGATGATGGCAGCTAACTCAAGATCATGCATGGGGTAATTCTGCTCATGATAGTTCACGATTCATAACAGACGGCATGATCATTCTACAAGAGGACTCCTCCAAGTCCTTCATTGCTTGCATCTGTGCAAACAACGAAATCCCCATCGGGATCTGCAATTCGTAACACCGGTGGAGTCATCAAAAGCTGCTTAAGATTCTTAAAATTTGCTTCGAACTTGTTAGTCCATAAGAACATATTTGCTTTCTTTTGCAAAGCGGTCATGGGGCAAGTACCCAAATTGCATACTTTTGACGGACCCTGGTACCCCAAAAACAAGAAATACCTGAAAAAACGTGATGATGACAATAACACTATCCATTTTTAATTTTATTTAACTAAATATAAATGGCACTCTCCCATATAATAATTATGATATTATATTACCCTTTACTTTTGAAATGCAATACTCTATATCCTATTTTACAATTAGATGTAACGTGTTATTCAAATGACAAAACAATTTGAAAATAACAAAGATCATTTTGTTATTCACATGATACTGTTTCTTATTTATATGAATTCAATACATGATTAAGAAGTATTTTATATAAATTCAATAGACGTGCAAAGGACTTTGAACATTTCTCGGTTTGGAGTTGACGAAAATATAATAGAAAAAATAGTTTAACTGAAAAAGCCAATGACGCGCTCTCCAAAGTCCAAGTCACAAAATCAAAATCAGAGGTTTGAGAATGAAACTTTAGTATTTAAACGGAAGTCAGCGTTTACTCGGCAGCCCTGTACAAGAGTTGTACTCTGAGGAAAACTAATAAAAGATTTATAAACCATTTTTGATATGATTCCAGTCTGATGGCCAAAAGATATGTTTTGATTCAGCGCTGCCGCTTTAAATGACCAGATCATTCCTTGAATTTGTCAAACGAAATACCCAAACTCTCACGCGTTTCCTCTTATCGCCCCCCTCCTCTCCGGGTAACTAATTCATATATATATATAGAGAGAGAGAGAGAGAGATTTGTACATAAGGAATATACAATATTGTGGCATTCAATTATTTATCGATATTGTATACAATCATATTATCATTATTCCTCCTGGGTATCGATATTGTATACGTTCTATGGATATGAGAATACCGACACGACTGGTACTATTGATTTCCCTGCTTATGCTTATGTTGCTCACGATGGTTACGGAAAGTTCGGCTTGCAGGGCACAGAAACTGAAATTCATATTTGAGGGAAATGATGAAGCGGAGAATAATAATAATAATATTAAGATGAAGAATATTGGGTTATTGGAATCCCAGCTTCCAAGGGGTCCCGTAACTCCATCTGGTCCATCTCAATGTAAAAACTACATGTCTTCCGGTGGAGCTGGTTCATGTCCTGTCAACGAGATTAACGCTGCAGGGGTTAATCCAAGAGAGATCATACGCCGAGATACAAATAAAAATAACATTCAGATTAAAAATGGGTGGCTTGAATCCGAGCTTCCAAGGGGTCCCGTTCCTCCGTCGGGGCCATCTCAGTGTAAAAACTACAGGTCTTCCGGTGGAGGTTCGTGTCCAGTTTAACAATTAGATCATCACTACATTTTGGAATAATCAAGATCCAGCTTTAACCGATCCGTCGTTCGGAATCGGAATCGTTAACAAATACTTTTGATCTGTCCATGAACGACCCTGCCTCTGAAAGGGAATCACAGATATAGTGTATATTACAAGATAACTAGTGAGGAAATTAGGTTATCAACAAACAAACAAAAAGGTAGCCCGGACAATGAAAATAATTTTGTACAGCTACATGAGGATGACGCACTAACAAGCCTATTGATAGCATATAAGGCAGCGTATTGTAATTTATTATCATTGTCAATTCTTTAAAACCATGTCATATGTATCAAATTTGTTCAACTATTCTTTTTGAAAGGGCTTGCCGCCATTTCAATTATTTTGCACGTAAATCAAAGCTGGTTACACAAAAATCAAAGTTCTTATTTCGCATTTAACCCAAGTTTAATTGCAAACCAAAGATTTTATTCTTTCTTATTCTCAGTGTAAATAGTACTGATCATTTTGAAATAAATAAAAAATATTTCAATCCGATTCAAAAGCTTGCACACATGCTGGGATGGGATACGTTTTCTTGAAATTTTGTAGTTTTGTAAATGTGATCTTGAAAAGTAAGCATATCCATACGGATATGGTGATCAATTTCTCTTCCATCAAGCATTCTCTCACTACGATATTTTTTCTTTTTTCACAATAAACCGTTATGTTTGGCCATTCCTATGCCTACCTACTGTGCATCGGATAGTTAGAAGCTGCGAAGTGAATGGTTTACTTAAAACAGCTGTTACAAAATATTTAGCAGTCCAAAATGTCCATGTTTATGTAACCTTATGAGTACCATCTTACATATATTATATCACAGAGGTCAACCTAAAGTTAAATGGATGGATTATCATATTTATCATTAACAATGGATTTTCCAATTATTGAAAGATAACTTGGTTATAACCCAAAAAAAATCAACAAAAAGCAAAATAAAAAAAGAAAAGATATTTGGTATGGGAATTTTTGAATGGTCTTTATTTTTGTCATAATTTTATTTTTAAATTTAATTATTTTCTTTTCTATTTAAGTTAAATAGTCAAGTAGTTAAATGCATCCATTATTTATTAACTCTTACTTTATCTTAGCTTTATTAATACAAGTAAAGCTGGGTTTAGTTGATAAAGCATGTTTGCTACAACATGCATACATGAGCTAGGTTAGGGTCCTAGCATGTAAATGTGTTTAAGTATGATGTAAACTAAATTCTAGATGATTTGCATCGAGAATCGTGCTATTCTTTTGTCCAAAATAGAGTTGAAATTGTAAAAATGATTGATTACATTTATTATGTAATCAATATTTAATAAATGTAAATCTAGTGTTTGTGTTTCTTAGTTATTGATAACTAACATTATAACTTAATTACCATTATATCAATATCCCTATCCCTAACAAGTACTAATATTTGTATGGGTATATATGATATTAATTAGTATGATGTATTTTAGGAAACCTTGCCACATAATGTAGAAACATGGACTCTCTAGACTTATTTTCCTTTCAATCAAAATTCAAAATCTTTGGCAATAGTTTTTTTTAATGTAAGAACATTGTAAGAATTTTTCGAAAAAGATTTTGGAGAAATTTTTGAGTAAACTATTTCTGAATTCACAATTTGGGTAAACAATTGCTCAATTTCAAAATTTTCACAGAGATATTAAATGCTATGTACAACAATAAGAGTAATTTTAGATGTTCTCAGAAATATCAAGTAAAGTCTTCACTAGAAATAGTTAGATTAAAGACTTACCTATAAAATCTCCCATATACCATTCAAAATATTCAACTACCCTACCAAACTAATAATACTACAATTTACTAACTATAACTCGATCTTTTCTATTTGGAATCTATGGGTGTAATAATTCTACATTACTAATCATTCACCGAAATCTACCAAAATAAGAAAACTATTTGCATGCCCAAAATGAAAGATACTTTGATCTCTAATATCAACAAGTTGGATTGATATTGTTAGAAACAATAAAATAGTTAACCATAATGCAAGAAAAAATGGAAACGATCGAAGAAACTTTTCAATGTACAATGAATTTGTCATTGTATTTATAAAAGTTTGTCACCACTTTTAATTCTATGAGTTATTTTTCTTTCCAATCATATCAATTTAGTTAAATAAATCATTCTCTTCAATTTTGTTTTTTACTTTTGGTGGGGACTTGTTTCTTTTTAGCTATCTTTGTTCAATTAAGGTTTTAATATGTTATAAATTATGAAACTTTTAGCATGTTATCCGGGTTGTTGATAAGTTTAGGAGGGATTTTTTCATTGACTTTCATACGAGGATTTTAAGTATTTTTTAGAAAAGTAAAATTTGATTATATATGTTTTCATTATCATATCTTAGACATTATTATTTGTCAATTAAGTTAGTAATTTTTACAATTTTTAAAGAAATTTATCTTAATTGCTTTTACACATATTCTGTTGAAATATTGTAACTTCGAAGAATATTCTATATGTATCTTTTTGTGGTCCCTGATGATCCTACCAGGAGAACCACTTGTATTACATTGTACCACGATGCTCCTAATCGGAAAAACTAATAAGAGTCATAAGGTAGTCCCCTCTAATTGTAAAGGTGGGTCATCACCACCCCAGTGTGGTTACTTGAGCCTACATGTGTAACTCGAGCCTACGTGTCAAATGAGTTAACTTAAGTGAACGAATGAATATAAATAGAGGTGTAGTGCTCCTCATTTGACACACAGACTCTCACTTGTGTAGCGCATTAGTGGAGAAGAGAAGTAGCTGGAGAAGGAGGAGGATCATGCTTTGATATCCTTGTTGGTTTTATCTTTTATCTTTTTGGGGCATCTATATTGAGGAATTTTTTGCTGGGTTTTTCCCTTTAGGGTTTTCCGAGGATAAATCTTTGTGTTCCTTTTGTATGGTTGTGCTTGTCTATCTTTCAATGATCCTGTTTATATGCTTTTTGTTATGAAAATGAAATGAAATACTAATGTCTTAGCTAAGCATATGAAAATTTAACATGGTATCAGAGCTAACGTGAGAAGAAGACATTATGCAGCTGTAGAAGCTAGGGCTTCTAACTTTTTGGGTCTCTCTCCACAATCCATCAGCAAAAGTATGCTAGGATGACTCTCCATTGAAGGGCGCATCTTTCTGTCGAAGCAGAATTCGATTCCAAGCATTTTCAGTTTTCGATGTGGAAATTAGGGCTTTCTACAGAAGAGGAATTTTTGAGTGAGACCAGCATAGGATTCTTCTCCTCATCAAAACCGAATATTAGAGACCTGGGTCAAGAAATTTGGTTGGGTGAAACTCTCGGAAAGTCAAACCCTAGTTTGACCCTTAGCTAGAAAAACCCTAAATACTAAAACTGCTATGTTTTGGTACATTCTCTATATTCCAATATTGGTGAAGGATAGGGAGCTGAAAATTGTAGGGACCAAAGATAAAATCCTGCTGAAGACTGTGTCCAAAATTCATCCTCATATTCATTGTATTCCAGGAGATATGTTCTCTCCAAGTTAGGGTTCAAGCCTCTTCCAGAATTCATCCCTAAAGAGGACACCTGGGGAGAATTGCAATATATTGGGCTACAGAGGTCCAAATGGAATTCTTGAAGATGTTCCAGAAATCAAACCGAATGTAATTTTGGTGGTCCGAATACCAGACTCAGAAGATGAACTAGTGACACGTGGCATTCCGTACAACCTCACTATTCTGAAAAGTCCTGTAATAGGTCACCTTGATAAAATGATCATAAATCTCAAATGGTGAAACCAATTATGATTAAAACTACGGTGTTGGATCAGGGACATGTGATGTTACCTCAGTACAAAATTTTAGACACAGAGGATCAGTAATTTGGGAGATATCACAGAAAGAGTAACATGAATTTCTGTAGAAGAAATTGGAAATCTAGGGCTTCCTGTTCCGGGAGCTTCCCTCCACTGTTTTCAGAAAAGGAGTACATTGGATAGCTCCATTTGAAGAGATATATCTATATATCCATTCAGATATGAAATATTCCAATGTTTTAAAATTAGGGTTTCTGTGACAAACCCTAGATCAGCAAGCTTCGAAACCAAGACGAACACCTCAAATCGGTAAGATCTAATCCTTTGCTATTTTCATTTGAGGTTCTCATTTCAAAGTGATCTATCACATCATCTTGATGATAAGCTTGGTGAAGTTGACAAATTCCAAGCCTAGAAGTATATGATCTCTCTGAAGAAAATGGTTTGGACACCTACATGAGTATAGAGGTTCCAGTTCCAGAGGGAGATGAGGCTAGAAGGATTACACAAGAAGAACTTGGTCAAGGCCAAGAAGATCATTGTTGATTTAGTCATGAATCAACTTGTACCACAAGTGTCTCCTGAAAGACACCGAAGATGTTTGATTCCTTGACCAAGCTATTTGAAGACAAGAACTTAAATCAGAAGATGGATTTGAGAAAACAGTGGAAGAATGTGAAGATCCAGAATGCAGAACAACTTGAAGCAGTAGAAGAAGAAGTGGAGAATGCAGAAGTGGTGATAGCCACCTTGAATGGCCTCCCAGAATCATGGGATTCATTCATGCAAAGAATGTGTGCCAGAAGGAAGTAATTACTTTCAACAGACTTTGGGAAGAAGAAGAAGCTCGTCTCATAAGAAGAGAAGAAGAAAGATGGAAGCAATTGAAGATCAAGCTCTCAAAGAAGATCCCTCAAGCGATGAGGAATATGAAGAACTCAGTTCTTAAAGAACCTCTTATCCATCTTATCATCTGGATAAGAAATGATGATTTCATGAATGAAGAAGATGATGAAGCAGAATGATCAAGAAGGAGTCTACCCACGAAACAAACAAAAGATAAGTATTCAATTGTCATTTAATGATATTGTTTTGTTATGCATTTGATTATATTCAGTTGATGTGTTATACATGATAGATTGTTTGCATTAATGATTGTATACTACTAATATGGCATGTGATGGGTAAGTAGCTCATGGTGCTATACAACTCTCCATTGCTACTTATCAAACCTCTTTGCTGACATATTGGATTAGTGCACAATCTCAATAATGTCATGGTGGAGATGGAAGGAATCTAGAAATTTTATGTGAGATATGGATGAATGTTGTATTGACTAAACAGTTGCATGATGCATAAGAATTTGTCGTTATGCATATGTTTTATGAAATACTTCTAGCCATGCAACTGGTGCATTTGAATTATAGGAAAGGTCATGTACAACCTCCTACAAGAAAAGAAGGATGAGACTTGTTCTGAAGAACAAGTGATGACAATTCAAGATTCACTCCAATAAACATGAATCTGAAGCTCCCAGGGTCAGAGACACCATGATGGAAGAAAGAGCTTTAGAGAGTGGTAGATCCACCTTGAAGGATGAAGACCACCATGGGTACAAGAGATAACTCAAGATGAAGAAAAGAATGCTATGAAAGAAGCTATGATCAAAGAATAACAGTTGATCATGGGGAATGATGTATACGATATGATGGAAGAAGTGTACAAAGTAAGGTTCGTGATTCTCCCCAAAAAGAATAGACTATGACATGACATACTCTATTTACCAGTATATATCAAGCATAGAACCACCTATACAGAATGAAGAGGGAAGATGATACTCCACTTCAGGGGGAGTGACTACAGAAAAATATATCTGAGTTCGAAATGGTACGACATAATGGATAGCTTTGTGATGGCTCGAGACTTTACCAAGAGTAAAGTGGTTTCCAACCTTCAAGGCTGAATGCAGAAGACTAGGATATGTTGATGACCTGAGAAGACAAACTCATAGAAGATGTTATGATACTAGAATGATGTTTGGGATATAGTACTCAAACCAGAAAGAAAGAATGTGGTATCTTCCAAATGGATTTGCAAGATAAGATATGTTGCTGATTGAAGTAAGGTAAGAGTTGTGGCTAGAGGTTTCTATCAGAAAGAGGGAATTAATTCTGAAGAGACACTTACTCCAGGAAGCAAGGTACACTTCCTTCAAAACTATCATGGTTGTTTCTTCCATGATAAAGTTAATACAAGACTTCCTTAATGGTATGATCGAATAGTCATGAGGATTTGAATTTGAAGACAGATGGAATCAAGTATGCAAGTTGAAGAAGGCCCTCTATGGCCTGAAGCAAGATCCCAGAGGTTGGTATGGAAGAATAGATAGTTTCCTGATAAGCATGGGATTTTCCAAGAGTAAAGTCGATCCTAACCTTCCTTACAAGGTTGTAGAAGATGTACCTATCATTCTATTACTATATGTGGATGACTTATTCTTGACAGGGAATGAGAAACAGATCATGGAAAGCAAGAAGAAACTAGCAGAAGAATTTGAGATGAAAGACATTGGGTTAATGCATTATTTCCTAGGTCTGAAAGTATGGCAAAGTTCAAAAGGAATCTTTCTCAACCAGGGAAAGTATGTGGTAGAGATATTGAAGAAATTCAATATGTTGGAATGCAAAGTCATGGCCACACCCATGGACTCCAACCTGAAGCTGTTAACTAATGACTCATTAGAGTTAGTGGATGTGACTCACTATAGACAGATCATTGAGTCATTGATGTACTTAACAAATACCAGACCAGACATTTTTTTTGCTGTGAACACCTTAAGTCAATATCTTGCTCAACCAAGACGGGTTCACCTAGTAGCTCCAAAACATGTGATGAGATATCTGAAAGGGACTATAGACTTTGGTCTATACTATTATGGTAGCCATGAGTATATATTGTATGACTACACAGATGCATATTGGGCTGGAAGTATCTGAGACAGGAAAAGCACATCAGGGATATGCTTTTGTTTGAGGTATGCTATGAGTTCATGGTTTAGCAAGAAACAATGTAGTGTTTCTCTTAGCACAGTTGAAGCAGAATACATAGAAAATTGCTCTACTAAGTTGTGAAGCCATATGGCTTCAGAAGCTGATATCAAGTCTCTTTGACCTGAAGATGGACACATCAATGATTCTATGTGATAACCACATTTGTGATGACAAAGAACGCTGTGTTCCGACGTAACACGTAGAAATCCGGTATTTCTACATACAAGATAAAATGAAGATGATGATACTGTAGATGCAGATGATGGTGATTTAGTATTTCTATACTGAATATAGAGATGATGATGTTTCAGTATTCCCATACTGAAGATATAGACGATGATGATTTCAGTATTCCCATACTGAAGATATAGATGATATTTCAGTATTTACATACTGTAGATATAGATGATGGTGATTCTGTATTTCTATACTAAATATAGAGATGATGATGCTTTCGGTATTTCTATACTGAAGATATAGATGATGATGCTTTTAATATTCGCATACTGGAGATACAGATGGTGATAGATCAGTATTCAGATACTAAAGATGTAGATGATGATGGTTTGGATGATGATGTACTGACGAAGCCTCTACCTCAAGTAGAGTTTGAACACTTTCAAAACAAGCTTGGTGTTGTTCAGAAAGGCCTTCCTCGAAAGGGGGAGTAGTGATGTTGCAGTGGGATTGTATCATCCATGGGAATTTTCCCTAAAGTGATTTGGAGACCTCGGTCCTCGAGAATGAAGAGGGATTGTATCATCCCGGGACATCTGTCCATAATAGATCCGGTGACCTCAGTCCTCGAGAATGTGGTGGGATTGTATCATCCCTGGGCACTTGCCCTAAAGTGATCTGGAGACCTCGGTCTTCGAGAATGAAGAGGGATTGTATCATCTCGGGACATCTGTCCATAATAGATACGAAGACCTCGGTCTTCGAGAATGAAGAGGGATTGCATCATCCTTGGATGTAAGTCCTAAAGTGACAGGGAGTGATTATCCCGTAATTGTATTCGATGACTTCGGTCATCAAGAATGTGGTAGGATTGCATCATCCTTGGACTCAAGTCCTAAAGTGATAGGGAGTGATTATCTCGTAATTGTATCTGGTGACTTCGGTCATCGAGAATGTGGTAGGATTGCATCATCCTTGGAGTTAAGTCCTAAAGTGATAGGGAGTGATTAACCCATAATTGTATACGGTGAATTCGGTCATTGAGAATGCTGTAGGATTGCATCATCCTTGGACTCAAGTCCTAAAGTGATAGGGAGTGATTATCCCATAATTGTATCCGATGACTTTGGTCGTCGAGAATGTGGTAAGGATTGCATCGTCCTTGGACTTAGTCCTAAATTGATAGGGACTGATTCTCCCGTAATCAATCCGATAACTTCGGTTGTCGAGAATGTGGTGGGATTGTATCATCCCTGGACTTTAAGTCCAAAAATGATCCAAAGACTTCCTGTCTTTGAGTTGTGGATTGCAGGTTGTTGCTGATGATGATGATGACGTACTGATTGAAAGATCAGAGTATGACGATGATGATGTACTGATCTAAAGATCAGAGTATTATGATGACACACTATGATGATGATGTTTCTGATCGAAAGATTAGAGTATGATGATGATGTTTCTATATTGATGATGTTTCTGTTCGAAAGATCAGAGTATGATGATGATGTTTTTGATCGAAAGATCAGAATGTGATGATGATTATGATCGATAGATCATAATATGATGATGATGATGTTGCTGCTGATCGAAAGGGAAAAGTAGCGATGATGATATTGCTGATCGAAGAGTAAAAAATGCTGAAGATGTTGCTGATCGAAAGGACAAAATGCCGAAGATGTTGTTGCTGATCGAAAAGTCAAAGTGCTGAAGATATTGCTGAGCGAAAGGTCAAAGTATTGAAGATCTTGTTGCTGATCAAAAAGTCAGAAATGCTGAAGATGTTGCTGATCGAAGGACAAAATTCTGAAGATGTTGTTACTGATCGAACAGTCAAAGTTCTGAAGATGTTGCTGAGCGAAAGGTCAAAATGCTGAAGATGTTGTTGCTAATTGAAAGATCAAAATGTTGAAGATGTTGCTGATGATGAAGACTGAAGATTGAAGATGATGACTACATGATGTTGAAAAGCTTCTAATGATTTATAGATGTGTTACCCTACTGATGTTGATGATGTCCCCTATCTCTACTCTTGTTGTTGTTGATGTTGCTGTAGAATACCCTTCTCGTTAAGGGGGAGTGTTCAAATATTGTAACTTCGAAGAATATTCTATATGTATCTTTTTGTGGTCCCCGATGATCCTACCAGGAGAACCACTTGTATTACATTGTACCCTGATGCTCCTAATCAGAATAACTAATAAGAGTCATGAGGTAGTCCCCTCTAATTGTAAAGGTGGGTCATCAGCACCCCAGTATGGTTACTTGAGCCTACATGTGTAACTCGAGCCTACGTGTCAAATGAGTTAACTTAAGCGAATGGATGAATATAAATAGAGGTTTAGTGATCCTCATTTGACACACAGACTCTCACTTGTGTAGCGCATTAGTGGAGAAGAGAAGTAGCTGGAGAAGGAGGAGGATCAGGCTTTGATCTCCTTGCTGGTTTTATCTTTTATCTTTTTGGGGCATCTATATTGAGGAAGCTTTTGCTGGGTTTTTTCTAGGATAAATCTTTTTGTTCCTTTTGTATGGTTGTGCTTGTCTATCTTTCAGTGATCCTGTTTATATGCTTTTTGTGATGAAAATGAAATGAAATACTAATGTCTTAGCTAAGCATATGGAAATTTAACATATTCATGTTGAATAGTTTTTGGGATTACATTGTAAATAATATTTCAGTTATTAGTTAGTAAATTCTAGTTAATAATCTCGTTATCTACAATTAGATAACAGTTTTGATATCCTTTATATGTAACACTCATATACTTAATAAGATATTGATTTTCCAGCATGTCTCAGTGGTATCAGAGCAAACGTAGCGAAGCATTGGTGAGAAAGACTTGGCGAGAGAGAAGGAGCCCGTGAAGTCACCAAGAAAGGAGAGCTCCTTAGTAAAGATTGTGGAAGAAAGACAAAGACTACACATTAACCGGTAATTGTTTTGAAGAATTATTTTCTTTTTTAAGAAGAAAAAATAAGAGAGCCGCCATTTATATTTTCATACAATGGTTTCTTTAAATTAATTATCAAATCTTTGGGGAGTTCTTTTCAGAAAATAAAAGTTTTTAAACAACCAATTTATATTTGAGTGCAAAGTTTTTTAAATTTAAATAATAAACCTTTCAGGAAATATTTTTAGAAGATAAATTTTTTTTAAAGAACATTGGCTAAGAGGAAAAGAATATATGAGACTCTATTTTGTACACAAAAATTTACTACATAGTAAATTTCAATGAATTCTATAATTTCAATTGTTGGAGTTATTTTGTCTGGAAAAGAAAATTATCACGAATGGCTTCATAAAGTTAAAAATACCATGATTTTTAATGATATGTGGGATGGAATTTGTGAAAATGAGAATTTAGAAGATAAGAAAGATGGGGAAACAATAGATGAAGTGGATAAAAGTGCACTAGTACCACCTACTAATGTCAAAGAGTTAGCATTATGGAAAAGCAAGGACAGGAAGGCTTATGCCTTGATTATTGCCTCTGTAAGTGAAGAAGTAAGTACACATTTAGTTTCTAGCAAAACTACTTGGGAAGCATTAAAGAAACTAAAATATGTGTATGATTCACATTCTGAGCTTGAAATCATTCAATTGTTAATGAAATTATTTAACTTAGAGTTAAAATATAATGATCCAATGAAACTTGCTTCTGAAATTAGAGCCATTTTCCATGATATTGATGCAACTGGTGTAAAAGTTGGCATTCAACTTACTGCATTTATTAAAGCTCTATATCCTACATATATTCATTATTTAGAATCACTTCAATTTAGTGGCCAAATGAAAGCTATGACATTTGAAACACTTGTTGAGAAAATTGCAGAAAGAGAGAATGCATTTGGGAAGGAGTCTAAACCCAATGAAGAAACTTTGTGTCTTACACAGAAAGGACACAAATCAAAAGAAGAATTTGCAAAGGATGAAAATAGAAGTAGAGGTCGAGGTAGAGGACAAAGAGGATAGTACAGAGGAAGGGGAGGGAGATTTAATCAAGGAGAGAAACAATGTTATAGATGTGGAAAAATTGGTCATACTACCAGTTTTTGTAGAAATTTTTGGGATAAAATTGTTAACAAGAAAGAGCAAGTACAAGATAAAGGAAATGATAAAGGTAACCCTCCTGAATCTGCACATTATGTTGTTGCACATTGTAATCTAGGAATTGAAGAAGCTTTTAGTACTTCGTTTTCATGGAATGACATTTGGTTATTGGATACTCGAGCCACATGTCATATGACATTTAGGAAAGACTTGTTTGAAACTTTTGGTGATCAAATTGATGGGGTAGTACATTTGATAGATAAGTCTCAGTTAAAAACTTTAGGAATTGCTTCTGTTAGATTGAAATTATCAGGACGTGCTGATTATATACTTTCTGATGTTATTTATGTTCCACAATTGAAGAAAAATATAATATCTCTTGTGCAAAATAGACAACAAAATCACTCGATACATATGTTTGATGGTATCATTGAAATTAGAAGAGCTTATGATAATGTGATTGTAATGAACGGAGTGGAAGATAACAAACTTTTAAAGTTGAATGGTACATAATCCAATTCATAGAATTCTGCAAATTTGGTTCAGCATAATAGTAATTTATCTTCCAGCTTATTGTGGCATGCTATATTTGGTCATATTAATTATGCTAGTCTCAGTATTATAAAACAGAAAGGAGTTCCAAGTCTTCCTACTATTCCAAGACAACTTTCCCCATGTGAGGCTTGTAATTTAGGAAGCACATTAAACTACCTTTAATGATTCTATGTTTCGAGCTTCAATAAAGCTTGGTCTTATTCACTCATATTTATGTGGGCTCATGCCTATTCCATCAAAAAATGGTAACAAATATATCATGGCTTGCATTGATGACTTTACGAGGATGTGTTGGGTTTATTTATGAAAAGAAAATTCTCAAGCTTTTGATACATTCAGAAATTTTCATTTATGGATTAAAAATGAAGCTCAACTCAATATTGGAACCCTTCGAACTGATAACGATGGTGAATATACATCTCAATATTTTGAAAAATAATTGGAGGAGAATGGTATTAAACATCAAAGAACTTTTCCTTATAATCCACAATGAAATGGTGTGGTAGAACGTATGAATAGGACACTCTTGAATATGGTAGGATCAATGATGTTTTTTAAAAATGTCAAGTTAATGTTTTGGGGAGAGGCAGTTCTTTGTGTTGTCTACATTAAGAATAGATGTCCTTTCGCTGCACTACAAAAAAAACACCTTATGAAATGTGGCATCCCAGCTGTCAATCATTTTAGAATTTTAGGTTCCACATGTTATGCTTTGATTCTTGAGCAACAAAGACATAAATTGGGAGCAAGAAATCGGAAGTGTATTTTTTTGGGATATTCTAATACTTCTAAAGCTTATAGGTTGTATGATGAAGATAACAGGAAGTTTATTGGTTCTAGAGATGTTATATTTCTTGAATTTGAGAAAGATGCACTCACTATTGATAAACAACTTTCTCATCTTGATAGATTTCATTCTAAAAAAATCTATCATGAAATGGATAATGAACTTCCAAATCTTGAAGGGGGGATTCCTGTTCTAAGTCAAGTTTTGGAATTTCCTTCTAATGCACAAGTTGATGATTCTAATGCACAAAATCATGAAATAGAAGATGAGATAGTTGATGATATTTTTAATGGAATGGATAAATTAAGTATCATAGATAATGCATAACCTTCTCTTAAAGAAGAAACAAATTAAACACCACAACAAGAAGTTCGTAGATCTATACAGACTAAGAGATTTCCTAAAAGGTATGATGATTTTGTAACATTAGATTGTGAATTAAACTTCCATGCATTTGATGAACCTGCATCTTTTCAAGAAGTAGTAAATAGTGATGTATGAAAAAGTGCAATGCAAAGAGAGTATGATGCTCTCATAAAAAATGGAACTTGGAGGTTGGTGGACCCTCCAATTGGAACCAAACCTATTGGATGCAAGTGGATACATAAGAATAAGTATAAATCAGATGCCTCACTTGACAAACACAAAGAGAGACTTGTAGAAAAAGGGTATGCACAGAAAGAAGGTGTTGATTACACTGAAACATTTGCTCCTATAGCTAAATGGGGCACCATTTGAACTTTGTTTTCATTACCAACACAAAAAGGATGGAAAATACATCATATGGATGTTAAAACCACATTTTTTAATGGAGACTTGAAAGAAGATGTCTATATGGATCATCTTGAAGGATTCACTATCAAAGGTCAAGAACAAAAGGTATGCAAATTAGTCAAATATTTATATGGTTTGAAGCAAGAACCCTGAGCTTGGTATGAAAATTTAATTGAACATCTTCTAAAATTGAATTATAAGCACTTCAATCTATATGATGCAACTTAATTTGTCAAGAACGTTGGAAGATCGGTTGTATATCTAGTTGTCTATGTGGATGATTTGCTTATCATAGGAAATAATGATGAGAGTTGAAAACAGTTTTTGATATAACCGATTTGGGATTATTACATTATTATTTAGGAATTGAAGTAGATAAAAAACCAAAGAATATTTTCATTTCTTAGAAAAAATATGTTAGAGAGTTATTAAAAAAATTTGGTATGCAGGATTGTAATCTTGTTTCAACACCAATGGAGAAGAATCTAAATCTTACTTCAAATGAAGGTAGCACTTTTGAAGATCCAACAAAGTACATGCAACTTGTTGGAAGTTTAATTTATCTTACTACTACTCATCTTAACATAAATTTTGTTGTAGGAATACTTTCCAGGTTTATGCACCATCCATATGAAGGTCGTTGGAATGCAACAAAGTGAGTGCTCAAATATTTAAAAGGCACTCAATCTTATGGCATCAAATATTCTAGAGTTTCAGACTTTCATCTCACTAGTTATTCAGATTCTAATTTTGATGGAGATAAAGAGCATGGGGTCTCTACTTCAGGTTATTTGATGAAACTTGGATCAGTACCTATCACATGGAGATCATGAAAGCAATTTGTTCCTGCTGATTCTACAACTAAAGCTGGATATGTTGCAGCATCTCAAGACACAAAAACAATCCTCTGGCTTCGTAAAATACTTGAAGACTTGCAGGAGAAACAAGTGACTTCAATGCCTTTCTTTGTTCACAACACTTCTACAATTCAATTGGCCAAGAATCCAAAATTCCATGATCGAACCAAACATATGAACACCAAACATCACTTGAATCGACATCCTGTTGAGGCCAAAACCATTCATCTGACACGTTGTCCTACTTCTGAGCAAATTGTAGATATCTTTACTAAAGCATTGGGCCATGAAAAATTTGAAAAATTTAGCATGCAACTTGGCATGTCAGATGTCCCTTCGGATTAAGGGGGGAATGTTGAATAATCCTTCAGGATTACATTGTAAATAATATTTTAGTTATTAGTTAGTAAATTCTAGTTAATAATCTTGTTATCTAACTGTAGATAACAGTTTTGATATCCTTTATATGTAACACTCATATACTTAATAAGATATTGATTTGTTGGGGTTCTTCATGACCTATATCAATTCACTTATAACTTTAGTTCTTTTTGGTAAAATTAGGTGATTGAAAATGGAGAAATGTGTGCTTTCAAATTCTACCATATTTTCACACAACGACCAAAAACATGCATGTCCTTACCAATATTTTTAGTCATCATTAACTCAGTCTATCCTTAACTCTATTTAAAAAAAAAATTAATTATTTATGTGTTATTTAAAACCCACATCAAACATTATATTTTATTTTTTGTATGTTGAATTAATAATTGTAATGGACCAATCAGATCATATTGGCCATTAACTCCCTTTTCTCAAGAAAATTTGAACAAACTAAAATTGTAAGGGGGTTTGTACTAGTTAATTGATGAGGGATCAAGGATGTAGGACCAAAAAAATAAAGGAAAGATGGTTATGGTATCTTAGGTTCCTATGCACAATGTACTAGGACCAGTTATGTTTTGAACATCATCCATCATAAATTCTACTCCAATGTTCTTGGGCACCCCAACATACGAAAACTAAAACCTTTGTTTATCACTTTCCCAGAAACCAGTGGTGAGGGAACTTGACTCACAGAAGCTTGAAAATATCTGATATGATTTTATATAATAGTAATAATATGTTTATGAAATTTTAGAATAGATTTGGAAAGGTTAGGGGGTGCTACAAGCAAGACTAGTCTCTAGGACTACATTGTTAGAATATAATCCGTAGGGATTATATATTGTAAATAAGTAAATAAATTTGAATAGTAGGAAGTTGAAAAGGCTGGGCGGAAGGTGAAACACAACTGTCATATCATGTGTATAAATATATGCATTGGCATTGGAATAATATAGAATCGGGAGTTATACCTAACAAGTGGTATCAAAGCGGGTTCCTGCCATAACTCCTGCTGTTAAATTTTAGTCCTGGAAGCTTGTATGCTTGCCAGTGCATTGCCAGACCTCCATTCTGCCCTTTGTCAATTCGTTTCAGAGCTGTCTTCCCATCACCAGTCTGCCCTCTTCCTTCCTGCCAGTGCATTCATTATGTGCGTTTATTCTCTGCAAGAAAGATTGTGTTATACCTAACAAGTGTTATACCTCTCCTCCATCGTATTAGCGTAACCCTAATTGGATTGCATAATACCTAACAGAGCTAAAGAACTTCAATACCACTCTGTCAATTTTTATGTATGAGCTACAGAGAACAGCTATTGTTCTGCTATAGTTTTCAGTGCTTGTCATGGAGTTGGTCTCCGAAATGGCCTATTGTCTACCAAGATTCAGTGTTTATACTGCGTGATATAAGACTGCTGTGTGACTCCTCCATTTCGTGAAGAGACGACCGTAAAGATTGACTGTTGAATCGTGACTACGTTAAAGTGTAGACCGGTGAGAAGACAGTCACATTGAAGACTCTGCGTTGAAGACTCTTGCTGCTGGTTGTGTGCCTAGCATGCCTCCGCTCCCTATTCATTCTTCTGGTGGTGCACTTCCGGTTCCTGTCTAACTTTTAAAGCTTCTGCACTATCTCTGGACCGATGCTGCGCCCTCCAGTTTGAGTACATAGTTGGGGTCGGCCCAATCCTCGAGGTAGGCTGAGGTAAGTACTTATACGTGTAATTTTCGACTTCTTCGACTACCACATGAAAGGGACGTGGATTACGAGAGGTCGCTCGTTCGATTCTGGGTCGACTTTTCTTTCTAGAAGACCCATACCGCTGTTTTGGATGATTTTGCAGGCTTGTATGTTGTGCATGTTTTTTGTTTGAAGGTAGTCTGTGATGTTCTATCTATTCATCCATGTGAAATCGCTGACTGTTGTTAAATCTGAGTACATGGAGTTGATGTTTGAGCGATTTTTTTGTTGAACCACTACATGCGTTGATTAAAATTGTTGATGATCAATTTGATTGAGTATTTGTGAAGTTGCTACGACCTGCAAGAAAATTGCTGATAAATTGTTGAATACTGAGATTATGCAGCTGTGACTTGTCATCTCTGAGATTTGGTTGAGGAGTGAAGCTGTGCATTGAGTGGAGAAGCATAGTGATTGAAGACTGCATGGAAAGATAAACCCTATTTTTGACCTAATTCCTTGCATGGAGTGACTGCGACCTCTAGCGCCGAATGTCTGAAGAGACGTGACCTTCTATTGAAGTGTATATGCTGTGTATTGGAGCTTCCCTTCTCTAACTGCATGGAGGATCAGCTGTGAATTTGAAGGGTCAAATTGCTGCAAAAACGCTGGTGTTCCTGTAATTATTATGCTGGTGTTTTTGTAATTATTATGCCAGTTTTACAATATTATTCCATGAACCTGAAGCTGAGTCTACCTACACCTCTCTCATGGGATATATTGTGACCTGATATATATATATGCTGACTAATATATGCTGACTGATATATTGTGACTGATATATGTATGCTGCGTTGAAGAATAATGTATGCTGATTAGTACACTAGTGGAAGTGTTGTGTGTAAAGAGTGCCATCTCTTGTGATCCATGTAGAGAAAAATCCTTCTGTTTCACACCATTACCAATTTCTTAAAGACCCTGAAGGCTGTGAATTGGTACTAAATTTCTTCCCTATGAATTGAAGCTGCGATACTGTCATTGTATCACTTTAAAACCTGAAGTTGAGATTGTAAATCACCTTGGCAGAGACTGTAGACCTGCAAGGTTATTATTTTTTCTATTTCTCTTTGTCATATCAAGTTCATTATTGTAAATTACACTAACAGTTGTAAATATGCAATCTTTGGCATCAATAGTTGGTGCCACTCTCTCGAGTAAAGATCATTCCAAAGGAGAAAGCAGCAAGAGAGGCAGAGGAAGAAGAAACTTCAGAGGCAGAGGGGGCAGAAACAAGTTCAGCAAAAGATCAGATTTGCAGTGCAAGCGTTGTGGAAATACTGGGCACACATCAGATCAGTGTTGGGCTTCGTGGGACTCCATCAAAGACAAGCACAACCAAAAGAAAGATGATAATAAAAATCAAGATGCTAGTAAATATTCTGATTCTACTCATTGTATTGTTGCACATTGTAATCTTGGAATTAATGAAATGACTTTACTTTCATCTTACAAATATTGTTGGCTGCTTGATACTGGTGCAACATCACACATGACATTTAGAAAAGATTGTTTTGAAGAACTTAATGAAACAATAGATGGCATAGTTTACTTTGTAGATAAGTCAAGTCTTAAACCAAAGGGAATGGGCACCATTCGACTGAAGATGCCTGGATTCCCTGATTTCTTATTGAAGAATGTTCTTTATCTTCCGGATTTGTAGAGAATCTTGCTATCCTTGGTCGAGATTCGACAGCGAGGCCATTCCATCCACATGTTTGATGGAATCGTTGAAATAAGAAATTCCTCTGACAACCAAGTCATCATGATTGGATACGAAGATGGGAAGCTGCTGAAGCTAAAGGGTTCATCTGTAAGAGTTCAGAACTATGGCTACCTCTCTCAGCATGGAGAAGGTAATTTGTCATCTAGTTCATTGTGGCATGCAATATTTGTTCATTTGAATTATAACATTCTTCGTTTGTTGAGAAAGAATTGTGTATTTGGTTTCCCCACCATTCCTAAAGAGAAGAACAAATGTGATGCATGTATATTAGGGAAACACAGTAAGCTGCCATTCCATGAATCTAATTTCAGAGGAAGTAGGAAATTAGAATTAGTACATTCTGATTTATGTGGCCCAATCCCAACTCCTTCAGCAAATGGGAATAAGTATTTTATGACATTTGTTGATGACTACTCAAGAATGTGTTGGATTTACTATTTAAAGATAAAATCAAAAGCATTTCAAACATTCAAATACTTTCATGCATTGATAGAAAAAAAAGCACAATAGTACACTTCGTACTGATAATGGGAAAGAATACACTTCAAATGTTTTTGAAGATTATCTTTGCCAACATGGAATTGCACATCAGACTACAGTTCCCTACAATCCTCAACAAAACGATGTAGCAGAAAGAATGAATAGAACCATAATGAATATGGTTCGCTCAATGATGTTTTTCAAGAATGTAAAACTAATGTTTTGGGGTGATGCAGTAAAATGTGCAACCTATTTGAGAAATATAAGTCCCTCAAATGCTCTTGATAAAAAGACCCCACATGAAATGTGGTTTGGCCATCTCCCTTCAATCAGGCATCTCAAAGTTTTTGGTTCCACCTGTTATTCTTTGATTCCAAAGGAGCAAAGAAACAAGCTTGGTGCTCGAAACAGAAAATGCATTTTCCTGGGGTATGAAGAATACTCCAAGGCATACCATTTGTATGATGAGGTAAACAAGAATTTTTTATTTCCAAAGATTTTATTTTTCTTGAGACTAATAAAAATGACCAGTCCATTGAGAGACAACTTGACCATTTGGAAATTTATCCTCATCCAAAGACATATTCTGAAAATGAATGTAAAATTCCAAACCTTGAAGGGGGGATTCCTATTCTGGATCAACCTTTGGAATTTCAATATGAAGCACCAATTCCCCTGCATGAAGAAGTTCCTGCTACTTCACCTGATCAAGAGATTCAACTGGATGATGTGATTGAGAGAATTGAAAGAATCTCAATCAATGATGAAGCACCACCAGCTGATCAACTAGGACCATCATGGAAGATTCCTAAATGGGCCACAAAGACACTTGAAAGTGTCCATCTGGATGAAGTTGGAAAGACGGGAACAAGAAGTTCGAAAAGACATGGAGGAGAAGCAGATAATTCAGGTTATGAAATGGATGTATCATTTGATTGTGAATTTAATTTATCTGTTAACTTTGAACCAACTTCCTTTGAAGAATCTTCTACTCGAGTTGAGTGGAAAGAAGCTATGCAGAATGAGTATGATGCACTCATGAAGAATGGAACTTGGAAGCTGGTTGACCCTCCAGTTGGAACCAAACCAATTGGCTGCAAGTGGGTGTACAAGAACAAATACAAATAAGATGGCTCACTTGACAAGCACAAAGCAAGGCTTGTAGCAAAAGGCTATGCACAGAACGAAGGAATTGACTATGAAGAAACATTTTCTCCTACAGCAAAATGGGCTACCATATGTACCTTACTCTCTTTAGCTGCTCAGAAAGGGTGGAAAGTTCATCAAATGGATGTGAAGACTACTTTCTTGAATGGAGACTTGAAAGATAATGTCTTCATGTCTCAGCCAGAAGGCTTTGTTGTGAAAGGAAAAGAATAAAAGGTATGCAATCTTGTCAAATCCTTGTATGGCCTAAAACAAGCACCTCGCGCATGGTATGAAAAGTTAACCGAGCATATTTTGAAGTTAAATTTCGAACATTTTGATCTTGATGATGCAACACTGTTTATAAAGAAAGTTGGAAGATCTGTTGTGTATCTTGTGGTTTACGTAGATGATCTTTTGATGACAGGGAACAATGAGAGCTATATAGCATCCATAAAGAAAGATTTGAAAAAGATCTTTGAAATGATAGATATGGAACATCTCCACTATTACTTAGGAATTGAAGTCACTCAACATCCTAAGTATATTTTCCTATCTCAGAAAAAATATGTTGGAGAACTACTAAACAAATTTTGCATGACAGAATGCAACCCTATATCTACTCCAATGGAACAGAAAATGAAGCTCACATCAAGCGAAGGAAAATAATTTGAGGATGCGACCAAGTATAGACAACTTATAGGAAGCCTTATCTACCTTACAACAACTAGACCATATATTTCTTATGTTGTTGGCATACTTTCAAGGTTCATGCATAAATCTTGTGAAGGACACTGGTCAGCTACAAGAAGAGTTCTAAGATACTTGAAGGGGACTCAAGACGTTGGACTCAAGTACTCTAAAGTGGATGACTTCAAACTTATTGGGTACTCAGACTCATATTTTGATGGCGATAAGGAGACAGGAGTATCAACTTCTGGATACACTATGAGTCTTGGATCAGTAGCTGCCTCATGGAGATCACACAAACAGTCAGTTCCGGCAGATTCAACAACAGAAGCAGAATATGTGGCTGCAGTTGAAGCAACGAAAGAAATAGTATGGCTCAGGAAGATACTTGAATATTTGCAAGAAAAACAAGAGGACTCCACACCATTATTGATCGACAATACTTTTGCAATCAAGCTGGCTAAGAATCCTAGATTCCATGATCAAACCAAACACATCAACACAAAGTATCATTTGATTCGACATCATGTAGAGGCCAAGACAGTCCATCTTCGACATTGTTCCACAAATGATCAAATTGCAGACATCTTCACCAAAGTGCTTGGATGAGAAAAGTTTGAAATATTCAGAAACATGCTCGGACTTACGAAAATCCCCTTCGGATTAAGAGGGGGATTGTTAGAATATAATCTGTAGGGATTATATATTGTAAATAAATAAATAAATCTGAATAGTAGGAAGCCAAAAAGGTTGGGCGGAAGGTGAAACACAACCGTCATATCATTTGTATAAATATATGCATTGACATTGGAATAATATAGAATCAGGAGTTATACCTAACATACATAACAAGATCAACTTCTAGGATTCTCAAACACACGAAGGAGGTCATGAATCTTCAGTTTCAAGCATGGAAGATATTCATTATCATGTTAGTGAAATTTAAGAATAAAAATAAAATAAATTTATTATTCTTAAGGTGACTAATTCACACAAAACTGAAAACTAGTCAATTTCTCATTGAAATCTAGACAAGATATAAGAAATCTTTATGAAACACAACCAAACTGATTCAATTTTATGGAATAATTGAAAATATAAATAAATACATCAAATATAACCATTGGGTGATGAAATGAATCTCGCAAGAATCTCTTAGTTTACATCCATTTTCGTAAAACATTATTACATGAAGAAAGAGAGTAAAAATCCTTGGGAATTGGAGTGACAAACTACCAAATATATACAAAAGGATTGGTACTTCGCTAGATCTAATACTAAATCCTTCAATTTTCCATCATTAATTTCTGAATGGAATCAATTCTCTCATATGACTAGAAAAGAAGTAGGGGCACATCTCTCGATTGTGAATAGGGGCACATCTCGATAAGTCTAAGAACCTAAATATCTCAATTTGAAAGTATGACTAACCAAAGGTGTGATAAGTGCACTAATACATCATTTTATAGAAGAGGATGCTTGTTTTGCAAGTATCCTTGGCCCATCGGCCCTCATGATTAGATTAGGATGCCCTTGCTTTAAGTTTTTTCTTTGTTCCTAACTTTTACTTCTTTTTCTTGTTTTGTTACTTTTTCCTTTCTCTTCCATTCTTTTCCTACTTTTTCTTACTTTGTTGCTTTTTCCTTGATTTTCCCATCTTTCCCTGCTTTTCCTTCTTTTCTGCAAGACTTTCCCTGCTTTGTCTACTTGCCTTCCTTGCAATATTTTTTCCTTGTAATGCCTGCCTTCCAACTTTCTTCCCTTTTTGCAAGCTTTCCACAGTGTAGGAATTGTCCCCTGTCATAGTGTGTCGTCCTAACAACCTAAACTTCACATTATCCAAATTAACTTCTTTATGAGAGACAAAGAAACAAAATTAACTTAGGATTATTTACAAACTATGGTCTAGGAAAAAAAAATATAATCCCAATTAATTGATAATTCTCTCGTTATCCCATAGGGATTTAATGGATAGAATTTGGTCAAGTGACCACCTTCAGAATAGACATGACAATCCTCCCCTTGAAATATTGCTTGTCCCCAAGAAACTGCAATCATGGATGGTGTAACACCTTCTCTCATTTTTCAAGACTTTGCTTCGAAGCTGAAAATGTAAAACCAACAACACTAGGATCCCATTGTTTGTACTACATTCCTCAAACATCGACATTATCATTTTTAACAATACATCATTCGAGAGAATGCCAAGATCCATTGCTTATGCAATATTCATTAAACATATTGATCACTTGGAACAAATGGTTATTCCAAATGATACCGAGATCCCATAATATTATCTTCATCCTTGCAAACATCAATAACATCAAGAAATATTTACCACCATATGAAATGAAAATGAGGATGAGAAAATCATACTACCACACTGGAATATCAACATTTCTAGTGCAAATTCTACAGTGTGAGGGCCCTAGAAATAATTTATGCAACTCTTCAATGTACGGCCAAAACCTTGTGAGCCTTCTCCTCTAAGAATATCCTGATGCACATAAGTATTGGAGCTCACAACTTTGTTTCTTAAATTACATAGATGTGATTCCCATGTAATAAGAAAACTTTAGGAATCTTCCAATAACCATAGATGCCCATGTTTATCATAGAAGATGTAGGATGTGCCTATTGAAACTCCATTGGTGTAAGCAAAATGTACACCCTCCAAGGTGCACAAATACAATAAGTACCTATCCATCCATTCCATGAATAAACAAATACTGCAACTATTAGGTCTATATGGAAATATTGTGGCTTTCCCATGTGCACACTCCCAATGGATCAACTCTCTTGCATCGGTCATGCAATCACTAGTTTGAATGGAAGAATCCAAGGAAGGAAATTGATGCATTTTATGTTGCTGAAAAGGGGATGGTTCTCTCATCAAATCACCATGGATGAGTGTAGGAGCCTCCTGCTCCTCATGTGACACCAAGAGAAAGAATCCATTCACCTAATTAGCATCCTCTGGTGTTGTGGTTGTAGTAGAAAGTGCATTGGATGAAAGGTCATGAGAAAAATTGAAACTTCTGAAATAATCATCCACCAAGAATGTGGATGGATCCTTGTCTCCTTTAATTGGTTCATAAAATGTACCATCTTGTGCCCCCTAAAAAACTATACAAATTATACTAAGAGGCAGGTCCAAGTCTCTCTGAAATAGGGTGAATGCACGGCCTTCATTATTTTCATGTGCATCCTTCACAAATACCTACAAATCAAAACACACCTCATGATCAACCATCTTATGAGATTCCTCCTCTAGAAATTGAATGCATTCATTCATTGAATGACTGATTGAAAGAGATAAAGGTGAAAGTGATATTTGCAACTTCTTATGAAGCTGCTCGCTCTGCATCTGCGATTCTTGAAGGACCGTTTGGAAACTCTCTAAAGAATCATGGGCGAACTTTAGTTATTTTGTGATCTTTTCATTTTCTTCTGCTTCTTTCAAGGTCATTCCATGATACATTTCAACAATCCCCAAAAAATCATCCCTATCAGAAAGCAAACTCAAAATGTTACCTTCAATGTTGGATATTGATTTTTGGATTTTCTCCATATCCTCCTGTTGTAGCTGCAACGTTTTTTCCCAAATTTTTAAAATTTTGGACCCTACTTTTTTTATTTTATCTTGACTGGGATTGTTTGGATTGTTGAACTCTATTTTTCCCTCTCCTACAATTTTGGATTGTTTGAAGTTGAATTGAGGTCAACTATTTTTCTTCTTTTTGGAAAGCTGTTTTTTGTCTGCCAATGATTTTGACTGTGGAACTTGAAGTTTTTGATTTGTAGATGATTTCCTTCATCGCTATCAGAAGTATATTTATGTTTGAGTTGGAGCTTTAGTTCTGTATGCCACCATTGTTTTGAAGGTGAAACGAACTAATTTTATTAGTTCCTAGCCGAAAGTCTTTTGAGAACTTAACACTTTGTTTTTCGATGATTTGATTTTTCGCTATCGGAAGTCATTTGACGAACGAATCGAGGAATTAGTTCTCTATGCCACCGATGGATAGTCCTATTTTTTTGCGATGTGCTTTACATGGTCGTTTTGGTTTTATTGTTTAAATCCTTTTGAATTTATCACTATCGAATTTTTTTTTGACTTTGATCGGAGGGCTTGTCCTTTGTGTTGCCAACACGGCGACAGTGTTAAGCTCTGACTCGCTGATCCGTTGTCTTTAGTTCTACCAATCGCCGATGATTTTCTATTGTTGTAGAAGCCATAGCCAGTCTGTCTCCCACCATTGTGGCTGCACAGTGAACTATCCTGCCGATGCATTAGTGCTTCTAATCTCCGACACTTAACTATCGATGGTTTTCAGCATTTGGGAGTGATGACATTGCGAAAATGTTGAGGACTAATTGTCTGACGCATAGTGCTTAAAGCCTCTGATCACCAACGTTTTTCTTGTCGTGGAACCCGTACTCTTTATGCTACCCACCATTGCGGTTTTTTAGTGGATTATTTTCCCAATGCTTAGCATTTTTTGTTTCCAAATGCCGATAGGTTTTTCCCGCCATTTTGGTGTGTTTTTACACTACCTTATAGAATGGCGGAGATTTCCCGTGGGTGCTGGTTGAGTCAGGTTTTTTCTGAGAAGAAGAGTGCAGCTTGGGGTTTGCTTTTTTGAGGAGTGGTGGTGACATTGTCCTGGTTCATGACTTTGACCGAAGGGTTTCGAATTAGTTCAGATGTGGCTTGGATTAAGATGAAGAGTATGTTCTATCGGGATTGTGATTTTAGTTGGACAGCGGGTTTAGGGGATTTTCAGACCCAGCTTGCAGAATTTTCTTTGCATTATCTTGTTTTCTTTGGATGCATTATTATGGTTTATAGTTCATTTTATAGAATGCATGTATGGATACAGTTTGTGTTACTTTATTAAACGCTAAATAGTCTAAAATATCCTATTTTCATGATAGGGTGATTGCTGCTACAAAGAAGATAGGTCTAGAAGACAAAGCAGAAGAAAGGAGGCAACAATGACAGAAAAGAAAGAAAATGAAGAAGCAGAGATGATGAAAGCGAAGGAGAAAGTGAGGGTCTGAGATCTCAATAGATCAATGGCAGTAGATACCCAAGCTTGGGAAAAGTTCATCAACCACCAAGCTGGTCCCTCTTTATAAAAGTGTTATTAAATTTTAATTCAATGTAACGTATTGTGGAGCACTCACTAAAAGACAAACTTGTGAGATTGAACGGTTGGGGGGAAGCCCAAAGGTCACAGGGGGCAGCCCAAAGGTTGTGTTGTTTTGTATAAATGTAGGAGAGTTAGATGTAAGAAAGGACTTTTTCCTAGATATATTTGTGAGAGTATGTTGCAAGAAGAACTATTTCCTTTTGCAATAAAGAATTACAAGTTTCTTGCTAGAGAAAGCTTGGTGGAATGTTTCAAATGCTTTTCTATGGATCAGTTGAATGTGAACTAATTCGTTTTCAGCTTATGTCCATTAACTGTGAGATCATTCTAACTCTTTGAGCCTATGTTCATGTTATGAATGCAATCTAATTTATTCTGTAAAATTTCCACTATGGGTAATGAAGGTTTTCATAAACAATAAGCTATCTTGTTGTTCATTTATCTATTAATGTTCATGTGTTCTGAAATAAGTACCAGCTATTTGTGATTTTTCTTAATTCATGCGCAGAAATACATTACTCATTCATAAATGATAATATTGCTCCCTAGGGATAGGTTAGATAGTTAGTTTTAGTTTTCTTGTTGTGTGGGATTTAGATGCGAGAGAGTTAAGATGAGAGGTAAGAACCTGTGCATCACATTGTGACCGCTCCTCGTTATCTCTATCAATCTGCATTTTTAGATAGGCACTTGCACTTCATACTTAAACACAAAAAACTAAAATATACACGGTGGACTGGGCCATAACCGATAAAATCTTTAATTCATTACTTGACCTATGGTAGTCCGACCGTAAACCGGATGGATTCCCCACACCAAACAATAATGGGCTAGTTGGGAACGTTTATTGGGGAGAATCCCTAACTGTTGTTACCTGCGATTTTCTAGGCCTCAACACCTCCATGGAATATGTCTCCTCCATTCTCCAACATATTTTTGAAACTAAAGCATGCGTTCCTTGAAAAATATTTAAGGCCTCTTGAATCTTATGTTCATCCATCTTTAATGACCCTACAATAAAATGGGGTTCTTTCAAATGAACCTCCTCTTCATACTTCATCACAGGATCAACTTCAAGAAGTTCATGTTGTGAAGGTGAAATCAGTCTCAGGATATTTTATTTAGCTCCTACAATGTCTTCACGCTCATAGAAATTTGGTCTTGTGGCAACTTTTTCAAGTGGAATCTCTATGTCACCAACATAGAGAGGTGGACATCCATCAATAGATGTCTCGCTGAAACTTGAGCATCCATCGGTACGTAATCTATCAACTATGTCTAGAGCATTACTTCTCTCTCTGGATTTTTCTTTTATAGCACTGGTGCCAAGGTTCAAGTCAATGGAATCCCCTCTCTTTTGTTGCACAATCCTCATCTGTAAGGATTTCAGTTTTGTCATTTGCTTCATTTCCATTCTTCTATGGGAAACTTGAGACTTCTCTGCCTTGTCTGGCATGAATCTTGTGTCATATGTAGGGTCCACCATGATATTGTTTCCACTTTATTCACATAATTTTGATGTAGAGAACCTTGAGGGCAAGACTTAATTTTGCAACAATCTTTGCTCCACTTATCGACACACATTGTTGACAATATCGTTTATTATATCCTAATGTGAGTTTTCAAAGGGATCCATTTTCCATAATATTATTCCAACCTCATATTTACATAACTCTTGAAAAAACAATAATTCATGTATCTCTTTGCTTAATTATTGCTATCTTCATAGGTACTCAGAAAGGTCAACTTCTAGTGGCTTTCCTTCATATATTACTCTGCCATCAACAACATTAAACTTTGGCGGATTAGGCCTTATTTTTTCTATTCACACATTGTCATATGAAGATTCATCATCATCAATATAAATAACATCATCATTAGAATAGGATGATGCCTCATCATCCCATTCAAAACCATCACTACCAGGTGCTAGTCTCATGGTTGCAAAAATCTTCTTTGTCAGAAAAGGTGACCTACAATATTATTCAATAGAGAGGACACTTTCCACATTCTAGGAAAAGTAAATAGATTGAATAACACTATAATGGACCAATCGAATCATATTGGTCATGGAATCCCTTTTCTCAATAACATTCGAACAAATTGATATGGCAAGGGGGTTTATACTAGGTAATTGATTAGAGATCAAGGAGGTCAGACCAAAACAAGAAAGGGAAGAGGGATATGATAGCTCAAGTTTCTATGCACAATGTACTAGGACCATTATTGTTTCTAACATCATCTAGGATAAATTATACTCCAAGGATCCTGGGCACGCTAGCATATGCAAACTAAAACCTTTTCTTGCCACTTCTCATAAACCAATGGTGAGGGAGCTTGACCTAGGGAAAGTTTTAGATCTCTAATATGATGTTATATAATAGTAATAATATGTTTATACTATTTTATAATAGATTTTGAAAGGTTAGGGGGTCACACAAGCAATACTCGTCTTTAGGAATACTTGTACAACTATATCCGGTTGGACAGCTACAAAGTGAGTCCGACTTCCATGATCAATAATAAAATAATGATATATTGATTAATGATGGATAGTGTTAGTTTTTCATCATATAAGCTAGCATTATGATCTTAGGATCTTTTCACTAAGAGAATAACAAGCACAGCAATAAAACATAAGCACATCACAAGAGACAAGAGACACAAAGAGTTTTCCTCAGGGAAACCATAAATGAGAAAACCCCACAACTTCCTCAGAGATAGAATCAACAAAAAATGGTAAGATCCCAAAACAGTAAGATGATCTCCCGACAGCAGCAGTCACTCTCTCTCATACTGAGAGAGCTTCTCCTCTCACTCATGCGCCCCAATGAGTGAGTGTGTGTATTGCAAGTGAGAAAAATAGAGAGGCTCACTCTCTATTTATATTCTTTCGTTCACTTGAAGTGCACTCCAACATGTCAGCCTCACTTAACAATTACTTACTAGAGCCGACATATCTAGGAGTGTCTAATAACCCTAGTGCCCCACCACTTGTGGGGACTTTGCCTCCTCCGACCAATAGGAGGGTAACACAGTGGTGGGGACTATTGCCCTGAATTACAATGACTCATCTAGGGCCAAATTCACTAGGATAGTCTAATAACGCAAGGGCCCCACAACTATGGGGACTTTAACCCTTGACCAATAGGAGGGTTACCCACAATGACTTGACATGAATTTCTCATTATAGAAACTTCCCGATCAGAACATCGGGGCATGACATGAATCAAATACATTACAATACATCCTGGAATAAACATCGGGTTACAATACATACGAAATACAAGTGAATACATTCTGAAGTTACAATTACATCAACACTCCCTCTTAACTAGGAAGGTATTCTCTCGACACAATTTATTAGCACAATTATTCTTCTCTGGGTCATCTGGGTCATCGTCAAGTCCTCGTCATCTTCAATTCACCTTTGTCTTCAAGTCATCTTTCATTTTTCAAGTTATCTTTCATTTGGATTTGAATTGTCACTTAATCTAGATCATCGCCACAGGATCATACTCGATCTGGAACATCGTCACTGGATCATACTTGATTTGGAACATTGTCACTGGATCATACTCGATCTGGATCAACATCACTGGATCTAGATCATCACTCAATCTGGATCATCATCACTAGACTAGATTTGGATCATCACTCGATCTAGATCTAGATCTAGATCATCTCTCAATCTGGATCATCACTGCTGGATCTGGATCATCACTCGATCTGGATCTCTCGGAGTCATCATAACTGGATCTGGATCATAGATCGATATGGACCCCATCTGGTCATCATCATGTCTGTGCTATCTCATCATAGGAAGTTCTACAAATCCAACCTTCTTTCATGCTGGTTGTAGGCCTAACCATCAGGTAGGTCTTTGCCCAGCACTTACATCTGACCTACTCATCAGAAAGGCACACCCAACACTTACATCTAACCTACTCATCAGAAAGACACGCCCAAAACTCACATATGATCATGTAGTAAACTACAATCACATTAGAAAGGCCCAAGACTCACATTCACCAACATGACAGGACATCACTATCATCTGTGAAAAGGCTTCAGTACTTAGATCTGACCTGGAAGGAAACAAGTCCTCCACCCTCACCAGAAAGGATTGCACTCACATCTGACCTGGAAGGAACTAAATCCTCCACCCTCACCAGAAAGGCCCCTAGTCCCAGACTAAGCTACCTGGTAACGGACTAGGTACCTCCATTCTCCCGGAGAATGGCAGTTTCCCTTATATCTGACCTGGTAGGAAACAAGTCCTACACCCTCGCCAGAATGGCCTACACTCACATCTGACCTGGAAGGAACCAAATCCGTCACCCTCATCAGAAAGGGCCCCAGTCCCATACTAAGCTACCTGGTAACTGTCCAGGTGCCTCCACTCTCCCGGAGAGTGGCAGTTGCCCTTACATCTGTCCTACTCGACAGAATGGCCAACACTCACATCTGACATGGGAGGAACCTAATCCTTTAGCCATGACAGAATGGTTCAGACCTTACTTCTGACCTACTCATCAAAATGGCTCTCTCAGTCTCGGACTGAGTGTTCCTGGTAACTGACCAGGTACCTACATTCCTAGAATGGAAATCAGCACTCATATCTAACATGGAAGGAACCAAATCCTCTCACCATGACAAAATGGCTCAGCCCTTATATCTGACCTACTCGTCAGAATGGCTATGGATCTCAACACTCATATCTGACATGGAAGGAACTGAATCCTCTCACCATGACAGAATGGCTCAACCCTTATATCTAACCTGCTCGTCAGAATGGCTTTGGGACTCATCACTTTCCCTTGGAGGAAACCTCAATCTAGAGAACACCAAGCTTCTCCTTGAAGTACTTGAACTTCACTCTAGCCAATGGCTTCATCAACACATTAGCTATATGTTCCTCCGTCACAACATACTGGAGCTTCACTACTCCTCTCTGCACCATATCCATGATATAGTGATACTTGATCTCGATGTGCTTGAACTTGTCATGGAACACTGGATTCTCTTACAACTTCACACAACTCTGGTTGTCTAGTCTCGTGTTCGTCAGGTACATCAATGACCCAATCATCTGATGATACATTGTAGCATCAATCGTCTCTGAAGAAGCATCATTCAATGGCTTTAGGTTTGATGCCATAGGTCTGTTCATGCAATCCATCATCCTAAACCTATTCAGGATCTCTACTGCATACTTCCCTTATCCATACCACCATGCCTAGAAAATAGTGCATCAACACATAACAGGAGCATCACTGGTCTTTCGCCTTCAACCTTGAAGCAAAGATTGGAATCCACTTTACTCTCAGTAAAGCCTAGAGTCATCAGTAATCTTCCCATCCTGTTGTACCATGTCAAACCTCAAGATATTATGTAGTCACTCCCTCTCAAGTGAAGCATCATACTCCCTCTATCTTCTATGCTCTATGCACTGAAAACATTATGTACTGGAGTGACAAGTAGCTTCCTATGCTACTAGTATTTTATGTATCCATCTAGTGTATAGAATTTCATCTTCAACCTTGTAGCAAAGGTTAAGGTCTTCATCAATCTCATCATGTATGTGTTTCAACTCTTACTGGCTGCAAATGTCTCTTCGTAGTCTAGGCCTTATTTTTGTGAGAATCCTCATGCTACGAATCTTGCTTTGTATCCCACGATGTTTTCATCTACTGCATGATGGAACTATGAACTTCTCTTCAGGTCTCAATACTGTGTCCTAACATTGTTCTTCTTGAACTGGTCTTCCCTTTCTTCTTGGTGGCTGGAAGGTTCTATATCAATGATGTCATTGTATTCGTCATATTATTCTTCATTTTGAAATGTTGTCACTTGTTCTTTAGAACAAGTCTCATTCTTCTTTGCTTGCAGGTGATTATGTATGCGTTCTTTCCTACAAGTCAAATGCATTTGTATGGTTAGAAACATTTCATAAGGAATATTTATACTGGAAAATTCTTATGCATAAATATATGATCATGCAACTACTTTAGCCAATACAACATTCATCCATATTTCACTGAAAATTTCTAGATGCCTTCCATCTCTACTAGGACAATATTGAGATTGTGCACTAATCCAATATGTCAGCAAAGAGGTTTCATTCTAGATAAGTAGCAATGGAGAATTTGTATAGCACCATGAGATACTTACCCATCACATGCATATTAGTAGTATACTTGTCATTAATGCAAACATCCTATCATGCATAATACTTTAAGTAAATATAAACAAATGCATAACAAAATAATGAAATGACAATTGAATACTTATCTTTATTTGTTTCGTGGGTAGACTCCTTCTTGAGCCTTTAGCTTCATCATCTTCTTCATTCATGATAGCATCATTTCTTATCCAAATTCTAAGAATGATAAGAGGTGCTTCAAGAGTTGAGTTGTTCATATTCTTCATTGCTTGAGGGATCTTCTTTGGATGATCATAGATCTTGATCTTCAATTGCTCCCATCTTATCTTTTCTTCTTATGGGTAGAGCTTCTTCTTCTTCCCAAAGTCTGCTAAAAGAAATTGATTCCTTTTGGCACACATTCCTCGCATGAATGAATCCCATGATCCTGGGAGGCCATTCAAGGTGGCCATCACCACTTCTGCATTCGTCACTTATTCTTTTACCGCTTCAAGTTGTTCTTGATATGAGAGACTCTTATGACTACATGGTCTCTGCATTCTGTATCTTCACATTCTTCAACTAGTTTCTTAAGGTCATCTTCTGATGTATGTTCTTCCCTTCAAATAGCTTGGTCAAGGAATCAAGCATCTTCAATGTCTTTAAGGAAGACAGTTGTGATACAAGTTGATCCATGACTGAATTAACCATGATCTTCTTGGCCTTGACCAAGTTCTTCTTGTGAAAGGCTTCTAACCTAATATCCCTCTGAAACTGGAACCTCTATACTCATGTAGGTGTCCAATCCATTTTCTTTAGAGAGATCAAATACTTCTATGCTTGGAAGTTGTGAACTTCACCAAGCTTATCATCAAGCTGATGTGATAGATCACTTTGAAATGAGAACCTCAAATGAAAATAGCAAAGGATTAGATCTTACCGATTTGAGGTGTCCGTCTCAGTTCCGGAGCTCGTTCATCTAGGGTATGTCATAGAAACCCTAATTTTAAAAACTTGGAATATTTCAGATCTGATTAGATTGACAGATAGATCTCTTCAAATGGAGCTGTCCAATGTACTCCTTTTCTGAAAATAGTGGAGGGAAGCTCCCGGAACAGGAAGCCCTAATTTTCCAATTTCTTCTGCAGAAATTCCTATTACTGTTTCTATGATATCTCTGAACTTATTGCTCCTATGTGTCTGAAATTTCTCACAGAGGTAAAATTGCATGTCCCTGATCCATCACTATAGGTTTCATCAGAATTGGTTTCACCATTTTGGATTTATGATCCTTTTCCCAAGGTGAACTGTTACAGGACTATTCAGAACAGTGAAGTTGTATGGAATTCCACGTGTCACTGGTTCATATTATGAGTTTGATATTCAGACCAACAAAATTACAGTCTATTCCCTTTTTGTAACATATTTAGGAATTCCATTTGGACCTTTGTAGCCCACGATATTGCAATTTTTCCCAGGTGTCTTGTTTAGGGATGAATTCTGGAAGAGGATGGAACCCTAACTTGGATGGATCATATCACCCAGAATAAAGTGAATCTAAATATTAATTTTGGATACAATTTTGATCAGGATTTTATATTTGGCTCGTGAAATTTTCAGCTCCTGGGATGTCGCCAATATTGGGATATAGTGAATGTACCAAAACGTAGCAGTTTTAGTATTTAGGGTTTTTCTAGCTCGGGGTCAAAATAGGGTTTGAATTTCCTGGAGTTTCACCCAACCAAATTTCTTGATATAGGTCTCTAAACTTCAGTTTTGATGAGGATAAAAATCCTATGCTGGGCTCACTCAAAAATTCCTCTTCTGTACAAAGCCCTAATTTCCACACCAAAAATTGAAAATGCTCATAATCGAGTTCCGCTTCAACAAAAAGATGCGCCCTTCAATCAAGAGTCAACCTAGCATACTTTTGCTGATGGATTGTGGAGAGAGACCCAACAATTAAGAATCCCTAGCTTCTGTAGCTGCACAATGTCTTCTTCTCAGGTTAGCTCTCATACCATGTTAGTTTTTCATCATATAAGCTAGCATTATGATCTTAGGATCTTTTCACTGAGAGAATAACAAGCACATCACAAGAGATAAGAGACACAAAGAGTTTTTATTGGGGAAACCATAAAGGAGAAAACCCCGCAACTTCCTTAGATATAGAATCAGTACAAAATGGTAAGACCCCAAAACAGTAAGATGATATTCTGATAGTAGCAGACTCTCTCTCTCATACTGAGAGCTTCTCCTCTCACTTATGCACCCCAATGAGCGAGTGTGTGTATTGCAAGTGATATAAATAGAGAGGCTCACTCTCTATTTATATTCTTTTGTTCACTTGAAGTGCACTCCAACATGTAGGCCTCACTTAAAAATTACTTACTAGAGTTGACATCTCTAGGAGTGTCTAATAACCCTAATGCCCCACCACTTGTGGGGACTTTGCCTCCTCCGACCAATAGGAGGGTTACCCACAATGACTTGACATGAATTTCTCATTATAGAAACTTCCCGATTGGAACATCGGGGCATGACATGACTCAAATACATTACAATACATCCCGGAATAAATATCAGGTTACAGTACATAAGAAATACAAGTGAATACATTCTGAAGTTACAATTACATCAACAGATAGAATATTACAATGAAGATCGCCTTTATAAGGTGTGAGCATGCATACTGTAGGGTTATTCCCTTTCACCGGTAACTAATAATCTATTTATTTATAAATAATGATATTATTTAAATATTCACAACATTTCCTTCCCCTTGGAAAATATTTGTCTTGAAATCTTGATTTTTCTAATGGCATCCTTAATTTTGATTCTATGTCGGTATTAGAATTAGACGGGACTTATTTTGTAGTGACTTACACTTCCTTTCCATTGACGATTTTTCACTGTATTGTCTGACTGTTCCAACATTTATGAAATGGGGTCCAATCATCACTGCATCGACGATGTGTGTTTTTATTCTTTTTTATTAGGGTGCCCGCAAGAAGCTGCTACCCAATCATGATACAATGGGAGAGCTCAAGTGGAAAAATAATAGGAACGTGCACACACCCTTAGATGCGGGCACAGATTCCTACTTTGGCAATGGAGAACCTCCACATCAGATTGCCAATGTGGACAATAGGAGCGCGCACGTTCCCCTAATGATGTGCACGCATCCCAAGATGCACACACGTGTTTTGAGCATACGCATACAGGGACACGTGCACATCCATGTGTTTAAAAAACAAAACAAAATAATGAATAGTTTTGTTTCATTCACAAATAACCTGTGAGTGCGCAAGCTACCGAAAACGACGTCCAAGGAGGCCAAAACGACACCCATGAATCCCAAAAGAAGTCTCCAAGAAGCCTAAAATGACACCCATGGAGTTGGAGTAAGGTAGATGGAGTGTTTGCATTTGTTTCGTTTTTTTTAATATTTTTTATTGTTTTTCAAATAAAATATAAAATTAAAAAATTTTGCAAATGAATTGAAATGGAAAAAAATTGATATTGCAGATACAAATTACATAAACATAGTGACAAATACCAATGAACCATCCCAACAAAAGAGTGAAACAAACCAATAAGAGGACCCAATAAACAATGAATTAAACGAAGAAAACATCAAAGATGGATTTCGTGAACCACAACAAAACCCTGAAGATGAACTACACAGGGATTTAAACCAGTTAAGAATATTGAGTGATGAATTGAAGAACACTAGAGAACCCTCTTGGGTTTCCCTCACCACATCACTACAAAACATAATAGAGTCTATCAACATTTCTTACAGTGAGCTAACCTATTTAAGCCAATATATGGCTCGAATGAGAGAACATTATGCCACTTGTATATCGAAAGAAGATATAAAAAACCTAGATATCACAAAATCCCAACTCTGGAGAAAATTTACAGATACGAGAATAGGAAAGCCTACAAATTTGTGGAAGAGGTGATTCTGGATGGACTGGTGTAATTACCAGCCATGGAGAGAAAACTAGAGGAAAATATGGTTCATGGTTTTTGACAAACCTCCATGCAAAAATTTCAAGGTCCCATAGTATTTTCCTAGGAAACTGTGGGTAGAGTTTGTGTTAGGGTTCCATGTGAACCACTTCGACATCACCAAGTTCCAGGGCGTTAGTTTTGGCTTAGCCCAAGATAAACCTCATGCCCACTGGAACACACTCAGAGGACCTTCTGCACCTAAGCGAGAGCCAAACCCACTTCCTCAACCCCCTCGGTTAGGTAGAGGGATAGATGATATCCATGAGTTTTTTAGACATACCACATAGAACCTTCTCAAGCATACCACATTTGTGTCTATGTCCTCACATACTGAGCAATACCACCCCAAGAGACACACTTCTGCATGGTATACTGGTGGTAGGCAAAGGAGAGCAGCTACATGTGGTAGCTAGGATGATCCATCTAGCTCAACAGGACCAATGCCACATCAATGTTTTCATTGTGGGAATCCATGCCATGTTCCCACGCAGGAGCATGCCACAGAGAGCTACCTACACCATGTTACTTATTATTTTATTTAATGTTCAATTATTGATTATACATTATGAAATATCATAATTTATAATAAATTTAACTTAGAATCAGATGTTGATGACTTGATTTTTTTTAATGTAGAGCTATTCAGTGTTGAGTCTCCAACACCCAAGTGGGAGGAAATTGGTTCCTTCAACCTAGATGGATCCATGATAGCTGTAGAGGACATCACGACACCATACACATAGGTAGTTTTATTTCAGTAATTAAATTTAATGTTAGTAGTTATTATTTTTGTCCAATGTAGTTAATATTTAGTAATTGAATCTAAATATTTTTGTGCTTGCATAGGTGTCTGCAGGAGTGACTAACCAGCCATCCCCGCTAGGGATTAACAGATCCCCTCGTGAGCAGGTATTGTGTAATAAAGTATAAATTTAATTTCAGTTTTGTTGAATTAGCATTGCATAGCTATATTTTGTATGTACTAATATACGAGGCCATGAATATGTATGCATGTCCGAGTGCAAAGGTACGTCGGTGTCACTATCTCTCCATTGACTTCCTTTTTCCCACCATATATTCTAGGTGTATCACCTTGCATACATGTCCCTTTCCCTACATCCCTCCCCATCTCGTTCCATTCATCCTTTACCTCCCATTCACCACCACACTTCCATCCAACTCCCCCTTCTTTATCACAGCCTTTTCGCACTCCCCCCCAGCCCACCCATCCAACCCCTCCCTTGCAATTTCCAATGTTGCCACCCTCCATCCTCCGACCATGATACACCATCCATACACATTCACCCATCCCTCCACCCCATCCTATACCTCAACCCCCTCCCCCATATTCCCCCACCACCCTCGTTTCCTCTTCCAAGGTGGCCCATTCCATTCTATAACCAGTTTGGGTTTATCGTCGTACATCACCACTTCACACACTCTAATCCATGCCCTCTCTCACCGTGCCCCCTATTTTTGTAGCCAACATCCATGTGGCTACATCCTCCACTATGCCATCCACCCTAGCATCAGAGCAGTTTTTGTAGCCCACTACTCCACCTGCCACCCGCCGAGGACCAGCCGATTGCTCCACCTGCCAGCCCCCAAGACCAACTTGTTTTCTTCATGGTGAGATTGATTAGTTTATGAAAATATCGTGCAATATTTGTGAAAATTAACATAGGTAGTAAATTGTATGATTTATCATACTATTTAAATGTTGCAGGGTGGCATTGCCGAGAGATTTGGATCACGAAGGAGGGTATCCCACTCACCACTTATGGTCTCGTCTAAGGTGATCTATTTAAAATTTGAAAACTTAATTTTGATTTTTAAATTGTTTTTTATACTTCTATAATTGCCTGTAGGAGTTGACATTTAATTGTTGTCCTTTCAGAGCCCAAGGGAATGTGTTCGAAGCGTCCAGAAGAAGTGAGCTTCCTCTAGCTCAAAGAAGAGGAAGATCAATTTTGGAGGTGCACTTGGGAGCTTCGAGGGTGGGAAGGAGGATTGAGAGAACCTCCTATGTACACTAGCGATGATGTGGCATTTTGGCACGAGTTTACATATTTTGTATAGGGAACGATTTGCGATATTTTGTATAGGGCACTAGTTGCCATATTTTGTATAGGGAAAGAGTTGCAATTGTATAGACATTGGGAACGATGTTCCATTTGTCACTACTACTGTATATGATTGGAAATTTGAGTATATTAATATATCATTTTCACTTATTTATATTTCTTTTCCTTTGATTACATGGTTGCATACATTATGTCGAATGCAATAGTAGATTGTAGTTGACGCACTTGCAATACTTATTGTTAATGAAGCAATAAAGTATGTATGTTCACAATAAAATGCATAAAAATTTTAACACTGTAGGTCAGTTAACAAAAAAAAAACACAACAACATAAACATGTACAATATAAATGATAATTTTAAATACCAAAGTCCCGATCTTGTAAATCATAGTGCAAATACCTAGCTTGGCCCTTCACCCCTCTGCACTTCCATTTTTGTCTCGGGTTGTCATACCTAGCTTCGGCCTTGTTATTGCAGACCAAAACCCTAAGGACCTAGAACTAACTAGAAAAATAACCTAAAACCCTAGCTTTCTACCCTTCCAAACCCTTCTTCCCTTCTCCATCTCCTAACCTACTCACTTACCTTTCCACCTCTCCTCTCCCATTTCCTATCCCTAATATTTGAATCTCATACTCCTATCCTTGGCCTATAGGATCAGAACATGGCCTCCTTTCAAAACACCTTCTCTAGCCTTAGCATCCCTCCTAGGACTCTACATATCTTTGACATTTCCAACCATACATAAGAATTATTGAGAGTGATCTAGAAATACATTTGCACTACTAAAATATCAAAAAGACCTCTAAAAAACATGTACGAGATACCATCTTTGTTGAGGACTATCATATAGATACTTGTTGGCACTCTTGGCTTGACTGGAAATTACTATTTGGGATAGTCATAGTAAAATTTGTCTTGGCTAGAAAATACATTTAGTTTGACAGTCCCATTCATTGACCAAGTTGGAATTGACAATACTTGTAGTCCACTTTCATTTACCAAAAAATTGTCTTCCTAATTGCAAACTTGAATTTGACATGGCTATTGCATGTTTACATTGAGTGGAAGTAACATTCTGGGACAGTCATACTTGGCTGAAAGTTATCATTGGTTTGACAGTCTTATTCATTCTCCAAATTGGAATAGAAAGCACTTGTTTTCCGTTGGTATTTACATAGTAATCATTGTCTCATCTTGCAAGCTAGAAATTGATATTGGAATGATCTTCTCTTACCATTTCATAGTATTGATGAGATGAGAATCATATTGAACAAGATTGTTGTTGGCTTGCATTTGTAACATCTACCTGGAAAACATTGATTTTGATAAATTTGAATATTTATATCATTTCAAGATGAAGTTCACATGTCTTACTGTCATTGAATACATACATATTTGTTATGCTATTGTTGATCACTTGCAATTTTAATGATCTCTTGTACTTGTTTCTTTGGCATAGGGTAACCAAAGTTTAAGGCTTAGAATGCATAAACTAGTGTTTATAATCAACGAGGAAACCCTAACCCTAACTAAATTTTAAAGGTTAGCATGCATAACTTAGGGTTTAGAACCAGTGAGGAAACCCTACACCTAAGAGGGAAACCCTAACACCAATGCTACCTAACCATCTCTTGTGGCATCTTATAAAGAAACTTTTTGTTGGTATATGAGCATGCCTAGGATTGTAGTCATATGTCACATATTCTTTATACACTAATCAAATGAGATACTCTTTGTGGTTTATCATGCACAAATTGCAAAAGTTCATGTTAATCAATGGGGAAAATTTAACCCTAACGAGGAAACTATTTTTGACTTGGCTGGAAATCATTCTTAGTTTGAAAGTCCTATATTCATGAAAAGTGGATTGATTGGGTTCTATGTCAATGTATTTCAATTGCAAAAGAGGTTGAATTTGTACTATATGATGATAAAGTCCCATCAACACCACTAGCATGCTTCAACCACATGCATAATTGAAAGGAAAATTACATCCAATGTTATTCGCAATCACCCAACCAACTATTAAATAAAATATTGAATCATCCTATAGTGTTTGACCCCCCTCTTTCACAAGAAATATTCATTATGGTTATTGTCTTGCAAGCATATATTCTACGTATATGGTCTATTCTAGGTATATGGTTTATTCTAGATACATATATTCTAAGTATATGCTCTATTGGTATCTAGTTAAGGGAAAATAACAAATCTAATTATCTAAACCTAATGAGTTCATATAACTCTAGTTTGTAGTTATATGTGTAAATGTGTAAACACTATTTTATAGGTTTGTGGTTTTTAGTTCATGAAACACTATATTTTTTCTATTTGTTCTTGTAGATTAGCTATAATGTCTAAGTGTATATAAACAAGTGAGACTAACATAGAATTTGATCTCTATGTGTTATCTCCTAAATAAATTAATTTTCAATAGGTTAAACTCAGAAAATTTAATTTTGCATAGTAATGAATATTTTAGGGTATATTATGAAAGATGTTTGGGTTATTAACAAAATTGGAATGCCTAGTGTTCCGTTTTTCAAGAAATTTGAAGTTTAGCTTTCAGTGGCTTAGGAGAACTTTTCAACAGTTCATTAGACATCGAAAAGCCCATCTTTCGATAGCTAAAAATTTGGACTCGGGACTACGTTAACCATTGAAATCCTATGGAGTCCATTTTTAATAAAATTTTGGAAAAGGAGCTTTTGGTGGCTTAGGCGAACTTTTCAACAGTTGATTATCCAACGAAAATCCCAGCTTTCGGCAGCTTAACAATTTGGTTGAGGAAAACACTAACCACCAAAATATCATTAAATATGTTTCTGGATAAATTTTAAAAAAAGATAGCTTCTGGTGGCTTAGGTGAACGTACCAACGGTTCATTAGCCACCAAAAATCCTAGCTTTTGGTAGCTTACAAATTAGACCCAAGATTTCCTTAACCGTCAAAAGTACCAAAAGCAGAAAACGGTTAGCATATCCATCGAAATCAAACATAGTCAGCATGAGGAACATCATGATCAAGAACTTAACCACTGAAAAGAATGGGGACTATAGAAAATCATGAGTTTGTGAATAAAAGGTCATTATTAATCTAAAGTGACTAATAGAGACAAAAACCCTAGCCTACCCTCCATCTGTCCCACGACTGTAGTTGAACCATCACGAAACATCAAGTTCCAGTTAAAAATGATTGTTGTACTGGCTATCTCGTGGTTCTCACCATAGTTTACCGTCATCCTACTTAAGTACCAATCGAATGATTAAACCCTCAAAATCAGCACCATATCCTTAGTACACTCCACATTTCTCTGCATGCATCCTCACTAGTCCATGCCATCCCTGAAACCAACGTGCTAATCTCCTTCACATAATTCAAATTTTGATTTTTGCAGGTACTAGAAGCACAGTCCAAAGATGAAGAAAGCAGGAGCACATGCCCTCAGACAAGAGTTAGGTGACATTAGCTATCTTGAGTCACATATAGAAGTATGCCAATTCTTCAAAAATGTAGGCTATTACAGGTTCTATGAGAAAATCTAGGGTTCTCACCAGCAAGTTGCAGAATCCTTTTCTCTTTATTTTGATGGCTCTAATGCATTGATAGGAAAGGAAGAGTTCCAGGTTGATGAAACCCTAATAGCAGAAGTAGCAGAACTCCTAAGGACCGGGGAGAAATGGTTCAAGACCACCATTACTAAGGATGTGGAATTCAGCCTTTACTTAAATCCTGAACACAAGAATGTAGTATGGAAGAAAACCATCCTATCCACCTCGCTTGAGGAGAAGTGGCAGCAGTTATTAAAAGCAATCCTGGTTTATATAACTTGTGAAGGAAGGTATAATAGGGTGATGATATACCACTTTAAATTGATGAACCATTTTATAGACAAAATACCTTTAAACCTGCCTTTCTACCTCCATAAGAGCCTAACCAAGATGGCCCACCAGGTCAAGGCCCAGCCCACTAAAATCACAGGGATATTATCTCACCATGGCCTGATAAAACTCATTGTCTAAGAATTGCTATGAAGAAGAAACATAGCATGGACATATTTCTTATTCTAGAATGAGTTTGAAATAGGCTTACAGCCAGAAGACAAAGTAAAGTCCCCTTCAAAGAATTCCATTAGTCCCACGAGTGGTAAGAGGAAGAGGAGGGCTATCTCGCCAATGATAGTGGATCATCCCTTTGGCACTTCTAAAACCAACCAAGCCAAAATAAATATGGAATTCAGTGGAAAGGAGAAGGAGGCCCTAGAACAAGGTGAAAATATACTTAACCTACCCTAGTCAGACTCAGAAGAAGAAAAGGAGTAGGAAGTTGAACTAACAAAGCAGGTTGCAGCTGAACATGAGGACTTTCCATCACCAACACCAAGGGAAGGTCAAGAGGAACCAATGGCAAAGACTTCCTCAAGCAAACCTAGGTCTTAGAGAATCAACCAGATATTAGGGAAAATACATGAACTAGAGGTCTTAGACAGAGAGATCAAAAGAAATAATGCAATATTAACCAAGAATAATACTAAGTTGCACAATTCTCTTCTAGAATTGAGAGGGATGTATGTCTTGCTAAAAAGGAGAAATCTAAGATTAATGAAAGACAACTCCAGGCTCTACAGCATGATCAGATTGTTGAGGTTGCAGAAGAAAAACTCAAACTCTAGCTCTCAAGCTCACCTTGCGCCGGAAACCCTAGCAGAGGCAGTGATGAGCCTTCATGATCTAGAGGCAGCCCACGATGCTGCCGTTGTTCCAAACCCTGTGCAAGTTGAAAAAGTACCAGAAGGTCAACAGTAAATGTGTAAAAATATTATTGAAAGGATGATTAAAATTTTGCAGAAACGGATCTTTCGATGGCTTAGGAAAACGCAACAACTGCTCATTAGCCACCGAAAGTAGAGCTTTTGGCAGCTTATAGACCCAGGATTCTATTTTCTTAACCATTGAAAGCACAAAAGGGTGCAGAAAGATAGGTCTACACACAGAACCAGTTTTGGTGGATACAAACACCTCAGGGGTGGATTATGAAGCTGAAAATTGATGAAAAGGCACCAGTGGAGGGGGTCTATTCCAGTTTTGAGGGTGCCATCAAGGTGAAAAGGGTCACGAACCCTACCTTCTTTTGACAAACTATGAATTATCTATCAAATAGCAAGTCATAACTCTAGTTCAGTAATTACTACAATTATGAAATATTCAAGGAGTGAACAAGTATTAGAGTTAGATAGGTTAGCACTTAAAGTAGGGTTTTTGACCTAATTTTGCAAAAATAGTTATTTTATCTATTTTTAGTAAATCGGATCCAAATTTTTCAGGATCTGAAGTAAATTTTGTAAAGGCTATAAAGACTAAGACTTATGTTGAAACACAGGTTCAACTTCAGATACTTTTAGACACTTATTGTTATCAAGCTTTCCATGTTATTCATCATTTAATATCAGCTCTTTTCCCATTATATGTTTAGGTTCCATCTCTTTTATGTTCTATACTTGTGCTTGAATGTTTGATTGAGATTTATTCTTTTTATCCAATACTAGATAGTCGTCATCCTATCTATGTGTTGAAGAGTTGAATTGCAAGTATTTCTGCTTGTTATGATTAGCCATTCATATGTGATTGCTTTATATATGAATCTGCCAGCATAGTAATTTCTTCATTTATTCACCCTATTATCAACCCTCTGAACATTGCTAGTTAGAAGCCTTATCTTTTGATTGATTTTTATGCATGTCTTGAGTGTGTGAGGTCCTTTAGGTCATCTAACTTTATCCATTTAGAAAAACCATTGAAAACATTTAAGTTACCAAGAATCCTCAAGCTACAACCTAGAGGAGTTTCCTGGAGAGATAAGAAATTGGTGCCATTGTTGGGAAGAGGATATTGAAGATCAACTCCCATGGGAGACGACATAGATCCTACTTTGATGATATACAAAGTCTAGACACTATTCTGGTTGTAATCATCTATCTGGCGACTCCATTGGAATAAGGTGGCTTCAAGAAGACCAAGTACCAGAGCAAACCCTCAAGGGCCACTAGAAACACTTGTTTTAGATCCAGAAGAGATTCTAAGAAGAGCTAGGACTTCACTAAGAAAGACCTCCAAAGCTACAAGGGGGTCCACATCGGGTATTTCCAAAGGTTTTTCTGTCATTGTATCAAATAGACCTCCATTTCAATCTTCTTCTGATGAAACATATAATTCTCAGGAATTTATAATTGAATCACAAAAATTTAGGGTTGAGGAATCTTCAAGCACTGATTCTTGTGTATATCCAATCCCTGGAGACTCCACTGAGATGAATCCACCCCGAATACTCTCTTAGCTACCACTCACACTAGCAATATCTTCTTTTTACCTTTCCATAACCATTTCCAATATGGATGCCCCTCTTACCAAAATGGAAAGGGTCCTTGTTGCCAGATATGCCCCTCTGAATTTTCTTAACCTCCTCTCTGCTATGACTACTGGAGATTATCTCAATTACATGCCTAAGTTTACTCAAGAGGGAGATTTCATAGCTAAAGAACACCTAGCATCATTCTACAGTTATGATGAGAACATAAGCATTGAACAAGATGATGTGTGGACTAGGGTTTTTGTGCAAAGTCTATATGGTCAGGTTAGGAAATGGTTCAAAGAGTTTCCTACTGGATCAACAGCAGGCATTGAAGCCCTAGATGACATATTTTTGAAGCATTTGGGAGAGAGAAGAGACCACCTTTACTATATCACTGAGTTTAGGAATCTGAGGAGAGAGAATGGTGAGTCTATTTCCAACTTCACCAAAAGATTTAACAAAATGTTTAGCAAGATCCCTAGTGAAATCAAGCCAACTGATACCTCATCCAAAATCACCAATGCCAACATCTTTGATTCTGATTTTTTCCTTCGTCTCAGAGAAAGGAGATCAGATTTCCTGTCACTCATGCAAGATTCTGCTCTTGAAGTTGAGTTCAATACCGTTGCCTCTCAGAAGGTTAAGGGAAAAGTGGATAGGAAGAATCAACCAATAGATCCTCTTAGGGATTCTTCATCAGAGAATAAATTGAGAAAATGGCCAAAATGTAGGATAGTTTGATAGCTGAAATGTCTAGGCTTAAAGACCAAAGGAAAATACATGGGAGGGGTAAAGGGCCAAATGATTTTTCTCCCAGAAACCCTAATTTTGTCCCTTACAGAAGAAATAACCCACCAGCTCAGATCCTTCAAAGGGATAGTAATCAAGCTGAGGATCAAAGGATCAAAGCTCCTTTTCAGAATGTCATACTAGAAGAAGAAATAGAGTTCACTCTGGAAGAAGGAGATGCATAAGACAATATCAATTTTATTGAAGATGAAGTTGATATCTCTTTCTTGACACAAGAAGACTATGAGGAAGCCCTCATGAATGAACAGATAATGGAATAATCTTTATATCAAGTAGATGATCAGGAAGGTTATAATTTGAGATCCAGAATTGTTGCTCCTATGAAGAAGGGTTCTGCCCCCACAAAGCATCCTTCTTCTCATGCTAAAAAGATTGATGCTCTTACAAAGAAGACGATTGTTCCTCCAAAACAGCAACAAAGGCCATTACAGCCATCATCCCATGATCCTATTTAGCTCAAAGACAAACCACAAGGGGTAATATCTTTTGAAAAATTATCCTATGCTTTCAATCTTGAGTCATAAATTCAAAAGATAAAAATCCCTTTTCCCTTGATAGAGCTGATGAAGAATGATGCCTTTAAGTCATCCATACTGAAATCTCTTCAGCTAAGGACACCCATAGATGCTGAATTTGTGAACTTGCAAGATGATAAGCCCACGGTAATCCTAGGTCCTATGATTGAAGAGCTAGATGAGTCTTTCCCACCTTTCTACATATCTTTGAACATCCATGATAAAATCCTTCACAACTATTTGTTGGACTCAAGAGCTTCCCATAACCTAATTCCAAAAGCAATGATGGATGAGCTTGGCCTTAGAATTACAAAACCATACCATGATATGCTCTCATTTGACTCCAGGAAGGTCAAATGCTTGGGCCTCATCAAATACCTTGTCATAAACCTCTCCCAGATGCCTTCCAAAAGTATAGTGATGGACATAGTAGTGGATGACATCCCACCTAAGTTTGGCCTTCTTCTGTCTCGCTCATGGAGTAAAAGGATGGGTGGTACCCTTCAGATGGACCTTACATATGCTACAATCCCAATGTTTGGAGGGGAGACCAAGAGACTCTATAAAGAGAACCAGTTCACCTACATCACCATTAATTCCAAGAACTCTATAAACCATCCCATATATGTAGTAGACACAGTTTTTGGGGCATGCATCCTACAGATAGAGGATTCCTACCCAACATCCATGCATCTCACAAAGCCTACCTATCAGCCACCTGAGGAAGTAACCACCTATGTCTGGAGCATGTTTTTTGATGTGGAAAGTACTCAAGCCTCAACAGGTGTAGGTGTAGTTTTGATTTCTCCATCAAAAGAGACTATCCATTTGTATTACAAACTTGATATCATGACTAATAAAAATATAGCAGAATATGAAGCATTGTTGTTAGGAGTGAAGGTTTCCAAGGAAATGGGGATCATGTGCCTGGATATCTTTGGAGATGCAGATCTTATCATACAGTAGGTCAACAACACTTTTCAAGCAAAGAATGTCAGACTGAAGGCTTACAGAGATGAGGTATGGAAACTCAGGGACTATTTCATGTTTTTTTACCTCTCATACATACCTAGAGCTATGAACCATCTAGCTGATTCCATTGATGTCTCTTCAAGTATGTTTGTTCCCACTTTTCCTCTTAAACTAAGCTATGATATCCAAGTTAAGTACAGGCCATCCCTACCTAATAATGTGAAATTTTGGAAGGTCTTTGAGAATGATGATGAGCTTAGTAAATTCTTCCAGGTAGTAGATGAATTTTATGATATGCATATTGATCAAGAAAACCTAAATATGGAAGAATCTCAGAGGCTCAAGTTAAAAGATAAAGTAGGTAATCAGAACATTGTTCAGTTGCCTAGTAGTTATATCCCTCAAGGTATGGTACCCCTGGAAGAGCTATTTGATCATAATGATGTCCCTTTTAAACCTATAAAAAAGGAGAAAGATCCTACTTTCCAAGAGCAAAACATAGGTAGCCAAAGTCATCCAAAATCCATAAATCTGTCCATTTAGTTGACTGTTGATTAGAGGCAAAAATTTTGTAGTCTGATAAAAGAGTTTGCTGATATCTTTTCCTAGGAATACAATGATCTAGATCATCACTATGACACTAGTATCATCCAACACAGGATTCCCCTGGAGAAGGACACTGTCCCTTTCAAATAGAAGCTGAGATCCATCAGTCCTCTCCTACTACCTATGATTGAAAAAGAAATCCAAAATCATAATTCCCCTCAGGTATTCCAAATGGATTGCAAGTTTAGTGGTGGAAAGGAAGAAGAATGGGGAGATTAGGTTATGTGTGGATTTCAGAAACCTAAAAAAATTCTCCAAGAAAGACAACTATCCATTACCCAAGATGGAACATTTGTTGCAAAGAGTCTCAGGGGATAGTGTCATGTCATTCCTAGATGGTTTCTCTGGATACAACCAAGTTTCTATTCACCTTGATGACCAAGAAAAAATTACGTTTACCACTCCCTGGGGCACCTTCATGTATGATAAAATGCCATTTGGGCTGATGAATTATGGGGACACTTTCTAGAGGGCGATGGACATATCGTTTGTGGGGTTTAAAGACAAATTTGTTCTCATATATCTTAATGACCTCACTGTTTACTCCAATAGGCATGAAGAGCATTTGGAACACTTAAGGAGGGTGTTTCTGAAATGTAGAAAATTTGGGATATCTTTGAACTCAAAGAAGTCTCAATTTGGACTCAGTGAGGGAAAACTCCTAGGTCGCATAGTTTCTGCTGGAGGTGTGAAGATTGATCTTGTTTGAGTTGAAGCAATCCAGAAGTTGTCCATACCTAGGTCAAAAAGGGATATTCAGTCATTCCTACGTAAAATAAATTTCGTTAGGAGGTTTATCCCAAAATTTTCTGATTTGGTAAAACACATAGCCTCTATGTTGAGGAAGGAAGCTGAAATCAAATGGACAGAGCAAGCTAGAATATCTTTTCAAGACATCAAGAAGGCTGTCATGGAATCTCCCACTTTGATTAGTCCAGACTACACCAATGGTTTCTACATTTTCTCCTTCGCATCCTATGACACAGTAGAAATAGTTCTGTTACAGAAAAATGATGAGGGCCTTAATCACCCTATTGCGTTTTTTAGAAAAAAATTGAGGGATGTTGAATTAAAGTATGATCCTATTGAGAAGCGGGATGATGCTCTAATCAAGTTAGTAAAAGCCTTCAGAATTTACATTTTACACTCAAAGGTCCTAGCTTATGTCCCTTCAGCTACTGTGAAGGATGTTTTGACATAGCTTGATATTGATGGAAAGAGATCCAAGTGGGTGGAAAAGGTGATTGAGTTTGACATAGAAGTAAATACTAGAAAGATGGTAAAAGGACTAGGCCTAGCTAAGCTTATGGAAGAAGAAAATTATGAGCTACTAGCCATGAATATTATTGGCATAAGTTCAACCAGCTTGTAGACTGAGGCAGCAGAAACAGTTGAGGAGCAGCACAATAGTCAACAAGTAGCCAAGAACTTGTCCTCATGTGAGTGGTACTCAGGTATTATTCATCTCTTGAAAATTTTAGAAGTTCCCCGTGGACTTACTCTAAATCAGGCACAGGCTCTTAAGCTTAAGTCTGATAAATTTTGTGTAATTGATAAGTTGTTGTATTGGAGATATACATCTATTGTTTTGTTGAGATGCTTAGATAAAGAAGAGTTAGTTCAGGTCATGCATTAGTTTCATTCAAGCACATGTGGAGGCCATCATTACTGGAATACCATAACCCATAATATTTTGAGGGATGGGTACTATTGGCCTATTGTTTTCTCTGGTGTGTGTACCTTTGTGAGAGCCTGTGACTAGTGCTAGAGATTCATAGGAAAGCAGCAGCTCAGATATTTTCCCCATAGACCTATTGTAGTGAATGGTCCTTTCCACCAGTGGGGTCTTGATTTCATAGGTGAGATTAATTCTTCATCAAGTGGTTAGCACAAATGGATCCTAGTAGCCACAAACTATTCCACCAAGTGGATAGAAGCAGTCCCTACAAGGAATGCCACTCACAAGGTCATCATGAGGTTTTTATATGAGAACATCTTTATCAAGTTTGGCTGCCCAGTAAGGCTAGTGATTGATAATGCACCAGCTTTCAAATCCATGGAATTCGTTAACATGTGTGATTCAATGGGAATTCAATTGGTGCATTCCACTTCCTATTACCCTCAAGGAAATGGCCTTGCTGAGTCATCCAATAAAATACTAGTTAGAATCATCAGAAAACTATTGGAGAATAATTAGAAGAGCTGGGATTCTAAGATAAAGTTTTCTCTATGGGATGATAGAGCGACTTAGAAGAGATCCATAGGGACTTCTCCTTTCAAGTTGGTTTATGGTACTGAGGCCATTTTTCCCATTCAGTTGATTTTTCTAGTTGCAAAATTATTTCAGGAGGAACAGGATGAACCAAATGACATGGTGAGGAGGATGCTTGATTTGGTGGTGTTGCAATAAGTTAGGGAATAGGTGATGGAAAAGTCAGAAGCTCATCAAAAGAAGATCAAGATTATTTTTGACAAAAGGGCAAAGGTGGACAACTTTCAGGTTGGAGATTAGGTTCTCAAATGGGATACTATCAAGCAAGACAAGGGAAAGCATGGAAAGTTTGAATCTATGTGGATAGGCCCTTTTGTGATAGCTGAGGTGTAGTAGAACAACACCTTCAAATTGCAAAATCTGGAAGGAGAGGAGGTGTTTGATGGCCCAGTAAATGGGAGATTTATGAAACTCTATTTCATCTAAGGCTTTAAGGCCTTGTTATTGTAAAAATTATTTAGTTGATTGTTTTTGTTTTTTAAAATAAACTCCATGCCCAATGGAACAGTAGAATATAGGTTTAACTCTTATTTTTCAGGAAAGGCATTTTGGCCTGGGGTTCTTGGGACCTCACAAGGAGATTCCCATCCTCGAGTATGAGCCAGATATTATCTCCTAAATAAATTAATTTTCAATAGGTCAAACTCAGATAATTTATTTTTGCATAGTAATGAATATTTCAGGGTATATTATGAAAGATGTTTGGGTGATTAATAAAATTGGAATGCCTGGTTTTCCGTTTTTCAAGAATTTTGAAAGTTTAGCTTTCGGTGGCTTAGGAAAACTTTTCAACAGTTCATTAGCCACCGAAAAGCCCAACTTTCGGCAGCTAACAATTTGGACTCAGGAGTACGTTAACCACCAAAATCCTGTGGACTTTGTTTGTAATAAAATTTTGGAAAATGAGCTTTTGGTGGCTTAGGAGAACTTTTCAATAGTTCATTAGCCACCGAAAAGCCCAGTTTTCAGCATCTTAACAATTTGGTCCAGGAAGATATTAACCACTAGAATCTCATTAACTACGTTTTTGGATAAATTTTTGTTACGGAGAGAAATCCTATGGCTTGGGGTACCACAACAGACAACTTGACTCCAAAAATCAATCCTTTCCTATATGCAAGAGAAATCAAAGATCTAACACTAAAGGATCTCGATTCGTACCTTATTTCAGACGGTTGATGTAGATCCTTGTTGAGCTTTCCAACTCCAGCTTGTATTGATAAATTACTTCCTCAACAATCAACAAACAAGACAACCATGCTATATATAATTGTGTTAGCTCTACTCTACCATATATAATCAATAACATATAAGTATTTGAAATCATACATGGATCAAATATTCATTCAAATACACATTATTGGATAGGAAAATATATTTCTATTAATATAAAACAGAGATTACAATAGATACAACCTCTGTTGGCACGTCTGTGAACCAGAGAGACTGAGTTCCCCTCTTGGGCCTCCACCACTTCAATCCTCCATCTCTCAATAGCAAGCTCACAAGAAAAAGGCAAGCTTGGGAAGAACACAAAAGTGCTCGAAGGGACAAAGGGATCCAAACTCAAGCATAAGCTCCGGAAACAATGGACTATAGTTTCTTTTCTCTCAATTCCTCATATGCTTCAATGTATCCAAAGGGTTCCTTATATAGCTCTTCAATGGGGTAATGAAGGGTCGAATCCGAGCGATCTCAAGGCATATGGAAGGCCAAGAGACAAGTGAGTCCGATCCACATCAAGGAAAACTCCAAAAGAATTTGGCCTTTTGCACACATCCTAATGTACGCGGTTTTAGGGGTCAAATCCACGTATATATGCGAGAAAGGATTAAAAGTGACATATGGAAATTTTAGCATGTTTTTAGGGATGATATTGGAAACATCAAAGGTACAAAAATGGTCCATGTGGTCTAAAGAGTCTGCAAAGGGACATGGAAGGCCATACAAGTGTGATTCACCATGTCTGGTAAAATTAGCTATAACAGATGCCCCCTAACGTGTGAGGTCAGAGGGGTCATACGATGGCCGAAATACATTATAAGTCCATCCCAGAAGTGGAGTGATGAAGAACCAAGTGGAAGACCAACCACCCAATCAGCATAATACAATGATACAACTCTGCATATAACTACAAGTACATATAGTAGTCCCGGATACATAAGAGTACAATGGCCATGAATAGGCATGATACAATATGACATGTGTGGTCATTTCCACATACAATATAAATAGATCCAAATATCAATGATGAATATATACAAAGGATCATGATCTCCATGAAGGCTGAAGATATATAATGGATCAAGATCTCCATAATGGATGGAAATGTTTGACATATACTGGAATCAAGTCACGAGAGCTGAAATCTCATGAACACTGGCACGATCAAGGAGGTAGCATATAAGAGATGCCACCAACATGGAAGGTCTTATACACACACCACTATGAGTACATGTCCCACTATGCGAATAGAGGTGTCAAGGTTTAACATAGTAGTCCATCGTCTGATTACCGATCATTGATAAATACCATTAACAGACACGAGATCACCCATCGATAATGAAAATGGGAATCAAGGTACTAGAGTGCAAACTAACAAGTGTGAATAAATGTGTTGAGGTCAAACACTTGAAAGAATCCATCGATCAGGGGACACTGATGTATTCCCAAAAAACTTTCAATGGCGAGAGAACCTGCCGCTGATGACTGCAAGTCTCAAGGCACTAAAAAATGACTCTAGATTCCAATCCCAGAATAGATGATTTGAATTCGATGGGATGAAATCCACTGGAATGAGGGAATTAAGGCATCCCCCATCATCCAACACGAGGTACTCAGCAAAGCTATATAATGTGGAAGGACTCGATCATAAGGTGCACAAACAAGTAATTGTACCGAGAATGGCTGACATGCAAAGTCAAGATAACTAAGGAATGGCCGACTCAGGTTTCAAATTCCTTCAAACAAGAGCATAAAGGAGAATGGTGACTGAATGTAGGCAGCATAGACTTGATATACAAAACTGGGACATCCCTGCGACATAAGAGGCATCGACAGAGGCTCCATAGGGACTGGAAGCTTAACGAGTCGGTGGAGATAAAATCAAAGAAATGAGTATAGCTCCTAAAGTAAAAATATTAACCCAACCAACAGATGTGATATACAATGCTCTGTTCGAAGGTGACACGACTCGACAGCTGCCAAAGATAACATCTTTCCTTGTCCACCTTTTTGGTTTTTTAATTTTTTTTTGGACCTTTTCAAATATTTAAAAAGCTTGAAAAAGAATAAAATTGGTTTAAAGTTACAGACTAGGAGGAGACGAGTGTCAAATGGGAACATACCTATGCTCAATGCAAGGATACATGTGTAGGATAGTGACACTCGGGGGAAAGTCCCCTCCCGGTAAAAGGGAATCAAGCTGCAAAGGATATATAAAATGGCTCTACATGGCTAGACATGAGACAAGCTCGAGCTATATAGTTGATAATCAAAGTCAGGGAAGTCGGCATAAGGCTCAATGAGGTAGGAAAAACTCATGATAATGCAATTACAACTTGACATAAGGGTGTCTTGGGGATAAAGGCTAGAAAAAAGATCAATAGGAGTATGAAGCTCTTGCGCAAAGTCATGGAGGTACTATACAAAGGACTCTAGGACCTAAGAGAGGACTCACAACATGGGTACCAAATGCAAATAAGGATCTAACTAGGGTACCCATGTATAGGAAAGCTCTACCATTCACATAGTACCACTTCTAACAACAGCATGAAGGTTTAGTGATACCATGGAATGGGTTTGTACCTAAGGTTAAGATAGAATGGTCATAAGGAAATGCATAAGTGCAAGTAGATGTGAAATCCTAACCTATATGCCAGTTCAGACATAATACATGTGATAGGAACGAACGGGTTGAAATCTAGGAGAGAGTGTACAAAAACTACACCCTACATGACAACTGTATTAGTCCAAAACAACCCAAAATAGTCAATAAAGAATCCAAACTATAGGATAAAGGGAGGACTGATCATGACAACTAAAACCAAAGGAAACAATGTGGTGAATGATGGGACATAAAAAAGGAAAGTAAGGTGTAGACCCAATGTTCACGCATCCACCACCACCCCTATGAGGGTGACCACCAGTGTAAATATCGAGAGAAGGGAGTCAACATCCTCCATAAATGGAGTATAGGGTAGAATGTGACCACTCCCAAATCTATGAGTAGTGTAAGGGGCTATGATGTCCCCAAGTTTGACACCACGGTCCGCACTAGGACAAAGGATGAGTGATAGGATACCAGGCATGCCAAAAATAAAAGGACCCAAACTCAAGAGAGCATAAATATACTCAAGTAACTACGATCCCAAAGGACAAATAGCGCACAAAAAGCACACTCCTAAGAAAATCTATAGCCAAAATACAAGCAAACCAAGGGGAGGATATGTGAGCTCCTGAATGCAGCAGGTATGTCTCACCTAAGAGAGGCTCGAAACTCCCATACACTACAAGCAGAGGTATGTAACCAATTATAGTGGCCCTCAGCTTCAATGCATAAAACTACTATGTTTTCCGACCTCTACCTGGCTGGGACACCCACAGAAGAACCTCTACAAGTACCCCTTGTGATAACCTAGGTAAGGCAACTAAGGTCACCCCAATATAACCAATGCTCACGCGGACAGTCGCAAGTGGGATTTACCGTATGGGTAGGGTAGCAAAGATTGCAACTCCTGAAAGAGCCCCCAGATATGAATACAATCTTGGAAATATCTCCGGTGCTACTCAGTTATGACCAGGGGTCATCCCAATCATTAACCACTCACAATGCCTTGTGATTTTGTAAGAGGAGGATCTTGAGAAACACTAATTATACCAAGGAATTTCACTCTCTTACCTGGATAGACACATACATGTTTTTGTTTAGTAGTCTTGGATAATTAACTCACAATGAACTATTCCAAGACCCTACAACATTATCTTGTTGGTGTACCCTATTAAAGAAAATAGTGTAATCCATTTTAATTAAGCATTGATTTTCATGGCCATAATTACTCAAAGGGAAATGATCGTGCAACTAATGAAGTTATGAATTAGTAGTGAAGTAAATATGCACACCATAACAAACAATGATAAGTGCAATCTTGTATAATGAAAAATAGGATATGCCACTACATGAGATAAATAAATATATATTCCTTTTCGAATGCCAATGCAATCCTTCCTATATGAAAGCCTAAACACAACTCTCATCCAAGCAATCCAATGCAAGTACCTCCTAAAATCCATATCTAAGATGCAACTAAGAGTGCAACCAATTTGTATTTTTCAATATAAAATAATGAAAAATGCAATAAAATTCATCTAAAACTCTTAGTCTCTGTAGCAAGTATAAAACACAAGCCTAGCAAGTCACCTAGACAAAAAAGAGTAATGCACTAATGGCAAGACAAAAAGGATAAATGACTAAAACTACTTTCAAAGAAAAATCAATGAAAAAGTGGTCTTTGGTCACAAAAGAAGCATCCAATAGACAACATCAGACCCAAGGAAGACCCAACCACACTCACAACCCACCCAGCAACTTTCGACAACATCAAACTCACCAAAAGGGAGGATGTACATGACTGCTTAAAGAAAATATGCGTATATATGTGAATTTTGGCCAAAAAGCTGCATGTATACGTGGATTTTGGCCAAAAACCTGCGTGTATACATGAATTTTGGCCAAAAATCCACATATGTACATGAATTTTGGCAAAAAAACTACATATACAGAGAAGACAGTGGTAAAAAGTAGGCCAAGGGGCAAACCAATAAAGGTGAGTGTCAATGGATGAACATAGTATAATATGCAACACAGAAACAAGGAGAAACAAAGAGCAAGTCAAGAATATCAAGCACATTGTACCCCCAAACCCGAAAGAAAAAGAAGGAACATCCCCAGCGAAGTTGCCAATTCTATTACAGAGAGAAATTCCTATGGCTTGGGGTACCACAATAGACAACTTGACTCCAGAAATCAATCCTTTCCTATATGCAAGAGAAATCAAAGATCTAACACTGAAGGATCTCGATTCGTACCTTATTCCAGATGGTTGTTGTAGATCCCCGTTGAGCTTTCCAACTCCAGCTTGTATTGATAAATTGCTTCCTCAACAATCAGCAAATGAGACAACCATGCTATATATAATTGTGTTAGCTCTACTCTAGCATATATAATCAATAAAATATAAGCATTTGAAATCATCCATGGATCAAATATTCATTCAAATACACATTATTGGATAGGAAAAGATATTTCTATTAATATAAAATAGATATTACAATAGATACAACCTCTATCGGCACGCCTGCGAATCGAAGAAACCGAGTCCCCCACTTGGACCTCCACCACTTCAATCCTACATCTCTCGATAACAAGCTCACAAGAAAAAGGCAAGCTTGGGAAGAAAACAAAAGTTCTCCAAGGTACAAAGGGATGGAGACTCAAGTATAAGCTCCGACAACAATGGACTATGGTTTCTTTGCTCTCAATTCCTCATATGCTTCACTGTATCCAAACGGTTCGTTATATAGCTCTTCAATGGGGTAATGAAGGGTCGAATCTGAGTGATCTCAAGGCATATGGAAGGCTAGGAGACAAGTGAGTCGGATCCACATCAAGGAAAACTCCAAAAGAATTTGGCCTTTTCCATACATCCTGATGTATGCCATTTTAGGGGTCAAATCCGCGTATATACGCAAGAAAGGGATTAAAAGTCACGTATGGAAATTTTAGCATGTTTTTAGGGATGATCTTGGAAACATCAAAGCTACAAAAATGGTTCATGGCGTCTAAAGAGTCTGCAGAGGGATAGGGAAGGCCATAAAAGTGTGATTCACCATGTGTGGTAAAATCAGCTATAACAATTTTGAAAAAAGGTAGCTTCCGGTGGCTTAGGAGAATGTACCAATAGTTCATTAGCCACTGAAAATCCTAGCTTTTGGTAGCTTAGAAATTAAACCCAATATTTCCTTAACCGTCAAAAGTGCCAAAAGCAAAAAATGGTTAACATATCCATCGAAATCAAACACAGTCAGCATGAGGAATGTTATGATCAAGCACTTAGCCGCTAAAAATAATGGGAATTGCAGAAAATCATGACTTGGTGAATAAAAGGTCATTATTAAACTGAAGTGACTGATAGAGACAAAAACTCTAGCCTACCCTCCATCTATCCCATGACTGCAGTTGAACCATCATGAAACATCAAGTTCCAGTTAAAAATGATTGCTGTACTAGCTATCTCGTGGTTCTCACCAGAGTTTACCATAATCTTACTCAAGTACCAATCGGCTGATTAACCCCTCAAAATCAGCACCATATCCTCAGTACACTCCACATTTCTTTGCATGCATCTTCACTTCTCCAGGCCATCCCTGAAACCAGTGCGCTAATCTCCTTCACAGAATTCAAATTTTAATTTTTGCAGGTACTAGAAGTACCGTCCAGAGATGAAGAAAGGAGGAGGACATGCCCTCAGATAGGATTTAGGTGACATTGCCTATATTGAGTCACATATAGAAGTCTACCAATTCTTCAAATATGTAGGCTGTTACAAGTTCTGTGAGAAAATCCAGGGTTCCCACCAGCAAGTGGCAAAATCCTTTGCTCTTTGTTTTGATGGCTCTAAGCCATTGATAGGAAAGGAAGAGTTCCATGTTGATGAAAGCCTAATAGCATAAGTAGTAGAACCCCCAAGGACTGGGGACAAATGGATCAAGACAACCATTACTAAGGATGTGGAATTCCAGTCCTACTTAAAGCCTGAACACAAGAATGTAGTATGGAAGAAAACAAACCCATCCACCTGTATTGAGGAGAAGTGGTAGCAATTATTGAAACCAATCCTGGTTTATATAAATTGTGAAGGAAGGTATAATAGGGTGATGATATACCAATTTAAATTGATTAACCATTTTACAGGTAGAAGCCCTAAACCTTGCTTTCTACCTCCACAAGAGCCTAACCAAGATGGCCCACCAGGTCAAGGCCCAACCCACCAAAATCGCAGGGAGGTTATCTCACCATTTCCTGATAAAAATCATTGTCCAAGAATTGTTGTGAAGAAGAAACATAGCATGGACATATTTATTATTATGGAATGAGTTTGAAACATGCTTACAGCCAGAAGACAAAGTAAAGTCCCCTTCAAAGAAGTCCATCACTCCCAAGAGTGGCAAGAGGAAGAGGAGGGATATCTCACCAGTGATAGTGGATTAGCCCTCTCCAACTTCTAAAACCAACCAAGCCAAAATAAATCTACACTTCAGTGGAAAGGAGAAGGATGCCCCAACACAAGCTGAAAATATACTTAACCTACCCTACTTAGAAGAAGAAGAAGAAAACAAGCAGGAAGTTGACCTAATAAAGCAGGTTGCAGCATAACATGAGGAGTTTCCCTCACCAACACCAAGGGAAGGTCAAGAGAACCAATGGCAGAGACTTCCTCAAGCAAACCTAGGTCTCAGAGAATCAACCAACTATTAGGAAAAATACATGAACTAGAGGTCTTAGACATAGAGATCAAAATAAATAATGTAATATTAACCAAGAAGAATACTGAGTTGCACAATTCTCTAGAAATGAGAGGGATGTATGTCCTGCTAAAAAGGATAAATCTAAGATTAATTAAGCACAACTCCAGGATCTATAGAATGATCAAACTTTCAAGGTTTCAAAAGAAAAACTAAAACCCTAGCTCTCAAGCTCACCTTGCACTGGAAACCCTAGCAGAGGCAGCGATGATCCTTCAGGATCCAGAGGTAGCCCAAGATGTTGTGTTGTTACAAACCTTGTGCGAGTTGAAGAAGTACCAAAAGGTCAACAATAAAGCTGTAAAAATATAATTGAAAGACTGATTAAAATTTTATAGAAACAGAGCTTTCGTTGGCTTCAACGAACGTAACAACTATTCATTAGCCACCGAAAGCAGAGCTTTCAGTAGCTTATAGACCCAGGTTTCTATTTCCTTAACCACCGAAAGCACAAAAGGGTGTAGAAAGATAGGTTTACACATAGAACTAGTTTTGGCGAATACAAACACCTTAGGGTTGAATTATGAAGTTGAAAATTGATGAAAAGGCACTAGTGGAGGGGGTCTGTTCCAGTTTTGAGGGTGCCATCAAGGTGAAAAGGGTCACGAACTCTACCTGCTCTTGAAAAACCCTGACTTATCTATTAGATAAAAGGTCATAGCTCTACTTCAGTAATCACTACAATTATCAAAGAGTTCAAGGAGTGAACAAGTATTAGAGTTAGATAAATTAACACTTAATTAGGGTTTTTGACCTAATTTTGCAAAAAACAATTATTTTATCTATTTTAAGTAAATCAGATCCAACTTTTCAAGATCTGAAGTAAATTTTGTAAAGGCTATAAAGACTAATACTTATGTTGAAACAAAGGTTGAAGTTCAGATACTTTTAGAACCTTATTGTTATCAATATTCTCATGTTATTCATCATTTAATATAATCTCTTTTGCCATTATATGTTCAGGTTCCATCTCTTTTATGTTATGTACTTGTGCTTGAATGTCTGATTCATGTTTATTCTTTTTATCTAATACCATATAGCTATCATCCTATCTATGTGTTGATGAGTTGAATTGCAAGTATTTTTCCTTGTTATGATTAGCCATTCATATGTGATTGCTTTATATATGAATATGCCAGCATAGTAAGTTCTTCATTTATTCACCCTATTATCAGCCCTCTGAACATTAGTGGTTAGAAGCCTTATCTTTTGATTGAGTTTTATGCATGTATTGAGTGTGTGAGGTCCTTTAGTTCATCTGACTTGATCCATTTAGAAAAACCATTAAAAACATGTAAGTTACCAAGCATCCTCAAGCTATAACCTAGAGGAGATTCCAGGAGTGAGAACACTATGTATTTGAATTTCTTTCAATTCATAAAGCCCTCATTGGCTTGATACTTGTAATCCATGTATGTGTCTCTACTTCTATTTCATACAATTATTAGTTATACTTGTAATTCATAAAACCTTAGTGAAGGTATGTATCTTCTAGGTAAATGGTAGATTGGTTTCTAGTTGAGTGACACTAACAAATCTAATTATCTAAACCTATTGAGTTCATAGACCTTGGTTTTTAGTTATATGTCTAAAATGCGTGAACCATAGTTTTTAGGTTTGTGGTTTGTAGTTCATGAAACCCTGGCTATGTTGTAGTGCATGTACATATCTTCTAGGTATATGTTCTACTAGTTTCTAGTTGAGTGAGATTAACAAATATAATGATATAAACCTAATGAGTTCATAAACCCTAGTTTGTAGTTCTATGTCTAAATTTGTGAACCCTAGTTTTTTTTTCTATTTGTGCATGTAGCTTAGGTATATGTTTTAAGTATTTCTACATAAGTGAGAGTAAAATAGAACATGATATCTATGTATGTGAATTTATACTTCATAAAACCCTAGTTTGAAGTTATATGTGTAAATTTATAAACCCTAGTTTTTAGGTTTATGATTTGTAGTTCATGAAACCCTTTTTTTTCTATTTTCTCTTGTAGCTTAGGTATATGGTATAAGTGTTTCTACATAAGAGAGACTAAAATAATACATCATATCTATGTATGGGAAATTATTTCAATCCATGAAACCCTAATTGGATATATACTTGTAATTCATGCACGAGTTTTTACTTCTAATTCATACAATTATGTGTTTCTACTTGTAATTCATGAAACTATAGCTTCTTTGTTGTAGTGTAGGTACATAGATTCTACATATATTGTATATTGGTTTTGATGTAATGGCATGCCAAGATACCAATGGAGTCGATGGTTTGTCGATCCGACCTCCAGTTGTCGAGTTATGTTGAGTTGAAAGTCGCATGAAAATGTCATTCAGGGACACTTGGTGACTCTCGGTCCGGGAGCGAAAAACCAAACGGAGTAGCAAGAATGCATGCCCTTGGATCCAACAAATGTGTATGGGAAATTTCGATATGGGAACACTACCAATACTGGCACGGTGGATGGTTTTGCAGAGTTGACTCACCAATTGGAGAGTTGCATTAAAGGAAACTGAGCAAAATCGTAGTTTATGAAACCGATGCACAATGAAGTCTCTGGGCCATGAAAGTGTGGTAGAGAGGGCCCCTAGAGGAAATGGAATTCCAAGAGACCAACGGAGTCGACATATTTTTGATCCGACCTCTGGTTGTCGAGTTATGCCGAGTTGAAAGTTGCATGAAAATGGCATTCATGAACACTTGGTGACTCTCGGTCCGTGAGCGAAAAACCAAACCAAGCTGTAGGATTGCATGCCATTGGCTCTGAGAAGTGTGTATGGGAAATTCCTATATGTGAACACTACTAAGAATTGCATGGTGGATGGTTTTGTAGAGTTGACCCACCAATGCAAGAGTTGCATTGAAGGAAATTGAGCAAAACCCTTGTTTATGAAACCAATGCAAAATGACATAAATCAGATGTGAAAATGTGGTGGAGAGGGAACCTAGAGGTAATGGCATGCCAAGAGACCAATGGAGTCGACGGCTTGTTGATTTGACCTCCGGTTGTTGAGTTACGTTGAGTTGAGAGTCACATGAAAATGTCATTTAGGGACACTTGGTGACTCTCGGTCCATGAGCGAAATACCAAACAGAGAAACAAGATTGCATGCCATTGGCTCCAAAAAGTGTGTATGGGAAATGCTGATATGGGAACAATACCAATACTAGCATGGTGGAGGGTTTTGCAAAGTCGACCCACCAATGTGAGAGTTGCATTGAAGGAAACTAAGAAAAACCCTAGTTTATGAAACATATGCATAATGAAGTCACTAGGCCATGAAAACATGTTGAAGAGGTCCCACTAGAAGTAATCACATGCGAGGAGACCAATGGAGTTGATGGTTCATTGATCTAACCTCCAGTTGTTGAGTTATGTCGAGTTGAAATTCACATGAAAATGAGGTCCATGCAACCCTGGAAACGGTGCATCGGCCCTACAAAACCCTATGCCGAGTAGGCGGGGTGAATTTCCCATGGAATACATGCAAAAACACACCTTTAGGAGCTGAAATAATCAAAAATATCTGCCAAGTTTGGTTTTTGGACCCCACCCTTGAATTGGCCAGGCATCCTTGAACGACTTTTGTAGGCCTGCTGCAACTCGCCATAGAATGTTGACCGGGGATCTGATGGATGAACTATCAGTTTCGTTGGGATTGTGGAATGAGATTATTTCTAAGGTGGCCTCCCTCCTGACTTCACATATCCCCGGAATGCCTCCATAATAGATTTTGAAAACTAGGGTTTCATCGCAATGGGGTCCATGCAACCCTGGAAACGGTGCATCGACCCTGCTTGACCCCATGTCAGGTGGCTGGTGGTTGCCTAACCGTTGTGGCCATTCCCAAACACACCTAAAGGAGCCAACATATACAGAAATATCCTCCCAGTTTGGGTTTTGGACCTTGACCTTGAATTGGTCCATGTGTCCCTGAATGGATTTTGCAGGCCTACTGCAACTCACCATAGAACATTGACCGGGGATCTGATTGATGAACTTTTAGTTCCGTTGGGATCATGGCATGATATTATGGCCAAGGTGGACTCCCCCCTTATTTCGCATGACCCAAGCATGCCTCCAGTTCATATTATGCAGACTAGGGTTTTTCCCCATTGGAGTGTAAGCATAATTACCCAATCTCATTCAATATAGCCATTTGAATCCTCTCTATTGCTAATTTACTCAATCAATCTCTCTTGCTCTGAATGAGGAAAGAAGTAACGTACCTTGGTTGACTTCGTGTTTGAAATTGTATGTATATGAATGTTTGTGCCAACAATCAATTTTGCGAAGTGATAGACCACATAACCTGGTCTGTAATTCATGAATACATGGGCACTAGTTCTTCTTGATTTCCCATCTAGTGTAAGATACTCACCCTCAACCACCATTGAGCCAATAGAAAATTCATTTCCTTCATCATCAATCAATTATTCGTTAAGGATTTTCTTACCTCAAATGCATCATTCCAACCAATAATCAATGCCCCATTCATTGTATTTTGGGGAAACAATTGCATATATGTGTCCTGATTGTACAATATCTAAGATATGGTTGTAGTCTATCGAAATCACTGACTGGCCCTCCTCTATGTGGGTTGTTTCAATGACTACACGTGGTTATAATACAAGTGACACATGATCCCAATCATCAACCCAATCCATGCATGAAATTTTGTACAAAGTCCTTACCAACATCAATTAGCTTCATATCTCGATAAGGCACCCTGCCGACAAAAACCCAACAATATTTTTTCGCATCGAGTATGAATATTTTCTCTTTTAACAGAGTACTTCTTAACAATTATTCTATTTAATTTAAGTATGTGAGAAGTGTGTGAAAGGAGGCAATGTTTCCATCTGAACTTTCTTACAACTGATTTTGATAACACACAACGAGCCACACAAAGATATTTAGTATGTGGCGTCTTCCAAATCTCATTAAAATAAGATTGGAGATTTCTAACAATATGATTGTTATCCTATGTACTTCTAACCATATTTATGCCTAGAATTATCCTAACAACAACTAAACAATTTTAATTTAACAAACATAGTAATAATTGACATTTACCTGCATCGAATTTGGATTTAAAATATTCCTTCATTAATTTGCTACATTGCCAATCGATAGTGAATTTGGGAAACTTACCTTTAAGGCATCACAAACAACTTTAATCCACCTGGATATGTCTGGAAGTCCTTTTTCTTGCACTAGACAGTCGAGGTAGGGAAGGTGGACATGAGCTACAAATCCCATGGATTCTTTGTTTTGGTGCTTCATTCACATGTTGGTCCATATTGGGAGTGTGCTTGGCATGGTTGTGGTCTTCTTGGAGAGATTAAAAATTAATCATTGCTCCTAGGTCCAACGCTTGATACTCAACATCTCTTAATATACCTATGTCTTCAATATCTTAAGCATGGCTCGTTGATGGATTGTTGGTTGGAGATTGTGTTGATGTTGGAATTTGAGTTGGGTCCATTGGACGCAACCGCTTCACCTGTGGTTTTGAGACAGAGGTTTGGATGTCATTATCTCGGTTAGGATCAGTCACAGTATCGGTGGAAATGTATGGACCATGTCTCACTTTGTACATTTCCAGCCTTGCCTTTTCTCTTACCTCATTTTCCTTTTCAATGGGCATATTCCTTCTAGTTTTTCTTACTATCTTACATGAGTTTCCCATATCCACAAGTTTATTTATCAAAAATATGAGGTCTACCCCTGCATAAGAAGCAACAAATAGGGTATTATTTCCATTATACAAGAAACATGATGCATTCCAACATAACTAACTAAATTACAGATATGTTAGTATGGTAATTATTGGCATTGATATCTAAATGTTGATTAAAGGTTTCTCTTTATGTTCAAACTAAAGTTTCATTTCTATACTCTATTTGAGTAAAGTAAAGAGATTCAAGTTTGCACGTATTACAACTATAGTATTATGACTTCCTTTGTGTTCAAAAAGTATTAGAAGTCACAAGAAGATGAGTGAAATATTCTTCATTTCCAACACCTTCGAACGAGATGAAATTACACATAATATGCCACATTAGTTGTGAGGGAAGACACAAGTTGGTGTTTGGATGTCTTGGGAATAAATTTAATAAATTACACTCATTAAGTTACACTAACTAAAGAGAATAAATTGACTAATTACACAATCAAGAGGTTGAGAATCCCCTGAAAAAAGGAGAAATCATTGAGGTAGAGGCATCCCTGTTAAGCTCAAATGCATGTTATGATAAATGTAGCATGAAGAGGAGAGCATGGACAAGTTGTTGAACTATTCAATATGGACCCTCTCTATTACGGAGAGAAATTCCTATGGTTTGGGGTACCACAATAGACAGCTAGACTCCAGAAATCAATCTTTCCCAATATGCAATAGAAATAAACAATCTAACACTAAAGGATCGAACCTCGTACCTTATTCCAGACGGTTGTAGTAGATCCCCGTTGAGCTTTCCAATCTTCAGCTTGAATTGTTATATCATGTCCTCAACAACAAGTAAACAATACAAGCATACTATATTTCATGGTGTTAGATCTATTCTAGCATATATCATCAATAATGTAAAAGCATTTGACATATTCCAATGGAAACAATATTCATTCAAATACACATTACTGGACAGGAAAAGATATTTCTATTAATAAGAATCAGAGATTACAAGTGACAACCTCTGACGGCACGTCTGCGAACCGGAGAAACTGAATCCCCCACTTGGGCCTCCACCACCTCAATCCTCCATCACTTCGATAGCAAGCTTACTAACAAAGGGCAAGCTTGGGAAGAACACAACAGTGCTCCAAGGGACAAAGGGATGCAGACTCAAGCATAAAGTTCTGGCAACAATGGACTATAATTTCGATGCTCTCAATTTTCTCTTATGCTTTCAATGTACCAATGGGTTCCTTATATAGTTCTTCAAAGGGATACTGAAGGGTCGAATCTATGCGATCTCAAGGGATATGGAAGGCCAGGAGTCATATGAATCAGATCCAAGTCAAGGAACAGTCCAAAAGGATTTGGATTTATGTACACATCCCGATGTACGCGACTATAGGGGAAATATACGCGTATGTACGCGGATATCGAGGGAAAAGCCGCGTATATCAATATTCTAATGTTTTTGGGGATGATCAAGATAACATTAAAAGATATAAAGTGGTCCAAAGGGGCTAATGAGTCTGCAGCGGGACAAGGGAAGGCCATACAATGTGTGATTCACCTAGTGTGGTGAAATCCGCTATAACACTCTCCCATGATTGCTTCCAAGGTTTTTATAAAAATTAAAGAGTCTCAAGAGAGAACCTCATCGATTCCATCCTTGTGGGAAATCAAAATATATTCATGTGCAAATGATTATTGGTCTACATTGTATACTTAATCTTGTATAGAGAATATGGAAAACTTAGTGAACTGAGTCAATATGGAACCTCCCCCATGATTGCTTTAAGGTTTTTTTTTTTTAATTGAAGAGTCTCAAGAGATAACTTCATCTATGCCACCATTGTGTGAAATCAAAATATATTCATGTGCAAATGTATATTAGTTAATATTGCATACTTCATCTTGTATGGAGAATATGAGACTTGTTTAGATGTGAAGTTGGGAATTCTTCTTGTGAAATTAACTTTTGTCTATGAGAGAGATATTGTTGTAGGCATATGATAAAACATAAGTCAATGAAATGATCTAAAATCTTGTGAATGAAAACAATTATTTACAATTCACCATACCTATTCAAAATGATCTCTTCGTGAAATGAAAACTTGTAGTTTGAATGTATCCACTAACTTCTAAGACCACTGCAGACATTTGTTAGATTCCAAGATTGATCTTCTATCCAATAGATCAAAGAGTGTCCAATTGATGATTGAGTGTGAGCCAAATTGCAAAGTTCAAGAGAAAAAAAACGCGCGAATAGTTGTAGAAAACTCGTGAAAATTGGTAGCAACCCTGAAAATCCAGATCTCTATTTTTTTAAAACTAGCAATAGGTGCATGCATGAATTTTTATGAGTGCACATGCATGTGTAATAGCATGCATGCATCCATAAAATCACGTGCGTAGACAGATACACATGCGTGCGCGTTGGTGCCTAACATTTACAACATTTACTCACTAATTTTTATCCCATTTAATGACTAATATTCTTCAACAATGTCTTGGTATTCATACATGTACGAGTATTTTTACAATATAGTCTTCACCACTACTTTCTACTTAGGCCCATGGGTGTCATTATGAGGACTTAGGCTCCTTAACTATGGCTATTAAAGGGTAAGGGAGGCCTCCAACACTAACTAAGGATGGGTGTTGAGGTTTAACAAATGTTTAGTAAAGACCATGTTCAATAACACATGGCCTCAAGCCCTAGCAGACAATAGCGATAGCGCTAACCATGGTCTATAAAACATGATAAATAACACAATTGTCAATAACATAATCCTCGTCATTGTAATCATCATCATCATCATCATAATCATCATCATCATAGTCATAGTCATTATGATCATCATCATCATTGTCATCATCGTCGTCGTCATCATCATCATCATCATCATCATCATCACCATCATTCTTCATCATCGTCGTCATCACCATTTTCATTATCATCATCATCATCATCATCATCATCATCATCATCATCATAGTCATCATCCTCATAATAAACATTTTCATCATCCTCCTCCTCATCATCAATGTTCATCATTATCGTCATGGTCATCATCATCACTCCACTGAAAATGCTTGAAAAAAAATCAAAGCAAAGTTTCAACTAAACCTATCATCATCATCATCATCATTGTTCCTCATCATCGTTGTCATCATCATCATCCTCATCATCATCATCGTCGTCATCACCTTAATTTTTCATCGTCATTGTCATTGTCATAAACATCATCCTCATCCTCATCCTCATCCTCCTCATCATCATCATAGTCATCATCCTCATCATCAACCTCATCCTCATCATCATCATTGCCATCATCATCATCCACATCCTCATCATCATCATCACCATCATTGTTCATCATCATTGTCATAATCATCGTCATCATCGTCATCATCATTATCCTCATCATCGTCATAGTCATCATAATCATCATCATCATAATCATCATCCTCATCATCATCATCATCATAGTCATAATCCACATCCTCATCATTGTCATCATCTTCATCATCATTATCATCACCATCATAATCATCATCATAGTCATCATAATCCTCATCGTCATAATGATCATCATAATCATCGTCATCATAGTCATCATAGTCATCCTCATCATCATCATCATAGTCATCATCCTCATCATCATCATTGTCATCATCCTCATCTTCATCATCATCATCATCACCATCATCCTCATCATCATCACCATTATTTTTCATCATCATCGTCGTCATCATCGTCATCATAATCATCATCATCATCATCATCATAGTCATCATCATCATCATCATCATCATCATCATCATCATAGTCATCATCCTCATCATCATCATTGTCATCATCATCATCATAATTATCATCACCATCATAGTCATGATCATAGTCCTCATCATCGTAATCATCATCATAATCATCATCATCATAGTCATAGTATTCATGATCATGATCATGATCATCGTCATTGTCATCATCATCATCATCATCATCATCATCATCATCATAGTCATCATCGTCGTCGTCGTGGTCGTCATCATTTTTCATCATAATCGTCATGGTCATCATCATCATCATCAACATCATCATCCTTGTCATTGTAATCATGATCATCATCATAGTCATAGTCATCATGATAATCATCATCATCATCCTCATCGTCATCCTCATCATCATCATCATCATCATCATCACCATCATAGTCATCATAGTCATCATCATCATTGTCATCATCCTCCTCTTCATCATTTTCATGGTCATCATCATCATTCCATTAAAAATGCTTGAAAATAAAATCAAAGAAAAGTTTCAACTAAACCTATCATCATCATCATTGTTCCTCATCATTGTCTTCATCATCATCATCCACATCCTTGTCATCATCATCATCACCATCATTGTTCATCATCATTGTCATCATCGTCGTCATCACCATCACCATCATCATCATCATCATCATCATCATCCTCATCATCCTCATCTTCATCATGATCATTGTTCATCATCATCCTCATGGTCATCCTCATCATTCCATCGAAAATGCTTGAAAATAAAATCAAAGCAAAGTTTCAACTAAACCTATCGTCATCATCATCGTGGTCATCATCATCATCATCCTCATCATCATCATCTTCACCACCATCATTGTCATCAGCATCATCATCGTCATCACCATCATCATCATCATAACCATCATTGTTCATCATCATCGTCATCATCATCATCATCATCATCATCATCCTCATCATCATCATCATAGTCATCATCCTCATCATCATCATTGTCATCATCCTCCTCATCATCACCATCATTGTTCATCATCATCGTCATGGTCATCATCATCATTCCATTGAAAAAGCTTGAAAATAAAATCCAAGCAAAGTTTCAACTAAACTATCATCATCATCATTGTTCCTCATTGTCATCTCCATCATCATCATACTCATCATCATCAAAATCATCACCATCATTGTTCATCATCATTGTCATTGTCATCATCATCATCATAATTGTCATTATTATCCTCATCCTCATAATCATCATCATAGTCATCATCCTCATCATCGTCACTGTCATCATCCTCATCATCATTATCGCCATCATTTTTCATCATCATCATCATCGTCATCGTCATCATCATCCTCCTCCTCATCCTCCTCATCATCATCATCCTCATCATCATCATAGTTATCATCCTCATCATCATCATCATCATCATAGTCATCATCATCATCGTCGTCATCATCGTCGTCGTCATCATCATCATCATCATCATCATCATCATTGTTCATCATCATCATCATGGTCATCATCATCATGGTCATAATCATCATTATCATCATCAACATAATCATCATCATTATCGTATTCATCATCATCATCATCATAATGATCGTCATCATAGTCATAATCATCATGATCATGATCATGATCATCATCACGATCATTGTTCATCATCATGGCCATCGCCATCATCATCATCATCATCATCATCATAGTCATCATCCTCATCATAATCATTGTCATCATCCCCCTCCTCCTCCTCCTCATTCCATTGCAAATGCTTGAAAATAAAATCAAAGAAAGGTTTCAACTAAACCTATGTGTGCACGTGTTTAACACGTACACACTCAAAAGCGTGATCGCTCTTCTAGAGCATGCCTGTTAATTTTTAGACTACGTGCATGCGTGATTTAAATTTAGAATTTTTTGTGTGCACCTTTTTTCCAACCTATGTGGTGGATGACTTGGTTGGTTTGGTTTTAGGTTCGGGTTTCCAAAGCAAGTGGTTTGGATTGTCTTATGACAGAAAACATGTTTTGTACCACTTCTCCTATTTTGTGCATGATTTTCTGTGTGCCACGCTTGTCTACTGCTAATCAAAATTCACACACTTGTGTAACTCTGTCTATATATTTTGAATATGTAATTTGTATTTAAATCTATCATCTTTTTTCTATTTTTTATTTACCTTTAAATGGACTAACATCAATCTAACACAAAAGGTAGGCTATTTTCTTCGACTATAACTT
>LPNX010453702.1:148769-162934 GCA_001517045.1 Pseudotsuga menziesii
ATGTCGAAGTATTCTTTCACTTTGTTTAACCAGGCAACACATTGGTCTTCACTTCCATTGTATTTCAACAACTTTATTTTTTCCTTAGGTGGGTACACTATGTAAGGATAATATTGAATGCCTTTTGCTTTATGGTTTGATGGTGGCTCAGGGCCATTGGACGATACAACTGACATATTTTAACTTCTTTGTTGTTGGTAGTGATTTTTATCCTTTTTCTTCTCTACTATCTTACTGATATCATATATTTTTCTATTTAATCGTGCCTCCATATCTCGCAGTACTTTCATTTCTATCTCTTGTTTAAGCGTCGTATCATTAATTTTTATTTCTTTTTGCAAATCTTCTTGATTCTTGGTAAGTGCTTTGTGTGTGGAAACATGAAATGAGGCATCTAACATGTCTGGACTACTGATATGGTATGTACCATGCATTAATTTTTGTAACACCTCCATTAATGTATTATGGCTTTGCATCATCGTACTCAAGTTCATCATCATCATAGTCATCATCCTCATCCTCATCATAGTCATCAACCTCATCTTCATCATTGTCATCCTCCTCTTCCTCCTCATCATCATTGTTCATCATCATTGTCATGGTCATCATCATCATCATTCCGTTACAAATGATTGAAAATAAAATCAAAACAAAGTTTCAACTAAACCTATGCACGCACGCGTATTTAACACATGTGTACTCTAAAGCATGATTGCACTTATAGAGTGTGCACGTGACTCTTTAGACTACGCGCACGTGTGACTTAAAAATTTAGAATTTTGGTGTGCACATTTTTTCTAAACTATGTGGTGGATGGCGTGGCTGCTTTGGCTTTAGGTTCAGGTTGCAAACCAAGTGGTTTGGATTGTCCTATGACAGAAAACATGTTTTGTACCACTTCTCCTATTTCGTGCATGATTTGGCATATTCCATGCTTGTCCACTGCTAATGAAAACTCACACACTTGTGTAATTTTGTCTGTAGATTCTGAAGATGTAATTTTTATTTAAATCTATCATCTTTTTCTATTTTTTATTTAACTTTAAATGGATTAACATCAATCTAACACAAAAGGTAGGCTATTTTCTTCGACTATAACTTTTGATTGGGTCACCTATTTAGAAAAAATAAAAGAACCCACACAAGAAGACGCAAAGAACTACATCCTACAAAAAAATATCGCTGATTGATTATGTTAGGACCAAGATGTCATGGACCAATGCTTGACCTTGTCATTTTAGGGCATCAATGACTTCATTAATTGAAAATATATATAATATAAAACATAAATAAATATGGAAAAATAACACTTCACTAGACACACCTGTTAATTACAACTCTATATAACTTTTTTCGTAAAATTCCACCATTTTTATACCAAACGAGTGGACCAACGCAAACATATTCATTATTTTTTGGGAAAAAATAACATACCAACCTTAGAAGAACCTCATTTTTTGGGATTTATATTTAGTTTCCGTAAATAAAATTTATATATTCCAGAAGGTAATTTGATTGTCCACATTTCATAGTCTTACGCCATATTCCAAAAAATTGTGTAGGTACATCTAATATTGATTTTAGATGTTCATATTTCTATTTTTCTAGAAGTCCATTGCAACTAACGCGTCATAAGTGACCAGTATTAGCTTGCACCAGCCCATTATCACAGTAGTTGTTAGATGTTTTCTACCTACAGATGATTGAGGTTTGTGGCATTGATGACTCGGTGACCAATTATTTTTACAATACCTACATTGTGTCTCTTTTTCTTGTTGATAATGGTTATCACCTCGTTTTTTATTCCTTCCAATTTGTGTTTTGCGGCTTTTGCTTTATGTCCTGCCACTTCTAAGTTAGGTATGTCATGCATCTTCAATTCTTTTTGGAGGTATTGTTTAAGGCATCCTAAATAGGTTTCGAGTCTTTGTTTGTTAGACAACCCAAATACTTGTGTCTATAGGGATCCCCACTAATGTCTGAATTCCTTAATGCTTCCGACTTGTTGTAATCTGGTAAGTTTACTGAAAAAATCATCTTCTCTGATTCCTTGAAACCTATTAAAAAATCATTGTTGAGCATGTTCCAGGTGTAGTAAAAATTGTCTCTCTTCCACCATAAGTACCAATTATAGGCGTACCCTTCCATATGCATTAACGCATATTTCACCTTCTCCTCGTTAGATTGAATATTGTAAATGTCAAAGTATTCTTCCACTTTGTTTAACAAGGAAATGCATTGGTCTTTACTTCCATTGTATTTCAACAACTCGATTTTTTCCTTAGGTGGGTACACTATGTAAGGATGATATTGACTGCATTTTTCTTTACAGTTTGATGGTAGCTTGGATCCATTGGATGGTACAACCGACATATTTGAACTACTTCATTGTTGGCAGTGATTTTAATCATTTTTCTTCTCTACTATCTTACTGATAGCGTCTATTTTTCTATTTAATCATGCCTCCATATCTCGCAATACATTTGTTTCTATCTCTTGTTTAAGTGTCGCATTGTTAATTTTTGTTTCTTTTCGCAAATCTTCTTGATTTTTGGCAAGTTCTTCGTGTGTGGAAACATCAAATGAGGCATATAACATGTCTGGACTACTGACATGGTATGTACTAGGCATTAGTTTTTGCAACACCTCCATTAATGTATTATGGCTTTGCGTCATGGTGTTCAAGTTCTGTGTTATGGTGTTTATGTCTTGAGTCATGGTACTCATTTTTTTGTCCAAGTATTTTTGTTTCTCGTTCAGGATGTCAATTTTTTCATCCGACCTTCTTTCTAGTAGCACAACAACTTCGTCTTTGATTTCTTTCTGAAGCATTGTATTGTTATTTTTCATTTCTTCCTTTTAGATTTTTTTGTTAGAGATGAGGGTCTTGATGTCCTTCTCCAATTTCTCAATTTGGTCTTTTAATTAAGCCATGCTCTTGATCCTTGTATGCGGAGGTGTGTACTTGGATTCTATTATGGCTTATGTCGTGAAGGGAAAAAACAATAAATAACTAAATAAAAATATATAAAAATATTTTTTATTTTAATTTTTATTTATTATTAGGTAATAGATTTTTTTATTAATTAATAAAATAAATATTATAATATTTTTATATATAATATTTAACTTTTTATTAAAATTTGTTTTGATGTATATGTTTTACATGGATAAAGCGGGTGGTGGTAGGAGTTATCAGATGGTGGTGTGCATGTCAATGGAGGAGGATTAAGCGCATATTGAGATGGACTGCAGTGGCTGGAGCATGGTGCAGCTGGATGTGAGTGTGAGGTAGAGTGGGAGCATGGGAAACTGGGTGCTGAGGAAAAAATATAGAGGCAGCATGGAAGCAAAGTGTTTGAGTAGGGTTGACGGGAGAGGGGATATGGCAGGAGCATGGGATGGGATGGCACGCAGGGGGAGAAGTGGATGAAGATGGTGGATAAGAGGATGCAGGTTTGGCAGTCATGGTGGAGCAATTGGGAGCAGGGGTGGCAGCATCCATGAGAAGGAAGGGGAGGCATGGAGATAGGGAAGGGCGTGACAGAGAGAGGTAGGAGAGACCGGCGCAGGGAATACTAATGGAGTGCAGGGAGAGGAGGATGGCAAGCAACGAGAGCAGGTAGGAGAGTGCATGGAGAAAACATGGGTAGGTGTAATGGAGCAGTGGGGAAATGATGAAGTGGATGAGCCAAATATAAGCTTAGTGCGAGAGGAGTGAATCCACTCTGATACCAAATGTTACAACCATATCCAGGTGGATAGTTACAAAGAGAGTCCAACTTCCATGGTGAATAATAAAATAATGATATATTGATAGATGATGGATAAAATTTACAATGAATCTCGCCTTTGTAAGGCTTGAGCATGCATAGTGAAGGGTTACGCCCTTTCACCAGTAACTAATAATCTATTTATTTATAAATAATAATATTATTTAAATATTCACAACAAATACACATTAAGCTCAACTTCTAGGATTCCCAAACACAAGAAAGAGGTCACAAATATTCAGTTTCAAGCATGGAATATATTCATTATCATGTCAATGAACTTCCAGAACATAAAGAAAAGAATTTTGTTATGCTTAAGCTGACTAATTTACACAAAACTGAAAACTAGTCAATTTCTCATTGAAATCTAGACAAGGTATAAGAAATATTTATGAAAGACAACCAAACTGATTTTAATTTATAGAATAATTGCAGAGATGCATAAATACATCAAAATAACTAGTGAGGGCCAAAATGAAATCACAGGAAGCTCAAATTTTACATCGACTAGCATACAAAAAATTTATAAGAAGAAAGAGAATAGAAATCCTTGGAAATTGGAGTGGCAAACTACCCAAACTATACAAAAGGATTGGTAATTCTCTAGACATGATATTAAATCATGCAATTGTCCACCATTAATGGTTCAATTCAATCAATCATAACCTATGACTGGAAAAGTACTTAGGGCACATCTCCCTAAGTCGTAGAAGCTAAAGTTCCCAATTCAAAAGTATGCCTCACCAAAGATGTGAGAGTTTTGATAATACATCATTTTATAGAAGAGGATGCTTCTTGTGAAAGTATCCTTGTCCCATCTCGCCTCATGATTGGATTAGGATGTGCTTTGTTTGTGCTTTTTCTTTGTTCCTAAATTTTCCTTCTTTTTCGTGCTTTGTTGCTTTTTCCTTGTTTTTCCTAATTTTTCTTGCTTTTCTACTTTTTCCTTGTTTTTCCCTACTTCTATTGTTTTTCTTACTTTTGACTGCTTTATTATGCTTTTCCTTCATTTGTTGTTTTTTCCCACTTTTGTTCCACGCATTCCTTGCTTTGTCTACTTACTTGCTTTGCAGTGATTTTTTCTTGACACACCCTCCATCTTTATTCCATTTTTACAGACATTCCATAGTGTTATGTCTTATTCCTTGTCATAGTGTGTCCTCCTAACCACCTCTACTTCACATTATCCAAATTATTTTATTTATGAGAAATAAAAAAAAATTTAAGTTAAGATTATTTACAAACTATTGTCTAGTCAACAAAAACAAAATAATCCCATTAAAAATGCTCTCCTCAACCCGTATTTAATTAATAATGTTTTCATCAATCCATAGAGATTTAATGGCTAGGATTTGGTGAAATGATGATCATAACACTATCCATTTTTAATTTTATTTATTTAAATATAAATGGTAGAGTCCAATATACTAATTATGATATTATATTACCCTTTAATTTTGACATACAATACTCTATATCCTATTTTACAATTAGATGTAACTGTTATTAAACTACAAAATATTTTGAAAATAACAAAGATCATTTTGTTATCCACGTGATTTTAAAATATATTGTTTCTTATTATACTTGCCACAGCAGTTATATAGTAATCCGTTGCTAGTCAACCACCTTTGACTTTCTATTAGTTTGCTGCCACCAAAAAATCAAAATCAGTTTTCCAAAGTTAAACATTACAGCTTGAAAAAAAATATTTTAAATTTTAATAAAAATATTTGAATTTGCTATTTTGTAAACTTCTGATTGGCCATCAGAAGTGATGTCATTCTTGGAGTTTGGTATCTGGTTTTCACTTGACACATAGCAATAATGACATCAGGAGGTTGCTTGCATTGAATGCTCCAGAATGGAAGAATACTTTGATGGGGTTACTACTGGGTTCGGAGCCACTTCTCACAGGAGAACGAACCAGGGATCCGAGCTTCAGAAAGAGCTGATTCGTTTCTTGAATGCTGGAGTTCTTGGCAAATGCCAGGATAACATTCTGTCCGAAGATACTACCCGGGCTGCTATGCTTGTTCGAACGATTACTCTGCTGCAAGGCTACTTGGGTATAAGATGGGACATTCTTGAAACTGTGGAAAAGCTCTTGAATGCTGGGCTTATGCCGAAGCTACCTTTAAGAGGAACCATAACTGCTTCTGGTGATCTGGTTCCTTTATCTTATATTGCTGGACTCTTGACTGAGAGACCTAATTCCAAAGTACGATCTAGAGATGGAACAGAAATGAGCGGAGCTGAAGCTTTAAATAAAGTCGGCGTGGAGAAGCCATTTGAATTGGCACCTAAAGAAGGCTTGGAAATTGTTAATGGCACTTCAGTGGGAGCAGCACTGGCTTCCATTGTTTGTTTTGATGCAAATGTTCTTGCTTTGCTTTCTGAAGTAATATCTGCCATGTTTTGTGAAGTTATGAATGGGAAGCCTGAGTTTACAGATCCATTAACTCACAAGCTTAAGCATCATCCGGGTCAAATGGAATCCGCGGCTATTGTGGAATATGTCCTGGATGGGAGTTCTTCTATGAAACACGCTGCTAAGCTCCATGAGATGAATCCTCTCCAGAAGCCGAGGCAAGATCGCTATGCGCTTCGAACTTTGCTGCAATGGCTCGGTCCTCAAGTCGACGTTATCAGATCTGCAACTCATATGATCGAGAGGGAAATCAATTATGTGAATGATAATCCAGTCATTGATGTTTCTAGAGACAAAGCTCTTCACGGCGGGAATTTTCAAGGTATGCCTTTTGGTGTTTCGATGGATAATCTTCGTCTGGCGATTTCAGCAATTGGTAAATTGATGTTTGCTAATTTCTCTGAGCTTGTGAATGACTATTACAATGGAGGCTTGCCTTCAAATCTAAGGGACAGGCCTAATCCTAGCCTCGATTATGGACTCAAAGGCACGGAAATCGCCATGTCTTCTTATACTTATGAGCTTCTTTACCTGGCGAATCTGGTCACCAGCCATGTACAGAGCGCTGAATAGCATAATCAGGACGTTAATTCTCTGGGTCTTGTCTCGGCTAGAAAATCTGCTGAGGCTATTAATATTCTGAAGCTTATGCTCTCCACGTACCTGACCACCTTGTGTCAAGCTGTGGATTTAAGGCATTTAGAAGAAAATATGCTTGCCACAGTAAAGCAGATTGTTTCTCACGTAGCAAAGAAATCCCTAAGCACTGGACTCAATGAGGAGCTTTTACGAGGTCATTTCTGTGAAAAGGATTTGCTTCAAATAGTCAATAACGAGCATGTTTTTGCCTACATTGATGATCCTTGCAATGCTAGCTATCCATTGATGCAGAAACTGCGAAATGTTCTTGTTGAACACGCTTTCAAGAACACAGAGGGTGAGAAAGATCACAATACTTCTATATTCAACAAGATCACTCTGTTTGAAGCTGAGCTGAAAACTCAGCTTGAATCTCAAGTTAATCTGGCCAGAGACAGTTATGATAAAGGGATCAGTCGATCGCCCAACAGAATCCAGGAGTGTAGATCTTATCCTCTGTATGAATTCGTGAGAAGCCAGCTCGACACCAAGGTTTTGAGTGGTACTCGGACCACTTCTCCTGGTGAAGTTATCGAACTGGTGTATGACACCATTAGTGAAGACAAGATCATTGGCCCTCTTTTCAAATGCTTGGATGGGTGGAAGGAAACCCCTCGCCCGTTCTGAAATCTCATAATCTCCCCAGATTTCCTTTAGTGACTGCTATCATTTGTTTCTTTGGATCGTTTAGCTGATGCAGCTTTGTGCCATTCTGGAACTGCTTTGGCCAGAAAGGTATAATTTGTTTTTATCTGTGTTTTTTAATCCTGCCGGATTTTCCAAATCATGGCAGATCATATGGGTGGTCTTGTAACTATTTTGACTGTTAGTTATATATTTAAAGATGGAACTTTCCCAAATAAAAATGATGGAACTTTGGTGAATTAGGAATGGTAATTCGATAAAAATGATGAGTAGAGTTATTAATAGTGAAAGTTGGTTTATTCTGGGTGGAAATGGTTTGGTATTTATGTGAGGGTGTGAGTTTATGAGTATGAAGCATGAAAATCATTTTTTAGAGTACTTTATAATTTTAAAGTAAACTAAGTATTACACTTCTTAACGTTCCATTAACAAAAGTTGGTATCAGCAAAGGCTGTTAATCATCATCATTATCAATGATAATTATTATTAAAATTCATTGAAATTAATTTTAATATATTTTTGTGTTAAAAAATATGATATTTTTTAATTTTTTATTATATATTTTATAAATTTGATTTTTTTTAAATTCACATAGTTAAAAAATAGAATAAAAAATTAATATTGTAACACATATTTTTAAAATTATAGTTTAATATAAATGTATATAAAATTTTATATGTAATTTTCAATTTTAATAAATTTAAAGTTAAAATAAATTTGTTTTAAATAATTTATTTTGCAATTTATATAATATTTTTATTAGTTTATTTACTTTACATTATATGAGAAATTTATATGTGTATTATAGTTAAATATTCATATTAGAAAGAATAGGATATGCATAATAACTTTATCAATCAGTAATTAATAAAATCTTTTATTTTACAAATAAAAATAGGATATGTATAATACTTTCACTAATCAAATTATTAATAATATTCATTATTTTACAAACAAATATTTATTTATATTAAGTTAAAAGTATTTCTTATTTTACAAACAAATATGTATTTATGATAAATTAAGAGTATTACTTATTTTACAAACAAATATTTAGTTATGATAAATAATGAGCATTTCTTACTTTACAAACAAAGATATCATATATACTAATTTAAGTTGTTGTAATCTTAAGGCTAAATTATTATTATAATATAACTTTGAAAACAAACCATAATTAAGTTAGTCATTGAAAAACGTACAAAAATATTTTAACCATTCTATATCTTCACTATTTCTCTTCCTGCATTTTTCCAACTTCTCCTTAATTCACCTTCAAGTGAGAGATTCTCCTTCAGCATGCATTTTTCCAACTTCTCCTTAATTCAATTTCAAGTTAGAGATTCTCCTTTCATACTTGAATAGTCCATTGATGCTTACTTCACTTTTAAGTGAGAGATTCTCCTTCAACATTCATACTTGAATCTTCCATTGTTGCTTATTTCTCCTTTGACTTTTTCAATTAAAAGATTCTCCAATAGCAATCATAATGAGACTAAAATAGTCCATTTATGTTGCTTGATCAAATGGATACATAATATGGATTTTGATTGAATATATTTTATTCGTATAGGAACAATGTCATGTGAAGTACATATATTGTTGGAAGCTTAAAATATCCATATGTAAACATAAATGTTGGGATGATCAAATAACAATTTGAAATTACACATTTATCAATATTGTAGTTTTAGTTAAAAACATCATATGCAAATTGTATATACTTTCTACTTCTGCATCTTATTTAGAAATAATTTCTAACAGCTATATATCTTGGAATTTTACATAAAGAAAATTGTAATATTCAAGTAATTAAAATAAAATTTTCAAAAATTCATATTTTTAAAATTGAAGTAAAGATGTAAATAATTAATCTAAACAATAACTCATCATTATTATAATGAGCATGCTCATCAACATGCTCAATAATAGATCAGATAAAAATTAATATTAATTTATTTTGGTTTATTAAAAAAATATTAATAAAAAATACTTATACAGCAAACAAGGTAATCAACATGCTCAATAATAAATAAGATAAAAACTAATATTAATTTATTTTGATTTATTAATAAAAATACTTGTACAACAAACAAAGTAATGACTTAATTAGATGAAAAAATTATTATACCTGCCACAGTAGGTATATAGTAATCGGTTGCTATTCAACCACCTTTGACCTTCTATTAGTTGTTGCCACCAAAAAAATCAAAATCTGTTTTCTAAAGTTAAACTTTAGAGTTTGCAAAAAAATATTTTAAATTTTAGTAAAAATATTTCTATTTGCTATTTTGTAAACTTCTAATTGGCCAATCAGAAATGATGTCATTCTTGGAGTTTGGTATCTGGTTTTCACTTGACACATGGCAATGATGACATCACAAGGTTTCTTGCATTGAATGCTCCATAATGGAAGAATACTTTGATGGGCTGTGTAGGTGCTTTTGGATATGCGGAAACTCAAATAGCGTATTCCGTCACTGTGGCAAACATGATTTCTATCCTCTTTCTAAAAGACAGAGACCAAATCAGATCTAAAGTCGGCTTGTATTCTATTCTTTTTATAGCCCTCACAGTGCATGTTTTTGCATTGAATTTGGTTCAGCACTATAACTTCATAGTGGTGGGTGAGTTTCTATCAAAAAGGATCAGCCAAAGAATGCTTTCAAAAATTCTTACATTCGAAGTTGGGTGGTTCGATCTCGACCAAAATTCCAGTGGAGCTGTTTGCTCAAAGCTGGCCAAGCAAGCTAATGTGGTAAGGATTCTATCAAAGTTCCATAGCATTTGTTTTTAATCGAATCCGCTTATTAATATTCATTTTATCGTTTAACATTGTTAATGTCACATATATATATAGGTAAGATCCTTGGTAGGGGATCGTGTTTTGCTTCTAGTGGAGTGTCTCTCTGGAGTAATTATCACCATGACTCTAGGAATGGTGGTAGCGTGGCGACTTGCTATTGTGTTGATCGTTGTTCAGTCGCTGATGGTTCTCTTCTTCTACACTCGAAACGTTCTTCTTAAAATCACTTCGGGTAAGTCTATTAAAGCCCAGAATGAAGGTAGCCAAGCAGCCTTCGAATGTGTCACGCATCATAGAACCATAGCGACCTTTTGCTCTCAAGAAAAAAATATTCGCTATTTTGAATCCATATAGGCAGGCCCACGGAGGGAGAACAATAAACAATCATGGTACGTAGGATTGGCCTTGGGAACTTCAAAGTTCCTTGAAATATGCTACTGGCCTTTTGAGTTTTGGTACGGAGGGAGGCTTATAACGCATGGCCTTATCAAGTTCCATGATTTTTTATTGAACCATTTTATTTTTGGTCGATTGGGCTGAATGATAGCCGATGCTCGAAGTATGACTTCGGACCTGGCCAAAGGGTCTAATGCTGTAACGGCTGTGTTTGAAATTTTAGACAGAAATAGCCTTATAAACCCAAAGGACCCTAATGGGGTTAACCCTGAGAAAGTTCAAGGCACTGTAACGCTAAAGAGTGTGGACTTTGCTTATCCAGCTTGTCCAGATGCCATGATCTTCAGAAATTTCTCTCTTAAAATCATTGCAGGGAGTAGCATGGCGCTGGTGGGAAAGAGCAGGTGTGGTAAGTCCACCATCATTGGACTGATAGAAAGATTCTACGATCCGCTGAAAGGAAAGGTACTCATAGATGGCAAAGACATAAGGAGTTTCAATTTGCGATCTCTGCGAGAACACATAGCTCTTGTAGGGCAGGAGCCAACTCTTTTTGCTCGGAGCATCCGGGACAACATTTTGTATGGTAAAGAGAACGCAACAGAGGTGGAGATAATAGAAGCTGCCAAGGCTGTGAATGCCCATGAATTCATTTCGTAAGTTTACTGAAATAAATCGTTAACTACAATCATTCTGTAAGCTTGTCTATTAAGTAATTGTTATTAATGAATGGTACGCATTGTGAATATATGTTTCGGGTACTTGAAGGATGGATACAAAACCAACGCAGGGAGCAGGGGAGCGCAGTTGTCTGGGGGACAGAAGCAAAGAATAGCGATAGCAAGGGAAATTATAAAGAATCCAAGCATCTTGCTATTGGACGAGGCAACCAGTGCATTGGATGCTCATTCCGAGAGGGTGGTTCAAGAAGCAATAGATAGAGTAACGGTGGGAGGAACGACTATTACTGTAGCTCATCGATTGACCTCGGTTCATAATTCAGACAGCATAATCGTTATTGAGAAAGGGAGCATCGTTGAGCAGGGAAATCATGCCCATCTCATGGCCAAAGGCGAAGGCGGGGCGTATTTTGGTCTTATTAAACTGCAGCAACGGCATTAGCCGGAAATCATATTCATATATTCATATTAACATATTCATATGGTATTTTGCGAAGTTGTAAAGTTGCACAATCGGTTGAAAGGCTCATCACGATTCTGTAAATGATCTAGTCATGGGAATGACTCATTCTTCATGGCTGTCACATTGACACCTAGATGAATCTTTGTGCTAGGCATTAATGATAATGGATGGGTTGTTTTTTATATTTAATAAGACAAGGATGACATATATGATATAAAATTGCTCTATTTTAATTTTACCAGCTCGTTTTGTTGAAGCATCTACCATCTCTCATACTTTTACTTTTCAGTATATCCACCTATCTTTCAACTCTATTCATTTCATAAACATCGCCTTCATTTTTTTTAAATGGTTTTCTATTATCACCACTGTCCTAAATTAACTACTAGACAGCCAAGGCATCAAATACAAAAGCTTTATCCTATTCTCCTTAAAAAAGCAAGTCTTTTCCCCATAAAGATATGGCTATGACTAAATACCTGAGGTAAAAGCATAAGATATATAACATGGGAAATGAGAGACTTCCTAAAATTGCTTTAAACTCAAGTTAAAAGCAGCTATAATGCTGGTTTAAAGATACCATGTCTTGGATAAACAATTAGAGCATTGAAGAAAACCACACTTTGCAAAACATTGATAATATCAAAAATATTATTACTTCTAAGTGAGAAGTATCTTTTGGTAGTAAGTAGGTTACTAAAGAAAATTAATATAGCCAAGATTAAAATAAACTCTCATAAACTTTATAGCTAAACAAGACTTTGGTCTATTAGTAAAACTCCATGGACTGAAAGGGATGAAAAACAAATTCTCATGAACTCCATAGTTAAACAAGACTTTGCTTTATTAGTAAAAATCTATGTGCGGAAAGGGTTTGTCATATGTATGAGGCTTGAGAGTTGAGGATGAAAATCACTTTGTCATCATCATCATATATATATATTTTTATATAAGTTAGTTATAATTTAATATATGATAAATTAGGTAAAGAATTTTTAGTTATTTTTTTGAAATGTTTTAACTATAGATTCAAAATATTTTCCATATTTATGTTATTATACCTGCCGCCGCAGTTATATAGTAACCGGTTGCTAGTCAACCGAACATTTGACCTTCTATTAGTTGCCGCCACCAAAAAATTAAAATCTGTTTTCTAAAGTTAAACTTTAGAGCTTGCAAAAAAATATTTTAAATTTTAATAAAAATATTTCTATTTGCTATTTTGTAAACTTCTAATTGGCCAATCAAAAATGATGTCATTCTTGGAGTTTGGTATCTGGTTTTCACTTGACACATGGCAATGATGGCATCGGCATTTAGTATGGCTCAATTAATCCACCTCCTCATTAATTAGGCAAGTGTTTTTATTTTAAAGTTTTTTTATAAAAGTCATTTAAAATTTAAATACTAAATTGGATATTATAAAAAAAAAAAATTCTAAATTTTGAGAAAATAATTAGTTTATATTTTTGAGTAATTAAATTTTTTTGTTGTTTTACATAATATAATATTAAATATGAAAAATAATTTTAAAAGTTAAAGATTCAATAATAGTTTTGCATTATGGTTTTTAGTATTATAATGCTTATTTATTAATTTTTACATTTCATGAAGTAACATACTTCACCACATCCATAATGTATATTTCAAATTATGCAACATTTATTATTCTTCTACTAGTGCATAATATTTACCAAAAATAACTCATGGAAGTATGACAGACTATGTAGACCTTGAGTCACTCTTGAGATTATAAAGGTCGGTGTAAGCCTTAAATGACTCTTGAGTTATGAATGGTCCACTACATTGCGTAAATTATATACGTCTCAATCAATATATCACTTACTACTTTATTGTTGGGTGCATAATGCTTATAAAAAATAGTTCTGGTGACTATGAAGGGCTATGTATGCCTTAAATCGCTTATGAGGCTATGGATGGTAGTGTCTAGTGTTGAGTGTTTAATGTCTACCAAAAATTTCTCATAAGACTACGAAGGGATACTTAACGCCTAAATCACTCATGGAGTTGTAAATGACCATGAATGATGTCCGATGCTAATTTACTTTACATCGTTTCTTACATAAGTGGCAGGTACTAAGCAACTGCGTTGCTTATTCCACTTGTTTATATTAATTCAATAGATGATTAAGAAGTATTTTATATAAATTCAAGAGACCATTGCAAAGGACTTTGAACTAAGTTGCATGAAATGGGGAAGAGAAACGGAGACAAGTTTTTGAAACGGGACAGGTTGGAAATGTGACCCCAAAAATTTAGGAAATGGGAAACCAATAAATAAATATATATATATATATATATATATATATAT
>LPNX010453702.1:163038-206128 GCA_001517045.1 Pseudotsuga menziesii
AAACAATACAATGATTTTACTCATAAACAATTCCATAATGCAAGTGGAAATAGCCAAAAAAACAACCTTCAAAATGAGGTTAAGCTCCTAATACATATATATCCATATTCTAAAATTAGCCTTTATATACGAGGCTACAAGTACAATACTACATCAACATGAACAATGAAAATATAAAGAAAACATGAGCTGAAGCTCGAAGACTAATAGTCATCATGCCCGGACTTATCTTCATCCTCCACCAATCTGCAAAACAAAATGGAACAAGTGTGACCACACTGTCAATATTCAACAACCCAACGAGCTGCCAACACTGTGTCCACTTCTTGAGCCTCTACCCTCACCTTTGCACCACCACCATGAAATGGAAATGGAGGTGTGAGCTACCAAAGAGTCGTGAGGATGAGCCATTCTACCCAAGATAATGTATACACTAAAGCCAAAGATCCGTGATGATGAACCCTAAGCCTTGAGCTATGCCAATGCACCGTTAGTTATACCAATGGATTGTGAGCTGCCAATGAGCGTTGGGATAAGTAGTGATAGAAAAAATGAGGCATAGATGTTATTTTATAACAAACCCAAGGCATAAAGAACATTCTACAAGCCTCTAAAACCCTAGTAAAAAAAGGAGAAAACCCAAAAAATTAAAAAAACAAGTGTTTTAGGTGGAATGTGGAAGAAATGGATTTTAATAAAATGAGTTTCAGCACCCAAAATAATCCCATCAATTAAAAATGGGTTTCCCCTCCATACGGTACAGTTTCGGAGTTTCCAACAAAAAACAGGCTGGAAACGTGGGGGTAAAGTTTCCTGTAACATAGCTTTGAACATTCTTTGGTTTGGAGTTGACGAAAATATAAAAGAAAAATATTTTGTCCGAACAAGCCAATGACGCGCTCTCTGAAGTCAAGTCACAAAATCAAATTTAGTGTTTTTCGAATGAAAATTTAGTATTTAAACTGAATTCAACTCGGCTACCCTGCACAAGAGTTGTACTCAGAGGAAAACTAATAAAATATTCTATAAACTATTTTTGATATGATTCGAGTATGATGGCCAGAGGAATATGTTTTGATTCAGCTATATAAAACGCCGCTGCTTTAAAGGACCAGATCATTCCTTGAATTTGTCAAACGAAATACCCAAATTCTCATGCGTTTCCTCTGTTATCGTCCCCCTCCTCTCCGGGTAACTAATTCATATATAAATCTGTACATAAGGAAGATACAATCATATTACCTTTATTCCTCCTCTCTATCGATATTGTGTATCGATATTGTGGCATTCAATTACTTGTTTGGAATTGGGACTGTGAAGAGAAGAATTGTATACGTTCTATGGATACGAGAATACCAACATGACTGGTAATATTGATTTCCTTGCTTATGCTGGTGACAATGGTTACAGAAAGTTCGGCTTGCAGGCCACTGAAACTAAAATTCATATTTTAGAGAGATGAAGTGGAGAATAATAATAATAATATTGAGATGAAGAATATTGGGTTATTGGAATCCCTTCCAAGGGGTGTCGTAACTCCATCGGGTCCATCTCAATGTAAAAACTACAGGTCTTCCGGTGGAGGTTAGTGTCCTGTCAACGAGATTAACGCTGCAGGGGTTAATCCAAGAGAGATAATACACGGTGATAGAAATAAAAATAACATTAAGATGAAAAATGGGTGGCTTGAATCCCAGCTTCCCATGGGTTCCGTTCCTCCGTCGGGCCCATCTCAGTGTAAAAAATACATGTCTTCTTGTGGAGGTTCGTGTCCAGTTTAACAATTAGATCATCACTACATTTTGGAATAATCAAGATCGAGCTTTAACAGATCCGTCTTTCAGAATCGGAATCAGAATAGTTAACAGATACTTTTGATCTGTCGTCCTTGAACGATCCTGACTCGGAAAGGAAATAACATATATATACTGTATATTACAATAGATCTAGTGAGGAAATTAGGTTATAACAAAAAGGTAACCAGGACAATGAAAATAATTTTGTACAGCTACATGAGGATGGCGCATTAACAAGCCTATTGATAGCATAGGAAGCCTATTATAATTCTTTTCAATTTATGATCATTGTCCATTCTTTAAAACCATGTCAAATGCATCACATTTGTTGAGCTATTCTTTTGTATTCTCAGTCATGTCTATGGCCTTAGATTGTAGATCATGCTTTTCATTTTGAAATAGAAAATTTTCTTATATTTCATTCTGATGACGATTGCAAATTGAAAACAAATTGAAAATCTTGCACACATTCTAGGATGGAATAAGTTTTCTTGAAATTTTATAGTTATTAGTCCCTGCCTTCACGCTGGCAAGGACTATATGATTCGGCTTGCAGCCGTTTTCATTTGTCTACACAAAACTCAATGTAAATTCAACCAACTTATCCTAAGTTGAATCCGATGGCTGCCTCCCAATATAAATTCAAGCACAAAAACCAATATAAATCCAAGCACTTATCCTAAGTTTTCTTTGCCAAATGCTTACATAGTTTCTTTGGACCAATAAAAGAAACATAGTTTTCTTTGGACCAATAAAAAAATTTGAGGCCTTATTTGGCCTGATTTCTACACCAATTTCATATTCAGAGGTTCAAACTTAAGGTTAAAACAACATTGAGAAAAATTTGAGGCCTTATTTGGCCTGATTTCTACACCAATTTCATATTCAGAGGTTCAAACTTAAGGTTAAAACAACATTGAGAAATCATAGCTAATATTCATAGATAAATGCTGTCTCCAATATGACATTACTTAGCTAACATAAAATGTTAGTGACCTTAGATTCTATGTTAATGCCTTATCTTGTCTTTGTTGTAGCTGGCCACATGTGGATTCTTGCATGTTGTCCATCTGTTCATGCATCTCTATTCCTACATGTGTTCACCACCTCTGCTAGAGCTGTCTGTTGGAGTGTACATGTGTTCACCACCACCTCTGCTAAAGCTATTTATTGCAGCGAGGTATGGATTTGCTCATTTATCTCTCTTCTTTATTGCAATGCTTGTGCTTTTCCTTACTGCCTGTAGGCGTCGGAGCTTACCTGTCTATTGGAGCGTACCTGTGTTCACCATCACCTCTGCTAGAGCTGTTTATTGCAGCGAGGTATGGATTTGCTCATTTATCTCTCTTCTTTACTGCACTACCTGTGCTTTTCCTTACTGTTTGTAGGCGTCGATATGTTGTGCTGTTGCGAAGAAGGGTTTTGAATCCTCGAGTTCCAGCATCTCTTCGGGCAAATTTTCCAGTTCCAGCATCTCTTCCATTGACAGGGAAACTTTTATTTCATTGGAATCCTTCCTGCAGTAAGATTCATGTTATATTTGTTAGTTAAGAAAACTAATAGCAAATCCTTATAAATCCAATATCATTTTGAAATCACTATTTGTTAGTTAAGAAAACTAATAGAAAATCCTTATAAATCCAATATCATTTTGAAATCACTTTTCTCTGCTGAATCAATTACATTTTTTACATTTTTTTCATGGTGGTGCTATCTGTAGGGTTTAACTTGCAGCTTACCTTAACCGCAAATATGCATTATCGCCTTCCTCGCGAGGACAGTCTCGCTGGGCTGCGACGGGGTCTTCTTAGAGTTTCTTCAATATCACACCGTCATGGCCAAAGTTGAAAGATTTTTGCTCTGAAAGGCAGAAACCATCCCGGTGCCTCTCAGACTTGGGGGGAGGGTTTTGTCTCCTAATCTCTTTGCAAGCAGTCGACCCGCCATTGTTGTGCTTCGATCAAGATCTGTGGATATCTGTGGATGCTTTGAGAACTTTCTCGAAGTTATAGTGAAAAGCCTTGTCACCCTTACTTCTCTTCTTAGATGAGCTCCTAGAGATTAATGTGGATGAATTTGTGTTTACTGTATTGGGGCACACAGAATTAAGCTGTCGCAGAGCCAAGTGGTTCATATAGACACAACTGGATCATTCAGTGTCTCCATCTTCAATTGGCCTCTTTTTAGTAAAAAATGCATCATCCCCTTCATCGTCATTCCTGGATCTCATTTTCTTATACTCTAGAGATAGAATACCCGATTCTTTATTGTTAAAGTGATAATTTAATTTAGAGTGTTGTTTTACTTGTTTTGACTTTCCACTTGTAACATGTTGTAAGAAGTCCTTATCTGCACCATCTGCACTAGCATCTTCATTCTCACTTCTTTCGCTATCTTCAGGATCTTGTTCATGCTCAGCACTTACAGTCTCCATCTTTTTCAGTTTGCTTCCATTCCTTTTTAAGAAAGGTATCCGGGGAGCTGTAGGGAAACCTAAAGAGACAGAGAAGTCTTCTATTGGTAACTTTGATACGTCAAATATTTCCTTATCCTGACATAAATGTATTGACCTCAAATATGTCACAAACGCCCGCTATGATCTGGATCTTTTGACATAAGTGCTGCTAGTGGAGCTGAGATAGACTGTAGCTTACTTGCATTTGCCTATGTGGTCACCCAATAAATATTGAAAGACATTCTTTTCAATATGATGGATTATAATTGAAGCTTAAAAAAAAGACTAAAACCCAAAATATAGCAAATGGCCATCAATGCTATCAAAGAGGCTTTTCCCCTATTACAATAAATAGCACACCTTAATCACTTTAACTGGAATCTTAGCCTCCTGCAGCTGCATCAGCATTTTCATTTCAAAAGGCATAAAAAACAAAACAGAACAACCCCGAGCATTAAAGCGAGCTATGCCACCAACACGATGAATGTAAGATGGCACATCTTCAGGGCAATCCACCTTTAGGTTCCAAAACAAAATAATAAGATTAGTGCAAGCACATATAGTGTACAAGAATAGGACTAGACTATTAAGTAATTCTTCCATTTCAGCATAGTTCAATGACTGAATATAACTGCCTTTAAATTACAATTCACCTGAACCACCCAATCAATAGCTGGAAAATCTAAGTCCCTTGAAGCTACATCAGTTGCAAAGAGGGAATGTTTTTCGTCTGTATAATTAAAAAGTACCAGCGTCCTTTGAGTTTGCTTCATGGGACCATGAAGACATCTCATAGGTATACCACGGCGTAACTTCTTAAATGATTCATAAACAACTTTTACCTGCATAGAGTGCCAAGAGCTTAAATTTTTGGATGAGTTTCAATATTAAAGCAATCGCATCATTGTACCATTTATAGATGGAAACGTCACACCCTCGGACTCTATTTCAAATAACAAAACTCAAAAGGAAACAAAATGACAGAAATGTACGGCTATTGAGTAAAAAAAAATTGTTCACTCTGACCTGCTTACAACTTGAAAGAAATACAAGTATCTTTGCATTGAGATGAGTTTTTATAAAACTCCATAACATATCAAGTTTTTGTTCAAAAGGGACAATGATTACACAAATAGGAGCCCTGTAGAGAGACTCGGTTTCAATAACCCTGATTACACAAATGGGATTATAGATCATAACCTTTATGCTCTAAGTGACTGGTTGGGCAACATTCCGGTCGTGGTTTCATTGCTGTGGCTGGCCATTCCTGTTAGCTTTTTTAATAACCATCTTTTTCTCTCAAAAACTAAACTATTACATCCCCCGAGCAAAGAAGTAAATAGACAGCCTGTGTCTTGCTAAATAAGCCAACTGATGATGTTCCTCGGGCCTGGTATGCCTCTATGCCTGACCTGGTATGCCTCTATGCCTGACGACTCTATGCCTGGTGTTGTGGTGTTGTTTTTTCAGCTACACGCACTTTCATGCTCATCACGTTATTCTATTTGATGCATGGATGCCACGTTTTCTTCGTTTAAGAGTGGCCATAAGATCTTTGTTTCAATTCGAATGGTCAAATCACTACTTTTTCCATTTGCCAATAGATCTAATTTAATAGATCTAATTTGACATGAAATGTTGGGAATCATTTTTTTGTCACATTATCATTATGCAAAAAAGTGCATCTCAAGAAGTATACAAGCTCTGTCACAATAAAATTTCATGTTATGGATTTCACAGGCATGCTTAAAAGACCTGGGTGAATAAATAAATAAATTCTAACCCTTCCAATCTTCTCAATTTTTTTTTTTTTTTAATGGCTTAGAGACAGGTTAAAAGATTATGTGTTTTATCCTTTTTTATTTATGCTAGAACTGGTCTGTGAGCAATGCCAAACATTATTAATATGGTAAAGGACTTCAACAAGATCAATTCAGAATATGTGAAAGGCTTATTCGAAAAATATTGGGTGATCTGCATTCTTTGTTGTTTGAACTGTTGTATGTTCAAATGCAAAGGTTTGAGGAAATCTCTAAATTCAGATGCCATAATTGGATTAAACTATATTGAAATGTCATGATATGAACAATAGTTGATTTGCATTTACCGTTGACATATGTAGCCATTTTATATGTATGTATAATTACCATGTCAGTGGAATTTTAAGCTTTTTTTAAAGTATAATTCTATGCAGAACTTTTCTTGTATCTTGTCCATACTTCATATCTATTATAGGAAGTGGAACCTGGTTTCAGCAACCTAGTTTCAAGGTACACATGCAATGACTCTACCTACTTAGACACATGAATAGCTTATTATTTCCTTATAGTCTTTCAAAAAAGTGAGAGACATGCTTATATTGAAAATGCACCATCACAATCATTAGTTTTGGCCATAGAATTGGTGATCATAACCTTGTATTGGCTTTGCCTTTGTAAGGTTTTTCTATTTCCAAGAAAAAAAACTTATATTTGATATTTCTAAAAAGAAATCAAAATATACATCGACTCTTTAGCCAGCTTGGTTCTTCCTTTCTCTCAAAACTGGAAGTACCTAGACAATCCAAACATTTTTAAAGACAAGCTCATCCAAATAGGCAAGAAACAGCAGAAACTTTGTAGACACTGCTCCAGCCAATTTCTGTGCCCTTCGATAAATATGAACTTATCTACTTTTGCGACTATTAGCAACAAGTATTATCAGCAATAAGACAAGCTCATCCAAATAGGCAAGAAACAGCAGAAACTTTGTAGACACTGCTCCAGCCAATTTCTGTGCCCCTCAATAAATACGAACTTATCTACTTTTGCAACTATTAGCAACAAGTATTATCAGCAATAAGACTTAGGGCTTATGTACTAAAATCATTAGCTTTTTGCTTTTTACTTAGGCAGGGACTTGCTACTTAACAGCCCATCTTGTTTTTTTGTAAACGTGAACTTGAAAAGGAAGCATATCGTGATGAATTTCTCTTCCATCAAACATTATCTCACTATGATATTTGATTAAACTATATAGTTAACTTTTTATTTTGGTCCTTTTTCACAATAAACCGTTATGTTTGGCCATTCTTATGCCTACCGATTGTGATTAGAAGCTGCAAAGTCAATGGTTTACTTAAAATAGCTGTTACAAAATATTTAGCAGTTCAACATGTCCATGCTTATATTTTTTGTAACTATATGGGTATCATCTTAGATTTATTTTATTACTTTAAAATTCATGGATTATCTTATTTAGCGTCAATAAGAGGTTTTCAATTATTAAAAGATAATTTGGTTATTAAAAAAAAATAGAAGATGAACAAAAGGAAAAATGAAAAGGATAATTTGGTATGCTATTTTTTGGATGGCTCTTATTTGCTGGCTACTATTTTTTGTGGCCATAATTTTATTTTCTTTTCTAATTAGGTCAAAAAGTCAAGTAGTTAGATGCATTCATTATTTGATAATTAGGATTTTATCTTAGCTTTATTAATACAAGTAAAGCTAGGTTTAGTTGATAAAGCATGCATACATGAGCTAGGTTAGGGTTCTAGCATGTAGAAGTGTTTAAATATGATGTAAATTAAACTCTACAAGATTTGCACCTAGAATCTAGCTATTGTTTGGGTCAAACTAGTGTTGAAATTGTAAAAATGATAGATTTGGGTTGTTGGAATTGCACAATCCAAGTGCTCTATGGGTAATTGAGATGGTTAGATCCATTCCTATTATCAAAATTGCAATTCCAACAACCCAAATCACAATTTCAACAATTTCTCCATCTTAGGGATAGTCAAGGTGGTTGAATCTATTCATCCTATCAAAATTGCAATTCCAGCAATCCAAATCATACTTTCAGTAATTTATCCGAATAGTTCTTGTTTAAGTAATATCACGTTATTGATATCAATCAAAATTTATTGAGATTGATGGAAAACAAAGGATATAATACGCGAATTGCAGATGAAAATTGTGCTTTGAGTGTGCAGAAGAATGCATGAAGGTTGGACACAATAAAAATACGAATATTGTGTATTTATGAGGTATATCGATGGCGTAGAAGGACGGATCAACGAGCCTATAAGCTCAATGGTGAAGAATCTGTCGAAATCCTGAGAAGAATTGCAAGAAGATCCTTGTTTGAATGCACAGAGGGTATGAATTTTTTGTCCAAAGTCGATCAACAGTCACTGAGCATTGAATATTTAGATCGACAATGCAGAAGCAAGGTTATAGTAAGTGCCTTTTCATTGACTGCGATAGGGTCTTCGTCAAAGTGTTTGGTCGTGTGTATAAAGGCGACGAGCTAAGAGCTAAAGGATTAAGTACAAAATAATCTACTCACAAGTATATAGTGACAAAGTGGTGGAGGATACCAAAGCTAGAGGAGGAGGTAAAGATAGTTAGATTTAACTATTTTTACTCTATGTTTTTGTATATTGTTGTTTTAAATATATAAACCCGTGTTTTATGTTTAAAAGAATAGGTCGAGAGGTACATTATCATTGTTTTTTGGCATTTAGTTAAGGATGCTTAACTAAGAGGCAGTTTATAGCTACATACACTTACTAATGATCCTCTTATAATAGCTTTGGAGGGATTTAGGCTATCATTTCTCGTATTAGAGAAAAAAAGGGATTATGTATGAAGGTATGAGAGTGTGGTCACAATAGTTCTTTTTTCTAAAAGATTGTGAATTGTTAGTTTATGAGTTTGGAGTAGTTTTTCTGTATGAAAGGTACAATTATTTTTACTCCTGTATTACTAACAGATTCATAGCAAGTCATTAGTGACAGGAAAATTGGATCTAGTAGTGAATCATTGTGTTAGAAGATGGAGGTCACAGTTGGAAGAGGTCGGGGGAGGCGAGGAAGACATGTTTCCAATGCAAAATTGAGAGAGGAGATAATAAATCTGAGAGCAAGGTTGGAAGCCTTAGAAACTCGAAGACATCATGCACACACTAAAGACACAAGTGATGAAGAGATACATGAAGAGGAGGAGGAGACAACTGCTGAATTTCATGAGGTAAAAATGTTGAGATCTATTTTTGGTGTAGGTTCTAGTTCAAGAGTTGATGTGCCATTCTATGGTGGAAGCTGAGATCCTGAGGACTTAATTGATTGGATCAATTCTATGAACAAACACTTCGACTATGTTGAAGTGAAGGAGGACATGGAAGTTAGATTTTCTATGACGAGGTTAAGAGGGCATGCATCCTTGTGGTGGGATGGTGTGCAAGAGGATATGATCTTGAAAAACAAAGCCAGTATCAATAGCTAGACAAGAATGACAACTAAATTGAGAGGTAAATTTCTTCCGAAGGACTATAAGTTGATTTTGTTTAGGCAAATGCAAAAACTTAAGAAAAAGTTAATGATAGGTAGGGAGTATACTAAGGGAATTTATAAGGAAAAATTTAAATCTAGACATGTGGAAGACACACCTAAGAGGGTATCTAGGTATGTTAATGGTCTAATATTTGGTATACAAGATGAATGGAGTTTGTGGTAATTGAGATCTATTGAGGAAGCATATTAGATTGCTTTGAAGTTTGAGGAGAAGCTAATGATAAATCCGAGTCAGAAAGCAAAGGTGAGAGGCTCTGGAGGAAGGGAACAACAATAGAAAGGTGAAGCTAGTAGATCAATCCAGCAAGCACAACATAATAAAACTAATGAGAACAGAGGTGGATGAATTGCTTCAAGAGGAAGAGGCAGAGGAAGAGGTGGACAAGTGAGATGTTATACATGTGGGAAACTTGGCCATATGTCATGGTATTGTCCCAAGAATGTTGTAAGACAAAGAGGAGCACAAGTAATCCAAGTTGAATCTAAAGGTCCAAAATAATTAGAGGTGACTAGGAATTACCTTGAAGAAGGTGAAGCCTTGTTGTTGAGGAAGGTAATTTATGAGTCAGTTCAAAGAAGGACCCTATTCAAAATAGTTTGCAAAGCCAAAGGTAAGTGTTGTGAATTGATAATTGATAGTGGTAGTGCTGATAATATGGTTTGTAAAAAAATGGTGGACTAGATGAATTTAAAGAGGATAGTACATCCAAAACCATACAGAGTTGCATGGCTGTAGAATGGTCATCAATTTCTTGTGAGTGAACAATGGCAAGTAAAGTTTCATATTGGGAATTATCAGGATGAGGTAAGATGTGACATTATAGAGATGGATGCTTGTCATGTTTTAATAGGAAGGTCCTTGTAGTTTGACATAGAAGTAGTGTAGGAGGGAAAGAGGAATGTCTATTCCTTTGAAATGAATGGAAAGAAACATAGTTTTCATCCATTCAAAGGAAAGAAATGGAAAGAGAATTGTGAACGATTGGAAATTTGAAGGAGAGGTAAGACTAATCTCACAAGTGAAAGATTATGAGATTGAAATGACTAACGTAGTGTGCAGTGATCAGTTGAAGGACAAAACAGAACAACAAGAGACACCAAATGCAAGCATGGAATTGATGGAGGAAGCACAACATGAAGTCAGAAAGGATGATGGGAGGTACATGGTTAGTGAAATCACTAAGGGTGGTGAAGTAATAGAGGAAACAAAAAGAGAGGAAGACCAAAGAGTTCATGCACATAATTTTTGGATGGAAGACATATTCATGCTAATGTATTTCATGTTTTCCTTTGTAATAGGGAAGCTGATTTGTTTATACGAGGATGGAGATAAGTTTACTAATAAAGGAGAAACTTATGTTTTCAATGAATTCTGAAAATGTATCGGAGAAAACAAATGAACCGTTGCAAACAAAATGCTGGAAGACATGGTTGAAGGGACTGTTTAAGATGAGAGCATTGCCCAGATTTACATTTTGGGTAATTATTGCAATCCTATAGAAAAATAGTAGGGAGGGAGCTCATGTACATGAGGCCATGAAGAGTTTCAATATAGGGAGTCCGATGTAGGAGCATAGGCTCATAAATATGAAGTCATCCATGGCTTCATCAAAATAATTTGAGTTCTTGTAATGAACAAAAATATATAATAAATAAACACTAGATAAGTACTAATAATTAAATAACTAAACTTTTAACAAAGAGTGTAACAAATATAAAATAATATATTAATTATAGTTATAAATTACTAAGTGAAAGGTTGTAACCCTTCACTACACATGCTCAAGCCTATAAAGGAGGAGAGCCTCAATGTAATTATCATCATATCTATTTTATGAACCCATGGATTATTTGTATTTTAGAAAGTGGAAGTTCGAGAATTTACAGTAAAACATTTTTTACAGTTACAATGGTATTAGAGCTAGTTTGTGATCTAGGCCTTTGGCCATATCGTGATTTTTAATCATAATGCCACTGAGTCCCTAAATTTATGGTCTTTGACCAAGTAAAAAAAGAAAAAAAATTCAAAAGAGAAAAAATAAAAAGGGAGTTCAGTAAAAAAAAAAGAGAAGAAGAACAAGGAAGATTGCCCTAAAAAAGGAAGGTTAAAAAAAAGGTAAAAGTAAAAAAAAAGGACAAAAGTGAAACCACATGTGGTTTCTTAAAGTGGTTTTGGGTTTAAATATAAAAGTGCATAATAATTACTAGTAAAGAGCAAGTGATATTTGAACTTAGGTGGGGAATGTAACACTCATTCATCCTAACCACTTAATCTACTCACATTTTACAAAACTTAATGAAAAAAAAAGTGCATAATAATTGTTACTAAAAAGCAAGTGAGATTTGAACTTAGTTCGGGAAGGTAACACTCATTCCTTCCAACCACCCAATCTATTGGCATTTCACAAAACTATTGGGAAAAAAAAAAGGTTAAGGACTAGAATTTGGAAGGTGAAAATTTTAAAGCATATAAAGAAGTAAAATCCAAAATAAATAAATAAAATTTAGAAACAAACAAATGAAAAATGGATTCTTATGGCAAAAAACAAGGAATAATTCCAAGCACTTTAAAAACTTATGTTTCAATGTTACTCCAAATAAAGGAACAATTAGAGAGAAAGACATTACTATTTATATTGCTCCTCGCGAACGTAATAATTGTATTAGTGATGGAATTGCTAATGAGCTAATGATTTCGAGGACAAATATAAGTGAAAGGTTATACTTTTCGAATAACAAAGAATATGCAATAAGAAATTTACAATGGAACATTAGTGATTATACTGGTGTTTCACAATTTATAGTTAAATGCTTGTGGAGTAGTAATAGTGACATGGTTTTGAGATTAGCGTGGCTAAAAAAATTGGGGAATTTTATCTTAAATGCTGAAAAAAAGTTTGTGACATTCCCCTACAAAAAGAAAAAAATCACCTTGTCAGGCATTAACATGAAGATAGAATCATAGGTCATATCACCTAAATACTTGAAAGAAATATCAAAGATGTTATCAGAGGGGAATGAGAAATCAATATAGAATACAGAACAATTTCAACAAGGTTATTGCAGGTAAAAAAGAAGGGATCTCTCATCTAAGAGATCATAACCAGAAATTACTTCTATAAATCAAGAAGGAAAAGGATAAGTTTCAACACAATAAACAGTTAGAAGAGAAGAATAAAGATCTTCAAAAAGAATTATCATGCAAAGATGAAGAAAGGTCTTCTTTAAAAAGGGTTAATCAGGAATTGTTAAAGAAAATAAAAAACCTAAAAGAAAGAGAACACAAAAATTAAGGCAATCAATATGACATCGTCAAGTCAAACTATAAAGAAGAACCCTTACACTTAAAGGAAGTTAATAAGGACATGCTTATACAAGTTAGGAAGCTAAAGCGGGAAAATAAATATTTACAAGAAAATCTAGATAGCAAGAGATCAAGTGTTGACAAAGAAACGATGACTAATGCAATAGAGAAGTCATCAAGGAATCAAATTCAAAAATTAGAAAAAGGAAGCAATGCAAATCTCGTCAAGTTTCAAAATAAAAATCTTATTGTGACATTGCTACAAGCACCAATAGAAAATGGTTCTGAAAAACAATTACAAAAATCGTTAGAAGCACCAAAGGTTGAAGTTCTAGTAAACACTTAACAAAAGATTTGAGTTCCATATCACCATCCAAATCACAAGATTCGTTATGATAGATGACAAGATCAAAAGGAAAATTACTTGTATTATTCCTACAAAGAGAAAAGACAAAATTGACAACTCCCGAAAATCAATTCGCAAACAATTTCGTTAAAGGTATATCTCGGATGGATGACTTCACAAATGACGCAACATTTCCACACAATTTTTAAAAGAATGTATCATCTTATTTCATCGAGTGTTGCAACCACCAACACACAATGTCATCAAAAAACGCTATGAGAAAGAACTAGAGATAAATTCTTCCATAATTGTGCTTTGAGGACAAAGCAATTCTAAGGGAGAGGCAATGTAATGAACAAAAATATATAATAAATAAACACTAAATAACTACTAATAATTAAATAACTAAACTCTTAATGAAGGGTGTAACAAATATAAAATAATATATTAATTATATTTATAAATTACTAAGTAAAAGGTTGTAACCCTTCACTACACATGTTCAAGCCTATAAAGGCGAGCCTCAATGTAATTATCATCATATATATTTTATCAACGCATGGATTATTTGTAATTTAGAAAGTGGAAGTTTGAGAATTTATAGTAAAACGGTTTTTTACCATTACAGTTCTAAAGATACTTAGAGTCTCACACATGTAATTTATTTTATTTTATGTAAAGTTGAATAAAAGTAGAAAAGGATATTCAATCCTTCCACATATAATAGTTAGAGTGAATTTGGTTGAATTAGTTGAGAGAAATTAGCAATCTGTTAGTGAGTCATAGGGTTAGTAGAGATCAATAAGGACTAAATCCCTTCTTTGTAGGATCTGGAGAACTGAATAGTAGTTGTATTTATGCTGACTAAGTTATTGTGTTAAGAATATGGAGATAGATCCCGGAAGATTTCAGGGTATCTCCAGTTGTTTAGTTAGCTCATTGGAGATTTTAGTTAGCTCATAGAGCTTTAGAAGCTTGAGGAAGATTAAGTTTAGGTCAAGGGAGAGCTCATAATTAATTTTCATGGAGTATGCACAGAGACATATTGCTCTGTTTGTCAAGACCTAAGTGATAATTCAAGCTTGAAGAGATTATTGATGAACATAAATCTAATTTCTATCAATACATGTGATTATTGTTTTAAAATTAGTGTGTTCTTTATTTAATACAGATATTTCATTATCTGTATGGAAAAATGTGCATAGGTTATATGAATTGATGGAGGTTCAAAGCATAATTAGGAATAGTTCTTGTTTAATTAATATCACATTATTGATCTCAATCGAAATTTATTGAGATTGATGGAAAACAAAGGATACAATATGAGAATTGCAGATGAAAATTGTGCTTTGAATGTGCAGAAGAATGCATGAAGGTTGGACATAATAAATCGACAAATATTGTGTATTGATGAGGTAGATCGATGGCATAGAAGGAAGGATTAATGATCCTATAAGCTCGATGGTGAAGAATCTATCGAAATATTGTCAAGAATTGTAGGCAAATCCTTGTTTGAATGCACAAAGGGTATGAATTTTTTGTCCACAGCTGATCAACAGTCACTGAGCGTTTGATAGTTAGATCGATGGTGCAGAAAAAAGGTTATGGTAAGTGCCTTTTCATTGACTGTGATAGGGTCCTGGTCAAATTTCTTGGTCATGTGTATAAAGGAGAGGAGCTAAGAGCTAAAGGCTTAAGTATAAAATAATCTACGCAAGTAGACAATGAAGAAATAGTGAAGGATGCCAAAGCTAGAGGAGGAGGTAAAGATAGTTAGAGTTAACTATGTTTACTCTATGCTTTTGTATATTGTTGTTTTAAATATATATAACCTCTGTTTTATGTTTAAAAGAACAGGTCAAGAGGTACATTATCATTGGTTTTTGGAATTTAGATAAGGGTGCTTAACTAAGAGGCAGTGTATAGCTACATAGACTTGCTAATGATCCTATTATGATGGGCTTGGAGAGATTTAGGCTATCACTTAACACCTTTAATTATAAATCTCTATATAACCAAATAAAATTTAACTGTTTTAACCACTATAACCCCTAGCTATTATAAAATCTATATCCTTTGGCCTTATAATCCATGATTTTTTTAAATATATATTTAATATATCTAAAAACACATAAACATATAGCTAATTATAGTTATAATTATAACAATTTAACTTAATTATAATTTATATTTAATAATAAAACACATAATTCTAGACTTGAACTTTTGCATAAAACACATAATAAAATGTATAACTACTAACCCTCGAACTCCTACATGTAATTGATAATTCCCTATGCTTCAAAAGTCTTAATAAGAATATTAAGAATCATTATAACCATAACTATTACTCAATGTAACATTTTATATAATATATTTCCACTTACAAATTCTATTAGTACCACGGTATTCCATATAATTCACAACTATTATAATGTTTACCACCCTTAGTTTCTAAAATCCTCAGAACTATAAGTATTAACACTTCGAAATTATAATACATAAACATTAAAGCTCATATCATTACAATAACCCTAACTCCTTTAACTATACAAATATCTATTATAACCTAATAGCCTTTAAAACATTTAACCATTAATCTCTATTATAACTTAGTAAAATTTAACTATTATAATCTTTAACGTACTTAACCACTCTAAAATTTGTAACCCTTAGCCTTATAATTTGTATTTTCTATTATGAACTCAAACCTCCTAACAATGGAATTCATTCCTTAACCTTCATAGCAAAACTTTATATGCTACCCATTATAATCCTAATTACTATATTTTTCATTTTGAATACCAATATAATCATTATCATCTCAATTATTTCTATAATCCCTCATCATTATAAATCACATATTTTCTTACCCTTATAACCCCTAAACCTAATAAAATTTGAATTCTAATTCTTATAATTTGTAGAAATTACCACTCATCTAACGAGGGTAATTTTTAGTGGTGAAATTTCGTCAATTAGCTATTTTTAAGGTTTTTTTTTTATAAAAAATTCACTATTTGGTGTCTAATATCGCCTATATTTACATGAAATATGTTTGTTTATCGTAATATTTGCCAAACTTTATACATTTCAGTGTTAATTTTATGTTTCATATTTAATATGAATGCCTACCTATCTGTAAACATGTTTTTTCAATCCAGAACAATCACCTAGAATACTATACTTAAGTGTAATATTAGAACCCTTAAAAAATACCCTGCATTTAACCATTAACATAAAACCTATATAATTTCTAATACTCTTAACCATTTTCATGCATATATTTACAATATCATTACATTTATGAAGTTCATAGCCTATATAACTCTTGTAATCATTAACTTCTAACTCCATTAAAGGTTGATTTATAATCGTTATATATTTACATTAGTGGTTATAACTTGCCTAGTGATGTAAAATCTCAATATTTTTGTTTTTATATAAGAAATGAATAAGCCTCCTTTATCACTTGCATTTCATTTTGTAGGAGGTACTTGAGTATTTTATTTTATATAACATTAGATTTTCTTAACATTTTTTGTATTTATTTTTATTTAAGAGATCAATTTTCTAATAATTAATGAACTCGAGATTAATATTTCCTTGCTTGTGATAGCTTGATGATAGCTTGATGTTTTAAAATTCATTTCTCTATTGTAGGATATTTCATCTATTTATCATAGACATCAATCTCAAGGAAAATTTATCATACAATAACTAAAGGGTGAACCCAACTTACTTAGCTAATGAGTTGATATGATAATAACATGTCTAATTATATGATAGACCATTTTTGTTTCCAAATAGGTCTATCATTTATTTATTTTTGTCAATATGCCATTTCACTACCTTTTTAGTTTCCATAGATCCTAATGCAATTACTATGACTTATCTTCACACCATTTATTGATTGATCCACTATTTTCATGACTCCGAACAACTCTATATTGGATTCATCTTCATTTTTAAAGGAATTTTTTTACAATAAATATGGAGAAGTTGTTTCCCCATGTTTGTTGTTGATATTCATAATAAATCTACCGTTATATACTACTGCACCTAACACAAGAGGATCTAAAAGGGGATAAGAAAAAAAATAAACAATACATACTTTGCAAACATGTTTTGGCCAAATTCCCAACAACATTGACAAACATCTTATTAAACTAACCTATTAAACTTATATTACACTCATTTATATATGAAACTTATATCTTTACAAATATTAATTTCCATTTTTTCCCATTAATTTGATCCATACACAATAAATAATAAAAATAATCATTTTCTCAAACATAAAATAAAATAAAATGTTAATTGTTAATTTTAAATACAATTATGTGCATTCATATTGATTCAAACCCTAATTTCTATAGGGAAAACTGAAAATAAAAAGAAATGTTATGTAATTATTACATGTTTTTGTGCTAGGCAAGATTGTTAAATGCACATCAGTGGGGATAAGCATTGCATATGCTAAGATATCTTGGTTTTTTTACTTTTAAAAGGAGAGTTATAAATTATATATAATGTAAATTACAAAATTTTATTGAAATATGTCTTTAAGCTCTTGATAAACAAATAAACTCATGACTATTCGAAGGTTGGGAGATGGGAGGCCCAAAAGAGAACATGACTCTAAATTTCTTTGTTGATATATCTGAAATTCTTGTTGATGGCCACCATGTTGTTGGATCAACTTGGAGCTTCTCTAATCATTACAGATTAGCTTCGTACCTACCAAGTAAAAAAGGTGGGAATCCATTAGATTTTTCCTGCAAGATGGGTTTTGTTAGTAATCTTAGGGTTTTATCTCTTTTTGATGACTTTTAATCTTGCCTTAGGTTTTTCCAGAAGTGGGTTTCTGGAAAATTTCTAACCCCATTTAGAAAAGGGGATCCTAAATTCCATCATTTTCTCTTTTTCAAGCATGAGACGTGACAAGTTGAAGTGACAACTACTTGGGTTTGTGGCAGTTGGTTGTACTAGTAAGTCATGATCATTCCTTTCTCAAGATGGCTCTGATATTACCAAGATAAAACCCTATTTTCAGAGCATTCAGGTTTTGATAGACAAGAGAAGGGGAAAAAAAATCGTTAGTATATGGAGATCATGCACGGTTGAGATGTCGGATTAAATCTTATAAGTTAAAGGAAGGTTTAGCAATATTTGAGCCAGGGATTGATGTTGATTTGGATAGAGTAGAAATTCTTACAAAATGGGAGATAATTGTTAGAGTGGAGTTTGCGAAGCTCAACAAAAATGAGTTATTGACCTCGGTAAACAAATACTGGGTGTCGAAAATGGGATATGCACCGAGGGTTGGTATCTTAATCAATTCTTGGATAGAATTTGTTTTTATGGATGAATATAAGATTGAGACCATTCTAAACAAGGTTTGGCTCTACAATGAAGGCTCTCTCATATTAAAATGTTGGCATCTGTCCTTTAATCCTACTAGAGAAAAACAAACTAGGAGACACTTATGGATGTTGTTACATGTTTTTCCTCTATAAGCTTGGTCAAAAAATGTCTTGGAAGGTCTAGCAAATGTTGTCGTAAATTTATCAAAGTGGACAAAAATTTACTCCACGCATACAATAAAATGGTGGTAAAGGATATGCTTGAATTTGACATTACAGAAGGTTTTACCATGGAAATTGAGTTCATTTGGGGAAAAATATCTTTCTTTAGAAACTTGATTATTTTAAGGTTCATTTCCGTTGTTTTTTCTATAAAAACATAGGGCAGCTAAAAGATTATTTCCCTGATTTTTTAATGGGGTCGAAGCCTTATAGGTCAGAATTTTTCAAAGACTCTCCATTCTCATCTTGTTCTAGGAAGATAATCAGAATATTTGATCTAATCATATTTTATTGGTATAAAATGTTAACTTTGTTTCGAGTAAGAGTAACCCCGACTCTTCCACACATTATGAAATTTTTTATAAAGAAGAATTAAACTTCTACCTGTTTCTGGAAAAAAAACTATACCTTCGACTCTCTACTGGGAAGAAAATCTTAGGTTTAGATCATACCTCTATGAAATGTTTTCCTAGAAGAAATATGAATAAGGTTTTTGAGCCTGACCCTATTGAAGCTAAGTCTTTGGATAGAGACTCAAAAGGTTTTATCCCTCTAGTTTCTAGGGCCTCTGGAGACACCCTCACTCCGTCTGAGAGAAGAATTCCTAAAAACCATCCTTTGGCTATGGTTTCACAAGTCTTGGAATAGTGCTTTAAGCGAAATAACCCTTTATATTATTTGTTTGTGGATTATAATATGATTTTGGAGTCCCTACCTTGGTGGGATAAATTTGTTGAGTACCTATGAAAGGAGTTCTACTTGCCCAATTACATTGAAGAGAAGTATAAGAAGTGGTAGCAGCTACAAAAATGGAAAGACCAGTCTATGTAGAATTACAACGACAAGTTATATCGACTCATGGCTATACTTGGCATCCAAGAAGAAGAGAAATTACTTGTCCTAAATCACATCAATGAATTATCCCCACCCATTCAACAATATAAGGAGTTTCTGACTGGCAGTATGCTTTTAGATGCATTCCATTACACCAACAAGATTGAATCTAAACAAAAAGGGAAAGCACATTTCATGACCAAGCTGATATGTTGAACATATAACATGAAGTCACGAGTCGACGCTGACAAGTTAAGGAACCCTTCTCAACCAAATTTTCCAAAGCCAAACTATCACAAGAAGCACTCTCTAAAAGACAAAAGGGAACATCAAAATTAGCCCCGTGTAGGGAAATGGTGTGACTATCATAATTCATCATGGCATGATACGTCAGAATGCAAATCATGGAATACATTTTTAGCAAAATTGTTGACATCTTACTTGTGCAATAAAATGCTAGTATAATCTGAACCATGAACATTAAAACTTTTGAGATTGACATTGACCACTCCAACAACCTCGGCCATCGTTGATGAGGAGAAACAAGAACACATATTCCATACATAGATATGGGTTCAAAACAATCCATTGCATCTAATTTTGGATAATGGCAATGACAAGAAATTGTTTTTTGAAGATATTGTGAATAAACTTGGTCTTATCACAACTCCACACCCTTATCCTTACAATATTAGTTGGATGAAGGATGTACAAGAGCTAAGGATAACCGGTCAATGCAGACTAAGCTACTTCATTAAGCCCTTTGAAGATGAAGTACTTTGTGACGTGGCACCACTTTTCATTGTTGACGCACTATTTGTGAAACCTTACCTATGGGATCGACATGGAAGTTATTATTTGCGGCCTCAGAAGGCGATTGTAAAATTTTGAAACCAACAATATGGCATATCAATCATTAAAATACACCAATGATTGCAATGATCTTTTCCAAACAAACAAAGAATCTTATGAACCATGCTCATAAATTCAAATTGATCATGATAAAGCCTCAATATTCCAAGACGACTACAACAACCAGTCAACTCACTGACCAGTGTAGCTCTTGACAACAACAATAGAATGACCACATTCTTAAGGAATACTAGAACATATTTTAAGAACCAAACAAACTACCTCTACACTGCCAGGTAAAAAACTCCATTGAACTTGTTCCTATTTCTTCATTACCTAACGCATTTATTTACAAAACATCCATTCTTGAGAATGAAGATATTCTTATACAAAGTCAGGATTTGACCAACAAAGGTCGTATCTAACCCATATCCTCTCCTTGTGGAAGTCTAGTCGCCCTCATTCCAAATAAAGATAGGAATTGGTGCATGTGCTTTGACTACTGGGCTCTCAAAAAACATTTGGTGAAGAATAAATACCCTCTTCCAAGGATAGACGAAAGCATCGACCTTCTAAAAGGTGCTAAATTATTTACTAAGATCAACCTCAATTCATGATACTATCATATTCGTATCGATTCCATGGATGTATGGAATTTTTTTTTCAAGACCAACGAAGGATTGTTTGAATGGTTAGTCATGCCTTTTAGTTTAACCAATGCACCTACGACCTTCATGCAATATATGGATGACTTTCTATGACCTTTTATCGGTAAGTGTGTCATTTTCTATCTCGACGATATCTTGATTTTTATTCAATCATGGGAAGAACAAGCTAGGAAACTTCGACAAGTTTTCCACACTCTCCAGCAACATTGATTATATCTAAACATGGACAAATGCTCATTTGTGATGAACAACATCAAATATTTGGGGTATGTAATTGACTCAGCAAGAATTCATGTCGACCTAGAAAAAGTACATATCCTCAAATATTGACCCATTCCTCAAAACATTCATGAACTAAGAAGTTTTCTTGGTTTGAGGAATTTTTACTAACGGTTCATACTCGACTTTAGTCACATAGACTGGCCCTTGAACTAGTTGAATAAGGGAATGAGAAAATTTTCTTCAAATGGACACCGACACAAGAGTAAGATTTTGAGAAAGAAAGAAAAAAGATTTGTACTGCATTAGTACTTATGTTACCTGATTTGCATCAGCCTTTTGAGATTGATATGGATGCATCAGACTATTGTTTAGGAGCAGTGATCACTTAGTCTGGTCACCTAGTTTCTTTTCATTCTGAAACTTTTAATGAAACTGTTAGAAAGTATTCGGTGTAATAAAAATATGTGTATGTCATTCTACAAGCCCTTAAGAAATGGAGACATTACATCCTTGGGAAGGAAACGATCATCCTTATCGAACAAAATACCTTATAGTTCACCTCATCCAATTAGAAACTACAAAAAACTCGACAACTCAAGTGGATTAATTACCTAGAATCATTTCAGTTGCTAATTAAGTATCATAAAGGTAAAGCCAATGTCTCAACCGATTGCCTCAATCGACCACCCATTACTCTACTTTATACAGTGATGAGTATGAAGGGTTACAACACCAACACTTGGCCTCCATTTTATTCGTTATATTGCGGCTTCTCCACAATTTATTGATGGCTTCAGACTGACACATTGTCTATTACTGACTACTTATTGAATGACAACCTACTATACAAGATTGGACAACATTGTGTACAGACCGATGAGCATGGACATCAAATCATTTGGGAAATGCACTACAACAAGACTACAAGGAATTTTGGAGTAGCAATGACTCTTGTTATCCTCAAAAAGTATTTCTACTAGCCTTCAATTAAATATGAATTCAACAAGTACATTCGATCATGCATGATTTTTTCCATTGCTAAAACATTGAATCCATGACAAGGAATTTATATGCCTTTGTCGGTTCTTATTCAACCATGGGAATTTGTTTCTATGGACTACGAGACAGGATATACAAATACCAAACATCAGCATGACGTGATCTTAGTTGTAGTCGAAGTTTTTCCAAGATGGCTATTCTCATTCCATGTAAGAAGACTATAACAACACAATAGACTGCTCAGGTCTTCTTTGAACATGTTTGGAAACACTATGGCCTTTTGACGACCACCATTTTTGATAGAGATTCCATATTTTTTAGCATCTTTTGGAAGACTCTCTAGAAACATCTCGACATAAGACATTCTTTGTCGGCAACTTTTCATACCGAGACATATGGACATGCAAAACTTGTGAATTGCATGGTAGTAAAATTGTTTCGCATGTACAACCACAAGAATCATTGGATATGGGATGAAAGTATCCCCTACATAATACACAGTTACAATTGTGCTCAACACAACTCTACGAGAAAGAGTCCATTCAATATCTATATTATATTTCAACCCTTAGCACCCATTGATTTGATCAGTTCATCGACACAATCGAACGACACTGAATCTGACCAATGAGAAGTTTAAAAGGAATTGAAGTTTTGATATCAAATATAAAACATCTGGAAGAAGCCACAGGAAATGTTGCAGTGAGCCAATGTGAAATCCAAGGCCTAACATGATCAACATTGTACTCCTCATTTATTCCAAATTAGCAATCAAGTCTAGTTACATCTAAAGAAGGATAAATTCAGTGGTCCATATAGAAAGTTAAAGAATTTGACATATGGTTCATACATTATACTTAAGAATATTAGAGAAAATTCTTTCCATATTGACATTCCTTAATGCTTGGGAATGCATGGAATGTTTAATGTGGATCTACTTCGACCATATCATCGAGCCTTGTTGGAACATAATGAATTGTAGACAATAAAACCTAAAGACTTCCATCCATATGTTCATGAGCCTCTTCCTTACGAAACCATCATGGGATGATGCATATGCCATAAAAGTATTAATTCCATTCCCTTATTTCAAGTGCATAAATCTTGACACCTCCCAACCCAAGGAAAGTGATACTCTACTACTGAAATCACCAACAAGTTTCCTCACCTAAATGAGAAAACAATGGGGAACATTGTTTCTTAAGGAAGGAGGAATGATCCACCTAGAAATTTCCATTTTTTTCGACTTTGATAGGTTCAACATCAACAAAACCTCGATAGGTTCCCCATTGAATTCGACAGGTTTAGCATCGACACAACCTGGATAGGTTCCACATCTCGACATGGATCGTTGACTCCAACATATCGACACAACTACGACATATTGTCTCTCTATCTTCGAGTCATCTATAATGGTTGATATTTCGAAGCATTCTAAATTATTTGTAACTGAACATAATGGATAGTCACCCAATAATCTCACCATCCTATATAAGCATGTATACTATTGTAAAATATAAGTAAGTAATAGAGAAGTGTTTGTAACTTCGGAATGTTGATGAAGCAAGGAGTGTTGATTTATTTGTAACTTTGGAATGTATTCACATGTATATTTTATATTCTATTTCATTGTACCCAAATGGATATGTTTGTTCCTCCGATCGGGAGAGTCATTAATATAATAAAGTAATGTAAAGTCATTGAGTTCAACCCTCTGTTGTAAGTCAGGGAAATAGTCCCCACAGTTAAGGGTATTAGGGTTATTAGAATCTCCTAGAAAAGTCGGCCCTGTAGAGTAAATGTGAAGTGGAAAACAACTATAAATAGAGAGTGAGACTCTCTATTTGAAACAGACACTCAATCAATTGTAGCGCATGAGTGAGAGAAGAGGAGCTCGTACAAGTGAGAGAGAGAACAGTTGTCAAATATCATGTTTGTCTTTTTGGGTTTTACTTTTTCTATTGGTGCTCATTCTATCTCTGAGGAAGTTGCAGGGTTTTATCCTTTATGGTTTCCCCAAGTAAAACTCTTTGTGTCTCTTATCTCTTGTGATTATTGTTGTGCATGTTATTCTCTTAGATAAGATCCTAGATCATATTGATTAAATGATAAAAGTATAATATGGTATCGAAGCTAACCTGAGAAGAAGACATTGTGTAGCTACAGAAGCTATGGATTCTTATTCTGTTGGGTCTCTCTACACATATCATCATCAAAATGATCCAATGTTGACTCTCCATTGAAGGGCGCATCTTTCTATCGAAGTAGAATTTGATTCTAGGCATTTTCAGTTTTTGACCTGTCACTACTGCGAGAAATTTGGGCTCTTCATAAAAGAGAAATTTTTGGGTGAGCCCATCATAGGATTTATCTCCTCCTCAAAATCGAAATTTAGAGACCAAGATCGAAGTTTTTGGTTGGGTAAAACTCTAGGAAATTCAAACCCTAATTCGACCCCGGACCAGAAAATCAACATTGCAAAAGATCAACTCGAGATCTAGTTTAGGAATATAAAATTGGTAAGATATAAATATCTTGTATTTCTGTTTGAGGTTCTCATTAAAATATGAATCAGAAAAGTTTCACTCTACAGTTGAAAAATAACTACAATGGAAACTAATGGAAATTAGGGTTTCATGCCTGAAAACCCCTAAAATACTAACACTAGTAGTTTTGGTACATTTTCTATATATCTATTTTAGATAAGGCTCGGGAGCTAAAACTTTTAAAAACTGAAGATTAATTCCTGATGTACATTTTGTAAAAGTTTCAGCCTCAAATTATCTATATTATGGGCGATATGATTCCTCCAAATCAAAGTTCCGTAATCTCCCTGGATTTATCCCTAAAGAAGACACCTAGGAAAAATTGCTATATCTCGGGATACGAAGGTTAAAATGAAATTTGGAAAGATTTTATATATAGGGCATGGAATTTAATTTCTATGGTATTCATTTCAGACCCTGAAGGTGAAACAGTGACACGTGGAAGTTTGTACAAGTTTTCTATGTTGAATAGTCCTGAAATAAGTCACCTTGGGAAAAATCTCATAGGTCCCAATTGGTAAAACCAATGCTGCTCAAACCTACGATGTTGGAAAGAGGAAATACGAGGCTACCTCAATGCAAAGTGTCAGACACATAGGAGCAGTAATTTCAGATATATTGCAGGATCAATATCAGAAAATTCTATTGAAGAAATTGAAGAAAACTAGGGCATCAGATATTTTGCAGATCTGATTATAGTTTTGGGAAAATGAGTATGCTGCTTAGCTCACCTTGAGGAGGCACATATTTCTATTCAATCAGATCTGAAAGACTCCAAGTTTTTAAAATTATGGTTTCTCTGACAAACGCTAGATCATCCAGATCCAGAACTAGGACGGACACCTCAAATCGGTAAGATCTAATCTTTTTCTATTTACATTTGAGGTTCTCATTTCCAAATGACCTATCACACCAGCTTGATGAAAATCTTGGTGAAGCTGACGAATTCCAAGTATAGAAGTATATGAACTCCATGATCCTTGAATAAATTGACTTAGATCAGGTCTAAGAGCCAGAGGGAGATGTGGCTAAGGCTAGATCCAAGGGAATCATTGCAGATTCTATTAAAGATCATATCTCATGTGTCATCCCCGAAGACACCAATGAGGAATATTTTGATGATATGATGAAGCAATCAAAGAAGAATAAGATATTTTTATAACCACCTTGAATGGCCTCCCAGGATCATGGGATTCATTCATTCAAGGAATGTGTGCTAGAAGGAAGTGATTACCTTTAGCAGACTCTGGGAAGAGTGCACACAAAAAGAAGCTCGACTCATAATAAGAGAAGAGAATATGGGAGCAAATGAAGATCAAGCTCTCATGATTCAAAGAAGATCCCTCAAGCAATGAGGAATATGAAGGACTCAATTCTTGAATAACCTCTTATCCATATTAGCATTTGGATAATAAATGATGATGTTATGAATGAAGAAGATGATGAAGCTGAAGGCCCAAGAAGGAGTCTAGCCATGAAAAAAATAAAGATAAGTATTTGAATTGCCTTTTCCTATATATCTAGTTGTTTATATGACATTTATTAGTTGTAAAATGTTTGCATTAATGACAATATACTACTAATATGCATGTGATGGGTAAGTAGCTCATGGTTCTATACAAATCTCCATTACTACTTATCTATAATGAAACCTCTTTGCTGACATATTGGATTAGTGCACAATCTCAATAATGTCATGGTAGAGATGGAAGGAACTTAGAAAATTTTCTTGAAATATGGATGAATGTTGTATTGGATAAAATAGTTGTATGATTATATTTTTATGCCTAAGAATTTTCCATTATAAATATGCATTATGAAAATTTTCTAACCATACAACTGGTGCATTTGACTTGTAGAAAATATCATGTACAATTTCCTACAAGAAAAGAAGGATGAGAGTTGTTCCAAAGAACAAGTGACGACAATTCAAGATTCACTCTAATAATCCAAAATGAAGAATGATGACTAGAATGCGATATCGAAGACCTTAAAAGAAGTCCATAGTATCTTCCATATGGATCTACAAGATCTAGGATGAAATAGACAACAACATCGTGGGATACAAGGCAATATTCGTAGCATGAGGCTTCTCACAGAAAGAAGGCATAGACTACAAAGAGAAATGTTCAACCATTGGAAGTCCAGACACATGACAATTAGACTCATGTGTGCAAATTAAAGAATGCCTTGTATGAGCTCAGAAGGTACCCATGGGATAAGATATAAATTAGGATCTTGGAGATCACCTAGAGTAATGAAGATCTTAACCTTTGCTACAAGGTTTAAGATGAAATCCTATAGAGGATGACAAGCTCACATGTGGGTGCGAGAATAAATTTCGAAAAGGTTAAAGATAGAGGATCTTGGTATCCAGTGACCTTAGATGGATACATAGAATATTAGTAGCAGAGGAAGCTACTTGTCACTCCAGTACAAAATGTTTCAATACATAGAGTATGAAAGGTAGAGGGAGAATGATGCTCCACTTCAAACGGAGTGACTACAAAATATCCCGAGGTTTGACATGGTACGACAGGATGGAAAACTTACTGATGGCCCTAGGATTTACTAAGAGTAAAGCAGATTCCAACCTTTACTTCAAGGTTGAAGGTGGAATACCAATGATGCTCCTATTATCTGTTGATGACTTGTCCCGAACAAAATAAATGTAACTCATTAAAGTTGCAAGAAGGAGACTTGTTGTCAATTTCTAGATGAAAGATTTGGGTATAGAATTGGAGGTGTGGTAGAGTAAATATGAAATATCCCTTGGACAAGGGAAGTATGCAATGGAAATCCTAAAGAGGTTCGAATGATGCACTGCAAGGCCATGAACACACCTATGGCATCGCACTTCAAGCTATTGAGTGATGCTTCATCAGAGTTGGTTGATGCCACAATGTATCATCATATGATTGGGTCATTGATATACCTGATGAATACAAGACCATATATTTGCTTTGATTTGAACACATTGAACCATTTCCTGACAGATGTGAGACATGTTCACCTAATTGCTGTAAATCATATTCTAAGGTACCTCAAGGGTACAGTTGAGTGTGGTCTCAAGTATGATACGAATCAGAATACTAACTTGCATGGTTATGTTGATCCAGATTGGTAGTGCCAATGAGAAGAACAAAACCTTGGAATGCTTCTTCAGTTTGAGATCCAGTATGGGCTACTTGTTTGGAAGGATGGAGTCCTACATGGCGTTGATTACAACCAAGGAAAAGTATGTTGCCATTTGCTTGGCTATTTGGGAGGTAGTATTTTTCTTTTGAAAGCTATTATTTTATTTTATTAATCTGACTTGAATTTTTGTATGATGCAGAGAGGAGCAGTGAAGCTCGAGTTTATGATCCAAATCAAGATCTCTTGAAAGAGGGACTTCCAGCATCTTCGGTGAGACATGTTTTCTGAGCATAATATCCTGGTGAAGCTCGTAGGTTTCTTAGACGTAAATGGTCTTGTAGGTTGTCCTCAGATGTAATCATTCCTAGTGAAGCTCGTAGGTTATCCTTGGACATAATCATCCCTGATATGATTCTATACTAGAAATGGCTAGAGTGAAGTTTGAGTATTTCATAGAGAAGCTTGGTGTTCATCAGATTAAGGTTCCTTCCAAGAGGAAGTGATGAGTCCGTAAGCCTTTCTGACATGGTGTCAGGATTGGTTCCTCCCATGGTCATATGTAAGTACTATTCCTTTATAACATGGTTGAAGGATTGGTTCCTCCCATGGTCAGATGTAAGTGCTTTTTCTTTCTGACATTCTGGCGGGATTGGTTACTCCCATGGTCATATGTAAGTGTTTTTATTTTCTGACATGGTGGCAATATTGGTTCCTCCCATGGTCAGATATAAGTGTTGTGCCTTTCTGACATGGTGGCAAGATTGGTTCCTCCCATGGTTAAATGTAAGTGTTGTGCCTTTCTGACATGGTGACAGGATTGGTTCCTCCCATGGTTATGTTGTCCCTTTCTGACATGGTGGTAGGATTGGTTCCTCCCATGGTTAGATATAAGTGTTCTGCCTTTTTGACATGGTGGAAAGATTGGTTCCTCTCTTGGTCATATATAAGTGTTTTTCCTTTCTGACGTAGTGGCAGGATTGGTTCCTCCCATGGTCAGATATAATTGTTGAATATGTCAAGACCTACGTGGAGCCTGGGCCTACATCCAACAAGGATGGCTCTATAGAAATGTCTATGGTGAGTAGAATTGAGAGATAACATCATTTGCTTGAGATAGAGGAAGTAGTGATGATGATGATACAAATTTTATGATGATCTAAATTTGATGATGATCCATCTTTGATGATGATCGAGTAATGAAGACTTGTGCTGATAAAATGTGTCAAGAGAATACCTTCCTAGTTAAGAGGGAGTGTTGATGTATTTGTAACTTTGGAATGTATCGAATTGTATATTTTATATTGTATTTCATTATACCCTGATGGAGATGTTTGTTCCTCCGATTGGGATATTCATTAATATAATAAAGTCATGTCAATTCATTGAGGTTAACCCTCCACTGTAAGTTAGGGAAATAGTCCCCACAGTTGAGGGGTATTAGAGTTATTAGACTCTCCTAGAGAATTCATCCCTACAGAGTAAATGTCAAGTGGAAAACAAGTATAAATAAAGAGTGAGACTCTCTATGTGAAGCACACACTCACTCAATTGTAGCGCATGAGTGAGAGAAGAGGAGATCACACAAGTGAGAAAGAGAACAATTGTCAGAGATTATCTTTATGTTTTTGGGTTTTACTTTTTCTATTGGTGCTCATTCTATCTTTGAGGAAGCTGCAGGGTTTTCTCCTTTATGGTTTCCCTGAGGAAAACTCTTTGTGTCTCTTGTCTCTTGTGATTATTGCTGTGCATGTTATTCTCTCAAATAAGATCCTAGATCATATTGATTAAATGATTAAAATATAATAGGTGTCTAGGTGTGTGAGGTAGTGTTCTTGTGCACTAAAAAATGTTGGAGGTATAAAATTTTCCATTTCACACATTAACCGAGGGATTTCTCTCTTCCAATACTTTATATCATTTTGATGGATTTATTTCAATGAAAAGCATCTACATATTATGATGTAAGAAAAGAATATGTTTCAAGAAAACACAATATATATTACAATTGAACTAAAACACATGTCGTTGAGTACAAGAACAAATTGAGAAAAAAAATTCATATAAATTAGTCATATCTAATTAACTCATCCATTTTTTAAGATCATATATAGCTTGTTTAACATTGTTATCAAAGTTGTTTGGGAGAGATGGAGGTAGAACATACTGTAACAATTAAAAAGAAACGTTATTTGTTTAAAAAATAGAAAAAAATAAAACAAAAATCCAAAAAGGTAAATACTCCCAACATATAAATATGAATAAAAAAATTATTACCTTAATGAATGTATGCTAGTCATGGGTTTTAACCCCACCAAATTCACCTTTCTTCGTTAAGATATTATTTATGTTTGAAGAAAAACGTATGGGAAATTTAATACTTTGAATGACCTCCTTTACATCATTGCTTGTTGCTTTGTTACTAACCATGGAAGGTTATTTCGGTCTCCATCACTATTTGATCGAATTACACATTAGATTGCATGATTGGATTCCTCAATGTCAGTCCAAATTTTGACAATTTTTGCTCTATCCCTCCTTCCATCTATGATTCACCATAATTTTTCTATCACATCCTTCCAAATATGCATCGTATGGAACAAATTAGCAAGGTGTAGTTGTTCGTAATAGGGAAACCTCGTGACTTGAGTGGGATACCATTTCTTTCCTTTTGGAATCCCATTACTTCTACCTTCATGAAGATGACATTGACGAAGCATAAAAGAAATGGAAATAAAAATTATCAACCACAATAAAATAAATTTAATACTTAAAATATAATTTCAAAATCAAAACAATATTACATATACAATACATAAACAAACTGTGTACCTTGAAATTTTTTTTTATACTCCAACCTCCATAGGATATGTGTCATTCTTCATGGTTTTCATCTAGTATTTTCTTTCCTATTGAAAATATGTTTTTTTCAATAAAATAAAACATATGGGTATTTGACAAGAAGTGACTATACTCATCAAACACCATCTTTCCTAAAGATTTTGAATAACCATCTTAAGACAACAAACTGGACATGCAAATTTACCCTTTCTTTGAAGACCTGCAACATATGGATTAATGTCATTATACAATGGATTATTAAAAAAACATGCATGATATTTTCAAAATGATTATGTAGTATTAAAGTGCAACAAAATGTTAATACATAACAAAAAAATGTGTTATTACAGGGGTATCATAAATTGTCCATACAAGCATTTCACAAAGTTGAAATCTCTGTTTCGTGATTGGTTTACAGATGTCGTGGATAGTGATACCATTCCATAATTGTATTATCTCATTGATAAGAGGATCGATATGTACATTCATATATTGAACTTGGTACTTACCTAATTGTTTGAAATTACACATAATTACTACCATGATATGCATGTATAAATAAATAAATAAATAATAAATAAATGAAAATATGCAAAAAAAGACAAATGAAAATGTCACATTCAAAAAATTAATATAGACAAATACCTAGAACAAACACTGTCAACATTATGTGCTCCCTCTTTATTGACATATAAGGAGGAATGTTATTGTTGATAAGAAAAATATGCCACATCGAATAAATTGATCAGCTCTCAAAATGGATTAACACCCTCAACTGCCAATGAAACTCTAATATTGCGACGTTCATCTTTAAAATATATCCATTTTTCCTCAATTTTCCTAAATGCATATCCATTTGCAAGCATTTGAAGAAAAACATCTCCACTTTTGTTCCGCACATGGTAATCCATAAACTGTGCTATGATTTTGCAACTAAACAGTCGCTGCAAACATGGAATTATGGGAATATGAGGAAGAATCTTTCGAGGAACCATTTTTGTTACTTGATTGATTCAATATCTACTAATATGACATTCAGGGAATTCAATTTTCGACACATGTTGTCGATAATATATAATATGGTCATTAGGGCATGCATATATACTTTAGTACTCCATTCCAATGTATTTGATAATGACAAGAAAATATTGATATGTGCGAGGTAAAATATTTAATGATGGTATCAAAAATTTACCTAACAATCTACATCATAAAAATTAACTAATTAATGAAAATAATATTAATTGTAAATATTACATTCTTATTTAACACATTAACTAACGTTAAAAAAGGTGAAAAGGTCAACCTTTATGTATATCTGATGAAACATATTATATGCCTTAGGATCTGTGCCATACAATTGTTTGACAAATGATTCATAACCTTTAAGTTCATTAAAAGCAATGTAGCATAGAGAATGTTTTCGCTTAACCCTTTATGAAGTCGTTTCATTGCATTTTCCATCAAAGTTTCATCATAAATACAATAATTGTCCCCATCCTCATCTAGTTGACCGAACAAGTCTTGAATCATTACATTTTTCCCATCATATTCAACTATGTATATGGTATTCATGTACTTCCTTATACAACATCTTTTCTACTACTAATAAGGGCATTTTGCAAAAAGTTAAAGAGAAACTCTAATTTTATTATTACAAGCAATCATGAAAAATTAGTGCATGTATAACATACACTAAAACAATATAAAAATTTTCAAATACAACCAATATTAAGAAATATGTAGAGATCTATTACCATAGGATGATATTCGTTCAATCTCCATCCATGTAAACATATATCCTACAATTTTTTATAGTTGTTGTTGTTAAAATACTCACTAGACGACTCATTAAACAATTATTGCGAGGGAAAAAATATATACCATCACCATTTTCACCCTCTTCATTTCTTTCCCTAAATATAATATTTTCTGACATTCTTCCAAGAAAAATTATAGTGATGATTATAAAAATATCCACTTTTTTCTTGACAATAACAACCTATATCCTTTCCAAACCATCGTTCATATAGAAAAATTGTCACAACGACCGTAAATTGGAGCGTATTAATAAATTTTAAGCAATCAGAATTATGACGAAACTTGACCAAGTCAACATTGAATTCCTTAAACTGTGCTAGACCATTTGGAAAGGGAAAGGGAATGACTACTTGTTTTTCTAGTAAGTCAATATAGATGAACACTTATATCATCGTTATTGTGAGAGTATGAGATTCATAGTTGTAACATCAACAACAAAGGATAATCCATCGCAATACCAATGATATCGAGGAGGTTAGAAAAACAATCGAAATTTTGTATGTTTTCTCTTGATTTTTCCAACATCCATCAAAACCCTATAGTTAAAATTTGGTCTAGAGAGGATGAGCCATATAAATTTTGACAATATTAGTAAGAAACAAGTTGTCCAATAAATACCACAAATTACAAAACTTGCTAACAGTTTATGCAAGCATTGCACTATGAGAAACAAACAAGACTTGAATTCAAGAAAAAGGAGCACTCCATTATAAAGCCATTACATATTTTTCACATTGATATATGTGGGCCAATGAAGATGAAAGTATTGAATGGAGAGCATTATTTCATGTTTCTCATTGATGAGTATACAAGGATGACATATGTGTTCTTTCTCAACAAAAATTAGAAACATTCAAACGTTTCAATATATTCAAAAACATGCTTGACAATGAAACTAAGTTGGAAATTAAGACCTTAAGATCAGAAAATGGCGGTGAGTTCAGCTGAATTGAATTATGGGAATTATATTAAGACATGGAATAAAAAGGGAATTCTCATCATCCAGAACAACAAAACAAAATGGAGTCATGGAAAGGAAGAACACAATTGTAGAAGAAATGGCTAGAACCATGATGAATGACTCCAATATAGGTGATATATTTTGGGTACAATTAGTACTCGCAACTCATCACATATTTAATAAAGCATTTCTTAGAATTAAAAGTGATCAAACACCATACATACTCTTGGAAGGAATACCAGCCAATGTCAAACATTTAAGAGTATTTAGAAGCATGTGTTATATAAAAAGGGATGATAAGAAGATTAGAAAATTTGACTCCCAAGTATATAAAGGCATTTTTTTTGTTATTCTTGAAAGTGTAAGTCATATAATTCTTATAATATTAGGGTCAGTAAGATAGTGAAAAGAATCAATGTAAAAACTTATGAACTAAACCTACCAAATAAGGAAAGCGGAGAACCAAAAATTGAAGAACCAAAGTTTGAAGAAGAAAAATATCAAGAACATGAAGAAGAAAATTCAAAAATAGAAAAAGAGGAAAACAATCATAGGGAGATTAAAACTCCTTATAGAACACATTAAAATGTAGAAACACCTTTCACGACACCCAACTGCAATATTCAGAAGAATAATCCTCCATAACTAATTATTGGGGAAAGGAGCATTGGAATACAAACCAAAAGTAGACAAGATCACATTTCAGAGCAATAGAATTTATCCCTAGGGCCTACTATCTACAATTGAACCAAGAAACTTACAATAAGTAATAAGTGATAAACATTGGATCAAATCTATGGAAGAAGAACTATATCAAATAGAGAAGAATGAAACATGGGAATTTGTGCTAAGACCAAAGAATAAAAATGTGATTCATACAAAATGGTGTTTTTGAAACAAGCTGAATGAAGATGGGCATGTGACTAGAAACAAATAAAGACTTGTATGCAAAGGATATTACCAAGTTGAAGGAAAATGTTTTGATGAGACATTTTCTCATGTGGCGAGAATGGAAGCTATGCGAACAATTTTGGCTTATGCATGTTGTAAAACAATTAATGTAAATCAAATGGATGTGAATCTTATTTTCTAAATGGAGAATTAGAATAAGAAGTCTACATAGAACGACCAGCGGGATTCCTACTATCATAAAATAAAGACGATGTATGTAGGCTAAAGAAATCTCTATATGGACTCAAGCAAGCTCCTCTAGCTTTGTAATCAAGATTAGATAGTTACTTACAACGACAAGGATTTAAGAAGGGAAGTGAAAATGGTAATCTCTACATAAAGGTGTATCAAGAAAATATGATCATTGTTGAAGTATATGTAGATGACATCATATTTGGAAGTAATTATGATAAGATGAGTCTAAAGATTACCAAGGATATGCAAAGTGAAATTAAAATGTCCCCGCTTGGAGACTTAAAATTTTTCTTACGACTCTAGATAGCTTAGTTAGACATTTTTTATTTCCCAAACCAACTATATCAAAGAAATGTTGAATACATTTAGAATGAAAGACTCTGAACCTATAAGTACTCCTATGGTTACCATATGTATGTTAAGAAAAGATGATAAATCCAAAGAAGTGGATCAGAGGCGTTATAGATCAATGATTGGTAGTCTTCTCTATGTGACAACTTCAAGAACATATATTGTGCATGTAGTGTGACAAGTTGCAATATTTTAGGCAGATGCAAAGGAAAAGCACCTTTTAGTAGTGAAAAGGATTTTTAGATGTCTTCATGGGACAAAATATTTTTTACTATGGTATCCAAAAGGAAATAAAATAACTTTATCTTCCTACAAAGATGTAGATTAGGAAGGAAAAATTGATGAAAACTGAAGCATGGTTGGGGAAGCTTTGTTCCTAGGTGGTTATTTAGTGTCTTTATTAAGTAAGAAGCATAAGAAGAATACTTTGTTGTTGCATCATGTTGTACTCATATTCTTTGGATTTTGGAAACTATGCAGTATATTCAAGTGACATATGATTAGACTATTCCAATCCTATGTGACAACACAAGTGCTATAATTATTTCAAACAATCTAGTTATGCATTGCAAGAAAAACAAATTCCTCTCAATGTATCGCTTTCTACGGTAATAGGTTACATAAAATAATATTAGGATGGAATATATTGGGATAAAGGAACAAATTTCAAACATATTTCCAAGATATACATTTTAGGGTCTTCCATAGGGAGTAGGAGTAATTCTTGCTCCAAATTGATCCATCGTTATCTTTTCCATTGATGTTAAATGGGAGGAATATCAGAAGCATGAAGAAAGGGTGAGAACCATGAAGTCAAGGGTAGCATGGTCCCATGGGGAGTATGTTTCCATAAATGAAAAAGGGGTGTATTATTGATGCAATAATGCATATCTAGTATTCATTGATGTCAAAGGAACCATTTTGAAGGCTTCTCAAACACAAAAACCCTAGTGGTATGGTTAAGTATCCCCGAAGTGTGGGAATTATGCCATGCGATAAAACCCAGAAGTTGTGGACAAGATGCCCCAATGGGGTTGATAATATCAGAAGATGATATAGAAAATAATCAATTTGATCTGTTAGATTTTTAACATTAAGCTAGCATTATGTTAGGATCTTTAACTGAGAGAATAACAACTACAACAATCAAACACAAGAGACAATGAACACAATTTTTTCCTCGGGGAAACCATAAATGGAGAAAACCCTGCAAATTCCTCAAAGATAGAATCAGCACCAAAAGTAAAACCCCAAAACAGTAAGATGATCTCTCGACAGCAGTAACCTCTTTCTTCCTAGCCCCAGTGTCTTCTTCTTCCTCAGCTATGTGCTACAATGGAGTGTGAGTGAGTGTGTGATAAATAGAGAGGCTAGCTCTCTATTTATACTAATTCCTGACTTGAAAAAACCCTACTAGGGATGAATTCTCTAGGAGAGTCTAATAATGCTAGTGCCACGGAACTGCGGGGACTTTAACCCTTGATCAATAGGAGGGTTACCCACAATGACTTGACATGACTTATTTACATTATAGAACCTCCCGATAGGAACATTGGGGCATGACATGACTCAAGTACATTACAGACACATCCCAGAATAAACATCAAGGTACAATACACAAGATATACAAGTGAATACATTCCAAAGTTACAATTACATCAACATTCCCTCTTAACTAGGAAGGTATTCTCTCGACACAATTTATCAGCACAAGTCTTCTTCTTTGTATCATCTAGATCATCATCGAGTCCTCGTCATCTTCAAGTCATCTTCATCTTCAAGTCATCTTCATCTTCGAGTTATCTTCATCTTCAAGTCATCTTCATCTTCATATCTGGATCATCACTCGATCTGGATCATCACTGGAGCATCATCTCTAGATCTGGATCATCACTCGATATAGATCATCACTGCTGGATCATCATCACTGGATCATCATCATGGGTGCTATCTCATGATTCTTCTCGTCACAGAAATTTCTACAGAGCCAACCCTTTTTCATGCTGGTTGTAGGCCTAGCCTCCATGTATGCCTTCTTCAGCGCTTATATGTAACACCAAGTTAGAATGGCTCACCCAACACTTACATATGACCATGACAGGAACACATCCAACACCATGTCAGAAAGGCATGCCCAACACTCACATATGACCATGCGGGAACACATCCCACAACCCTGTTAGAAAGGCCCAGCACTCACATCTGATCATGCGGGAACACATCCCACAACCCTATCAGAAAGGCTCAGCACTTATATCTAGACATGTGGGAACACATCCTACAACATTGCTAGAAGGGCTCTACACTTACATTTGACCATGCAGGAACACATCCTACAACCTTGCTGGAAAGGCTCTGCACTTACATCCAACCATGTGGGAACACATCCTGCAACCTTGTTGGAAAGGATCTGCACTTACATCCAACCATGCAGGAACACACCCTGCAACCTTGCTGGAAAGGCTCTGCACTTACATCTAACCATGCGGGAACACATCTTGCAACCTTGCTGGAGAGGCTTTGCACTTACATCCAACGATGCAGGAACACATCCCGCAACCTTGTTGGAAAGGATCTGCACTTACATCCAACCATGCGGGAACACATCCTACAACCTTGCTGGAAAGGCTCTCAAACCTAGGTTGAGGGTTCTTGCTAACTGACCAGGTGCCTCCATTCTCCAAGAGAACGGCATCAACCCTTATATCTGATCAAGTGGGAACATATCCCTCAATCACATCAGAATGACCATGCACTCATATCTGATCATGTGGTAACAAATCCCACAGTCATATCAGAATGGCCCTCAATCCTAAATGGAGTATTCCTGGTAACTGACCAGGCACCTCCATTCCAAGAGTGGAAATAGCCCTTATATCTGATCATGTAGGAACCAATCCGACATTCACATCAGAATGTCTCAGCACTCATATATGACATGGAAGGAACCAATCCTCTCACCATGATAGAATGGCTCAGCCCTTACATCTAACCATGGAAGGAACCAATCCTCTCACCATGTCATAATGGCTCACGGACTCATCACTTCCCCTTGGAAGGAACCTTTATCTAGAGAACTGGCAAGCTTCTCCCTGAAGCACTCAAAATTCACTCTAGCTAATGGCTTCATCAACACATCATCTATTTGTTCATCTGGCATAACATACTGGAGCTTCACTACTCCCCTTTGCACCATATCTCTGATATAGTGATACTTGATCTCAATATGCTTCGTCTTGTCATGGAACACCGGGTTCTCCAACAGTTTCACATAACTCTGGTTGTCACAATATATACAAGTAGCGTCTAACTGGAGATCAAATAAATCACACAGTATCTTCCTCAGCCATACTACCTCACAGCTAGCTAAACAAGCTGTGACATAATCTACTTCAGCTATACTCAGTGCCACACAGGATTTCTTCCTGCTAAACCAAGAGATCACACCTGATCCCATACTGAAGCAACACCCTGAAGTGCTCTTCCTATCGATGGCACTGCCTGCCCAATCTGAATCAACATAACCCTCCAGGTTAATCTTCTGATTCACCTCATACTTGAGCCCATAATCAACTATACCCCTCAGGTACCTTAGCAACAATCAAGTGAACATGTCTCTGATCTATTAGGAACTGGCTCAAGGTGTTCACAACAAAGAAAATATCTGCTCTCATGTTCATCAAGTACATCAAGGACCCAATCATCTGACGATACATCGTAGCATCAACTACTTCTGATGAAGCATCACTCAATAGCTTCAAGTTTGATGCCATAGGTGTGGTCATGGCCTTGCAGTCCATCATCTCGAATCTCTTCAGGATCTCTACTGGATATTTCGCTTGTCCTAGGGAAATTCCATCTGCATTTTGTCACACTTCCATGCCTAGAAAATAATGCATCATACCCAAGTCCTTCATTTCGAACTCGACAACAAGCTTCCTCTTCGTATCAGCTATCAACCCATCCATACCTGTTACAAACAGATCATATACATATAGTCGGATCATCACTAGATTTCCATCTTCAACCTTGTATTAAAGGTTGGAATATGCTTTACTATTGGTAAAGCCCAAACTGGATAGAAAGCTATCAATTATTTCATACCATGTCCTAGGTTCCTATTTCAAACCATATAGGGCTTTCTTCAATCTACATACATGAGACTCCCTGTCATGTGTCTCAAAAACGAGTGGTTGCTCCACATACACTTCCTCTTCCACTACACCATTCGAGAAAGCAGTCTTGACATCCATCTGGTGTATCTTCCATTTGATCACTGCAACCACAACAGGTATTGATCTGATGGAATTTTATCTAGCTATAGGTGCAAAAGTTTCTTCATAGTCTATTCCTTCTTTCTAGGAGAAACCACGAGCAACAAATCTTTCTTTATATTTTTCTATACTACCATCTGCAGCATGCTTGATCTTGTAGATCCATTTGGAAGTTACAATTGACTTCCCTTCTAGTCTTGGGACAACATCCCAAACATCATTCTTCATGATCGATTGATACTCTTCGATCATAGCATCCTTCCATTCTTTTCATTCTGCTGCTTCTTCATAAATGGAAGATTCTTTATCGATGAAATCACATAATAATGCTACATACCCGGAGGAGGATTCTCTTCTGGAGCCCCATATCTTACCACACCTTGGATAGCTTCTCGTACCCAAGCAGGTTTGCTCTGGTGAGGATGCTTCTCCTGAGGTGGATCTACAGGTTCTTGTGGTTCTTTAAATTCTCGATCTTCTTCTTGAGTTTATTCGTTCATGATTGTATCATGAATTCTGGGTGCTTCTGCTTCTTCAGGTTCTCCAGCAGGTCTTTTTTTGGATTTGTTGTAGGCTAAGTATTCGTCAAATGTCACATCCTGGCTGATGTCGATCTTCTTGAATATTGGGAAGTATATTTTGTAAGCCTTCGAGCTTTCATAGTATCCCACAAATATACCCTTCTTTCCTGAAGGATCTAATTTTATCCTCTTCTCTTTTGGAATGTGTATGTACACTGGACAGCCAAATATTCTGAGATGGATGAATTCTGGTTTCTTGCCAGAAAAGACTTCTTCAGGTGTCTTGCTCTCGAGTACTCTGTGTGGAGTACGGTTCTATACATACAATGTTGTTCTGGTAGCTTTTTTCCATATATGCATAGGAAGATCTTGATCATGAAGCATTGCTCTTGCATCTTCCATGACAGTTCTATTCTTCCTTTCTACAATCCCATTCTGTTGTGGATTATATGGAGTGGACAACTCCCACTTAATTCGTGAGTCTTTGCATAACTCTTTGAATTCACTTGATGTGAATTCTCTGCCATTATCTGATCGAAAAGTCTTGATCTTCTTTTCAGTGTGGTTCTCGATCAAGGGTTTGAATTCCTTGAACTTGCTGAATACTTCATCTTTCTTCTTCATGAAGTAAATCCATGTCTTCCTAGAAAAATCATCAATAAAGGAAACATAGTATACATACCTGCTTAGTGAACTTGATGAAATTGGACCACATACATCGGAGTGGATGATTTCCAAGATTCCTTTTGCTTTGCTCTTGCTACTTGGAAATTTTTTATTTGTGTTCTTTCCTTTCACACATCCTTTGCAAACTCCATCATGTTTTTCTCGAATTTATGGAAGACCGTCAACAACTTTGCTTGCAAGTGGTAGTGCTATGTAATGCACATGTGCAATCCTTCTATGCTGAAGTTCATTTGTCTCTACTGTGTCATGGACCAAGGCTTGTTCTGGATGGCCCCTTCAATTTGTATAGACCTCCTTCTTGTTCCCCAATCACTACAGCATCATTAATAGTATTTCCATTTGGCCACATGATACCTTTCCTGTCTATAAATGAAACCCTCATTCCTTTTGCATCTAATGCGGATATGGAGAGGAGGTTATTCTTTAGTCCTGGTACAAACAAAACTTCCTTCATTGTCATGGAATTTCCAGAGTCTAGCTTATAGGAGGATTCCCCACTACCTTTTATTGGATACTGGTAGTCATCCCCAAGTTTCACCTTTTGAGGTGAGTCATGTTTAGATAGTTTCATAAAAGGATTCCTTGAATCCTGTCATATTCTTGGAAGCCCTACTGTTTATAAGCCAATCATTGCTTCCATGAGTAATGTTTCCCATGAGAGTGGAAATCAAAACATATTCTTCATCACTTGAAGAATCTTCACTTTCATATCTGGTTCTCTTTGTGGAAGGTTCATCATCCTCTACAGCATGAGCATGATGCCTTCTCTTGTTTCCCTTCTTCTTATGGGAGTTAATCTTGTTTCTAGGACAGTCTTTGGAAAAGTGTCCTCTTTCATCACATGTATAGCATCTTAATTTAGATAAGTATTTTCTAGTGTTATCTTTCTGGTGGAAGGTCTTACCTCTGGAGTGATGAGATTTTCTTCTGCTTTTCTTGGAGTGAACTATGAGAGCTTGCTCTTCACTTCCCATCTTCTCTTCTCGAGCTGCTATCCGAGCTTCTTCTTGAGAGCATTCTTCCCATAGTCTACTGAACTTGACTAACTTCATTCTCGCATAGATTCCTTGAATAAAGGATTCCCATGATCTAAGGAGACCATTCAAGGTGGTCATTACAATCTCTACATTTTCCACTTCTTCATATACTGCTTCTAGCTGTTCCTTGATCTGAGAGACCCTTGTAAAGTAAAACTGGATGGTCTCTGCATTCTAGATCTTTACATTCTTCAGTTGGTTTCTCAGAGTCATCTTTCGATTTATGTTCTTCCCTTCAAATAATTTGGTTAGGGCATAAAACATAGCTTTAGGTGTCTTTAGGGAGGAAACCTATGGTATGAGGTGATCTTGGATTGAATCAACAATAATCCTCTTTTCCATAACCAACTTCTTCTTGTGTAAGGTCTTAGTCTCATCTCGCTCTGGAAATGGAACCTCCTCACTGATATAAGATTCCAACTCAATTTCTTTTAGGACTGGGAATTTATCATCTCCCTCAAGATTTTCATCAAGCTTGGTATGATGAGACATCTTAATTGACAACCTCAAATGAAAATACAAAAGATTTAGATATTACTAGGTCAAGATGTCAGATCTGGATTTAGAGCTGAAATTCTGCAGTGCTGGTTCAGGAGCAGATTAGGGTTTTTCTTTTTCGGAGTTCTATATAACCAAATGATTTGATCTTGATATCTAAACATTGATTTTGAGGAGGAGATCCATCCAGGCCTAGGCTCACTTAAAAATTCCACTTCTGTGGAAAGCCCTAATTTTCGGCATCAGTGTCGGGTCCAAAACTGAAAAACCTTAGAATTGGATTCTTCTTCGACAGAAAGATGCACCCTAGGGAGGAGAGTTAATACAACCTCCCTTTGCTGAAAATGTGTGGATAGAGATCCACAAAGTAGGAATCCCTAGTTTCCACAACTGCATAGTGTCTTCTTCTTAGGTTAGCTTTGATACCATGTTAGATTTTTAACATTAAGCTAGAATTATGTTAGGATCTTTAACTAAGAGAATAACAAGTACAACGATCAAACACAAGAGACAATGAACATTTTTTTTTTCCTCTGGGAAACCATAAATGGAGAAAACCCCGCAACTTCCTCAGAGATAGAATCAACACCAAAAGTAAAACCCCAAAATAGTAAGATGATCTCCCGATAGTAGTAGCCTCTTTCTTCCTAGCCCCAATGTCTTCTTCTTCCTCAGCCATGTGCTACAACTGAGTGTGATTGAGTGTGTGATAAATAGAGAGTCTAGCTCTCTATTTATACTAATTCTTGACTTGACAAAACCCTACTAGGGCCGACTTCTCTAGGAGAGTCTAATAACCCTAGCACCCCAGAACTGTGGGGACTTTAACCCTTGATCAATAGGAGGGTTACCCACAATGACTTGACATGACTT
>LPNX010453702.1:206377-225179 GCA_001517045.1 Pseudotsuga menziesii
ACACAACGAAAACATTCAAAGTCTGGAAGAATTGTAAAATCCCAGAAGCAATGTTGATAGTCGAAAGAGTAAGAAGAGTCAGAAGTTGGAAGATTTGGGAGTTCAGAGTCAAAAGAATATGAATTTGGAAGAGTCTGAAGTCAAAAGAGTTGGGAGTTAGAAGTTCGAAGTTGAAAATGTTCTAAATATTAGTTTTAAATTACTAATACTGTAATTACATTGGAAGTTAGAAGAGTCGAAAATAGGAATATTCAGGAGTTGAGAGTCAGAAGAAAGAAAATGGTTTTGAGATCAATTCCAAAGTATAAATTCAATAGAGATATCAAAAGATGGAAGTCAAAAGTTGAAAGTTTCGGAGGTTAGGAAACAATCATTAAATTAGTAAAATTTGAAAATGTAAAACAATAATAAACAAAAGCAATTGGGAGGTAGGATGGTGAAAGGACATGTTGAGGCTTGTGATTTCAGGGGGTTGAAACTTCCTTCAAGTTGGCATTGGTGAATCAGGTATTTTGAACTTCCTTCAGGTTGGATCTTGTAAATGAGGGCATTAGGGTCTCGTTCTAATTTCTTAGAGAAAAGAGGTGAGTTGGATCTTCCTTGAAGTTGGATTTGGTAAACATATATTAATGTAATTTTGACATGACATAAGCCAATCATTTTGTGATTTTTCACGTGTTTAGGATTCCACATTAAACATATTGTGTACTGTGTATGGTTTAGAATAATATTGTTAATGGTTACTAACATTTAAATTGGTAAATACTGTGAAATACGTAGTCACCCCCCTCTTACTGTTTCCAACATTTGTAGTTAGAGAGGAAGAATCTCCTTTGAAAGCATAAGTAAGGTCATAAGAATTAGAAGTGGTAGAGCCTACAATTTCATCCATTGATTTAGATGAAACTGAATACATAAAACCAACACCAATAGAAAGAGAGGATGAAAAAATAGATGAGTCGTGTCCTTTTCAGTAGTAGCAACAAAGATAGGAGAAAACTACCATAAGAGGAAGTGAGAAACCATTGAAAATACCTTACAATCTGGTTTGAAAATACCTTACAATCTAGTTCTAGTCATTCTAACAAATAGATCAAGGTTTCAGATCATTGTGTAGGTGGATAGGGGGCTCTTACCTCCTCAACTTGTACTGTCTGATGTCATCCTATAACTACTTTAACTCCTAGATCCATTTTTTAAATGCTCCAATACTAGAAAATTCCCATTTCCATCTTTACTGACTAAAACTTTAGCATAAACACTAATATTTATTGAAACTACTAGATGAACAATGGCCTATGCTGATGAACAGAACGATTCTTGGAAATGTGCCCATTAATACTTTATGTATGGCTTCGACATGGCCATGATTTTTATTGTAATTTGGATCAAGTTGCATTGTTTGAATATGTTCATATAGGTGCACTATTTCAATGTGGAAATGTATGGTTCAAAGTGTTAAATTAGGACGTGGATCTCTCTTGAGTTGTATGTATCTTGGCTCGCTTAGTGGTCGTACAAGCTTGATATCTCTTAGTTTCAGTATCAACCAATAAGGGATTTGATGAGTGCGCTTGCCACAACATCTCCCTATAAATGAATACCCTAGCACTTGTAAAATACTATTATCTGAATCTTGAAATCGATTACAACTAACAATAAAATTATGTAATCAACATTTAATAAATGTAAATCTAGTGTTTGCATTTAGGATAGTTAGTCCTACAAATATTTCTAGATATCTTCATATTTGTTGCACTTCATTTAATTTGTGGTTAGTAATTGTACTGGGCATTTACTTAGTGACAACTTTCTATATTGTTTCTCTTATGGTCCAATGGGGTATTATTTATTGGCATGTTTACCATTAGGGACAAATACTAAACAAATATTAGTTATATGATAACTAAGATTATAACTTTATTACCATTATATCAATACCCCTAACAAGTATTAATATTTCTATGGGTATATATGTTATTAATTAGTATGATGTATTTGAAGAAACCTTGCCACATAATGTAGAAACATGGAGATGGCATGTGATTTGTCATGTTATCTAGTTGTCGGTGCCAATTTTTCCACTATTCTTCATTTTCCTTATGGATCAACAAGACATATTTTCCTTTCCATCCAAATTCAAAATATTTCACAATAATATTTTTTTTTAATATAAGAACATTGTAAGAATATCTAGAAAGAGATTTTGGAGAATTTTTTTACTAAACTATTGCTCAATTGACAATTTGGGTAAACAATTTCCCAATTTCAAAATTTTCATAGAGATATTGAATGCGGTCTACCACAATAACAATAATTTAAATTTTTCTCAGAGATATCGAGTGAAGTATCTAGTAGAAATAGTTATATTGAATACTTAACCTTAAAATGTCCCATATACCATTCAAAACAGTCAACTACCCTACCAAACTAATAATACTAGAATTTACTAACTACAACCATTTCTTTTATTTCAAGTCTCTTGGTGTAATCATTATACATTACTAATCATTCATTAACTGAAATATACCAAAATAAGAAAACTATTTGCATCCCAAAAATCAAAGATACTTTGATCTCTGAGGGCCATTACAGATACTTAAGGAAAACAAAATTTAACTCACTTAATATAAACCAGTTGGATTGATATTGTTAGCAACGATAAACTAGTTAACCATACTGCAAGAAAAAATTGGAAAAGACCAAAGCAATCTCTTCAATGTACAACGGATTGTCATTGTATTTATAAACATTTGTCACCACTTTTAAGTCTATGAGTTATTTTTCTTTCCAAGCATATCAATTTAGTTAAATAAATCATTCTCTTCAATTTTGTTTTTTACTTTTGGCGGGGACTTATTGCTTTTCAGTTGTCTCTGTTCAATTATGGTTGTATTATGTTGTATGGTTTGTTGATAGGTTTAAGGGAATTTTTTTATGTACCTTCATAAGAGGATTTTGTAGAAATTCTAAAACCTTGATGGCATAAGGAATTTCATAAACAAGCTAAGAATCTAGACACACAATTAACCTAACAGAGAATTGTAGAGAATTAGCATAAGGAGAGAAGAAGAAGAATTAATGAACACACATTAATGAATGATCAATAAATGATAATTGATATTATTACATAGGTAATACATCCCTATAAAGGAAAATAAAGTTGCTAGAAGATAACTCAAGCTAGCTCATAAAGTAGGATTAATAATTATGATAAACCCCATAGTTGGCTAAAGCACTTTCCAATCTACCAAGCACCTCACGAATTAGCAATAGCATGTGTTAGTAATGAGTGAGTGAAGGAAAGACTTACTAACCCTAGAATATGGAGAGAAAATAATGGAGCATGGATTGGCAACAAAATATGCCAATTTCCTACTTTACTAGCTTTACCTTATCCATAGAAAAGCAAGATAAAGAAGATAAAGTAGAATAAAGTAGAATCTACTGTAAAGCACAGTTACCAATTCTAGATGGTGATAAAGTGGTCAATATCAGACCAGAATCAGAAATAAATCATTCCTAGGATATATATGGCAAGTTTTGACTCTAAGGTGCAAGTGGATGCCAACTATCTAAGCTAGTGGGTAGGAAATTAATCAAATAATGATTAATTATTTTATGAGTGGGTTTATGATATTCCAACACCCCCATTTAAGCCTGAACTTATGGTGATATCTCTGAACTAATATAAAATATATATGCATATAGGGTCCAACAACAAGGCTATGGTCACCGTTTTACAATTTATCTTGTCCAAAGAAATGAGGAAAGAGGAAAACCCACAAGGGGAAAATCATCCCTCAAGAAATGACATGAAAAGAAATACCAAAAATGATGAATTGCTGGTGTTATTGTTGCTCCAAACTAAATGTTGATGTATAGAGGAATATTATTCTTTTGAAGACGATAAATCTTCTCACCTTGACCAAAAACATAAATAACTGCAAGATTGATACTAGGACCATGTAGAACAACTGAGATCCAATGATGTGAAGCCAATTCTGAAGCATCTTGAGACTTGTAATCAGCTCCATGATGATGAGATGACTTGAAATTTGAACCAGTAGAGATGAAATGAGCTCGAGCTATGTGAAACAATTATCCAAGCGAATGTAATGTCTCCATATTAATTTACGCATAGAGGATGTGTGCAAGTGATCTTGTAGGAACATAGAGAAGGCATAGGATCAAAGAGTGTGAATGCATGGGATCCATGGGTTGATATAGCTTCCAAAGAATCCAAGAGATCACAAATAAGAACAACAGTAGACTTATGGGAATATACTAGTAAATAATTCTCTATGGTAGAAGTATGAGAGGAGGAAAGATAGAGATATTCAAAATCTTCAAGGAGGCTCTGAGAATGAGTGCCAAGAACAAAGAAGGATATGCAGAAGTGCATGGGATCAAGTATGGTAAGTGGTAAGACACTAAAATAACTTGATTTGGATAAGCAAACATCCTGGAAGTCACTAGGTTGCGCACCATCAAGAAGAAAGGCATGCACAAAGTTTGAGAGGTCTACAATATGGATCTCTGAATCCATGATTGACGACATAGAGAACACTGAATGTGTGATTGAATCACCAATAGAAATAGCAGCTCCATTAGTCACTTCATTTTCATCAACATCATCATTAGAAGATGAATCAAGATCTTCTACTTCAAGAGACACAGAAAAATATGGATCTTCAATATTTGCTTCTTGATTGACAGAGGAAGCATTCAAATCAAGGAGATTAGTAGCAACAAGAACTGTATGAGAAACTTCTTCTTCATGATCAACTTCATCAAAGACTATAGAGGCTGAGACATATTGAGAGAGATAAATCATTGAGGAGCTAGAGGCACTCTCCACATAGCTAGAAGGATCCTCATTGTCCTTTCCCAAAAATCTATCCAATGTTGTCCAGAGATCCTTTGGGTATTCAATAGAATCAATAAGGTAGTGCATGCTTGGAGAGATAGCTAGACAAATAGCTCCAATTTCTCTATCACAATAATTCAACCAGACACTTTTATCTTCATAAGACTCTTCACCAGCTCCAATAGATATCTCATAGATACCTTGTCTCTTTAGATATAAAATCATCTTCAATTTCCACTCTTAATAGCTTGTGAATGGAGAAACAAGAGGAACTTATACTCTTGAATCCATTCGAAGTTGAACCTGCAAATCTAAAAAGGAGGATTAATTAATGAACTGTCAAAGATCTGATATCTAGATATTTGATATCATGTGCTTTGATACCATGTAGAAATTCAAAAGCCTTGATGGCATAAGGAATTTCATAAACAAGCTAAGGATCTAGGCACATAATTAATCTCATAGAGAATTGTAGATAATTAGCATAAGGAGAGAAGAAGAAGAATTAATGAACACACATTAATGAATGATAAATAAATGATAATTGATATTATTACATAGGTAATACATTATTATAAAGAAAAATAGAGTTTCTAGAACACAACTCAAGCTAGCTCATAAAGCATGGTTACTAATTATGATAAACCCCATAGTTGGCTAAAGCACATTCCAATCTACCAAGCACCCCACGAATTAGAAATATCATGTGTGAGTGATGATGATTGAAGGAAAGACTTGGTAATCCTAGAATATGAAGATAAAATAATGGAGGATGGGTTGGCAACAAACACTTCCAGTTTCCTAGTTGACTAGCTTTACCTTATCCACAGAAAAGAAGGATAAAGTAGAATAAACCAGAATATGATGTAAAGCACATTTACCAATTATAGATGTCCATAAAGTGGTCAATATCAACCCAGAATCATAAATAAATCATTCATGGGATATAGATGACAAGTGTTGACTCTAAGGTGGAAGTAGATGCCAACTATCTAATCTAGTGGGTAGGAAATTAATCCAATAATGATTACTTATTTTCATTAGAGGAAATTTCAACTCAAAATGGGCCTTTTAACTTTAACTCAAATTCCATGTCATCATGTGTTATCCAATGAAATTGATTTAAATTTGAAATACTGTATAGGTCTTAAACACTTTTTTAATATAAACTTCCGGATAGGTATCATAAAAAAAACTACTTTTTTTGTTTGTATTTTTGACATATCTCCCCGTGTTTTTACTCAAATTTCAATCGGGAGAGCTCGTTGGACACGGAATTAAATTTCGTATCCAACGAGCTCTCTCGATCTAAATTTGACTAAAAACACAGGGAGATATGTCGAAAATACAAACAAAAAAAGTAGTTTTTTTCTTTTCTTCCAATAAATATTATTTTATTATTTTAACTATTATTTTATTAATTTTTTTTAGGAGGTCCATTTTGAGTTGAAATTTCCTCTAATGATGAGTGGGTTTATGATATTCCAACATATTTTAGGTATCTTTTATAGAAGAAAATTTTTATTATATATGGTTTCATTATCATATCGTAGTCATTATTATTTTTCAATCAAAGTTAGTAATTTTTACAATTTTTAAAGAAATTTATCTTAATTGCTTTTACACACATTCACTTATAAGTTTTGTTTTTTTGATAAAATTAGGTGATTGAAAATGGAAAAATGTGTGCTTTCAAATTCTACCATATTTTCACACAATGACCAAAAACCTGCGTGGCCTTACCAATCTTTTAAGTCATCTTTAGCTCGTAATCTATCCCTTACTCTCTTTAAAAATAAAATAAAATTTAATTATTTATGTTATTTAGAAATCAAATCAAACATTATATTTTATTCTCACTATGTTGAATAAATAATTGTAACAGACCAATCGGATCATATTGGTCATTAACTCCCTTTTCTCAAGAAAAATTGAACAAACTGAAACTACAAGGGGGTTTGTCCTAGTTAATATATCAGGGATCAAGGAGGTAGGACCACACAAACAAAGGGAAGTGGGTTATTATATCTTAGGTTACTATGCACAATGTATTGGGACCATTTATTTTTTGAACATCATCCAAGATAAAGTCTACTTTAATGTTCTTGGGCACCCCAACATATGCAAACTAAAACATTTGCTTGTCACTTCCCAAAAACCAGTAGTGAGGGAACTTGACTCACATAAGCTTGAAAATATATGATATGATTTTACATAATAATAAATATGTTTATGAAAATTTATAACATACTTGGAAAAGTTAGGAAGTCCCACTAGTAAGACTAGTCTCTAGGACTACACAATATGCTCAACTTCTAGGATTCCTAAACACAGAAAGGAGGTCACAAATCTTCAATTTCAAGAATGGAAGATATTCATTATCATGTTAATGAAATTTAAGAATAGAAATAAAAGAAATTCAATGTTATGCTTAATATGACTAATTCACACAAAACTGAAAACTAGTTAATTTCTCATTGAAATCTAGACAGGGTATAAGAAATCTTTATGAAACACAACCAAACTGATTCAAATTTATGGAATAATTGAAAATATCAATAAATAGATCAAATATAACCACTAGGGGATGAAATGAATCTCACACGAAGATCATAGTTTACATCCACTATGATAAAACATTATTACATCAAGAAAGAGACTGGAAATCCTTGGGAATTGGAGTGACAAACTATCAAAGATCTACAAAAGGATTGGTACTTCGCTAGATCGGATATTAAATTCTGCAATGTTCCACCATTAATGGTTGAATGAAATCAATCCTTTCCTATGAATAGAAAAATAGTAGGGGCACATATCTCAGTTGTGACTAGGGGCATGCATCGCTAAGTCAAAGAATCTAAATATCTCAATCTAAAAGTATGACTAACCAAATATGTGATAAGTGTGCAAACACATCATTTTATAGAAGAGGGTGCTTCTTGTGCAAATAATCTTGGCCCATCGGCCCTCATGACTAGATTAGGATGCACTTGGTTTTTGTTTTTTCTTTATCGTTGACTTTTACTTCTTTTTCTTTATTTGTTACGTTTTCCTTGTTTTTCCTACTTTTTCTTGATTCGTTGCTTTTTCCTTGATTTTCTCTTATTTTCCTTCTTCTATAAATTTTGTATGCTTTGTCTTGCTTCGTTTCTTTTTCTTGCTTTTCCTTCTTTTCTGCCAGACTTTCCTTGCCTTGTCTACTTTCCTACTTTGCAATAATTTTTCCTTGGCACGCCCTCCTTCCAGATTTCTTCTCCTTTTTGCAAACGTTTCATAGTGTAGACATTATCCCTTGTCATAGTGCGCCCTCCTAGCAACCTGAAGTTCACATTATCCAAATTAACTTATTTATGAGAGATAAAGAAACAAAATTAATTTAGGATTATTTACAAACTATGGTCTAGGAAATATATAATATATATATATATATATATAATCCCAATTAATTAATCATTCTCTCCTCAAACTATAGGGATTTTATGGATAGGATTTGGTCAAGTGACCACCTAAGGAAGGGACATGACAATCCTCCCCTCCCAATATTGTTTGTCCCCAAGCAACTGCACTCAGGGATGGTGTAACACCTGCTCTCCTTCCTCAACATTTTGCTTCCAAGCTGCAAATGTAAAACCAACAATGCTAGGACCCCATTATTTTTACTACATTCCTCCAACATCAACATTATCATTATTTAAAAATCTTCCATTCCATAGAATGCCAGGATCCCATTGGTTATGAAATAGTCATTAAACAACTTGATGACCTGGAACAGATGGTCATTCTAAATTATATTGGGAACATATAATATTATTTGCATCATTGGAAACATCAGTAATAACAAGAACTATTTACCACCATAAAAAAATGAAAATGGAGATGAGAAAATCATACTACCACACTGGAAGATCAATATTTCCAGTGCAAAATTGACACTGTGAGGGCCCTGAAAAATAATTTATGAAACTCTTCAATGTATGGCCAAAACCTTGTGAGCCTTATCCTCTAAGCATAGCCTAATGCACATAAGTATTGGATCTCACAACTTTATTTTTGCAATAACGTAGATGTTAGTCGCATGTACTAAGAAAAATTTAGGCATCTTCGAATAACCGTAGATGCCTATGTTCTCATAGAAGATGTAGGATGTGTCCATTGAAACTCCATTGGTGTAAGAAAAATGCACACCCTCCAAGGTGCACAACTCCAATAAGTACATATCCATCCATTCCATGGATGAACAAATATTGAAATGGTCAGGTTCATATGGAAATATTGTGGATTTCTCATGTGTACACTCCCAATGGATCAACTCTCTACCATTGGTCATGCAATCACCACTATTAATTGAAGAATCCAAGGTAGGAAATTGATTCCTTTTCTTCTATTAAGAAGGGGATGGTTCTCTCATCAAATAACCATGTATGAGTGGGGGAGCTTCCTGCTCCTCATGTGGCACTAAGAGAAAGAATCCCTTCACCTAATTATCATCCTCATGCGTTATGGTTGTAGTATAAAGTCCATTGGATGAAAGGTCATGAGACAAATTAAAACTTATGAAATACTCATCCACCAATAATGTGGATGGATCCTTGTCTTCCGTTATTGTTTCATAAAATGTACCATAATGTGCCTCCTCAAAAACTATACAACTTCTACTAAGAGGAAGCTCCACGTCTCTCTGAAATAGTGCAAATGTTTTGGCCTTCATTTTTTTTACATGCAACCTTCTGAAATACCTACAAATCAAATCATACCTCATGATAAACCATCTCATGTGATTCCTCCTCTATAACTTGAATGGATTCATCCATTGGATGACTGATTGAAAGAAAGGAAGCTGAAAGTGATATTTGTAACTTCTTATGGAGCTGCTCATTCTGCATCTATGATTCTTAAAGGGAATTTTGGAAACTCTATAAAGAATCCTGGGTGGAATTTAGTTATTTTGTGAGCTTTTCATTTTTTTGTGCATCTTTTAAGGTCATTCCATGATACATTTCAATAATCTACAAAAAATAATCCCTATCAAAATCAAACTCAAAATGTTACCTTTAGTGTTGGATATTGATTTTTGGATTTTCTCCATATCCTCCATGCTCCAACATATTTTCAAAGCAAAAGCACTTGTTCCTTGGAAAATATTGAGGACCTCTGGAATATTTTGTTCATACATATTTAATGAACCTACAATAAAATGGGGTTCTTGCAGATGAACCTCCTCTTCATATTTCATCACAAGATCAACTTCAATAAGTTCATTTTGTGAAGGTGAAATTGATCCTAGGCCCTTTTCTTCAACTCCTATAATGTATTCATGCTCATAGAAATTTGGTATTGTAACAAATTATTCAAGTGGAATCTCTATGTCACCAACATAGAGAGGTTGGGCATGAATCAATACATGTCTCACTAGAAATTGAGCACACATCAATAGGTACTCTATCATTTGTGCCTAGAGTGTCACTTGTCTCTCTGGATTTTTCTTTTATAGCACTGGTAGTAGGGTCAAGTGAATGGAATCCCTTCTCTTTTGTTGAAAAATCCTTGTAAGTAAGGATTTTAGTTATGTCATTTGCTTAATTTCCATTCTCCTTTAAGAAACTTGACACTTCTTGTAATGTCCCAAAAAATCAAATTTTTTTTTTTTTATTAGGCTAGTAAAAACTACCTATTCATAACATTATTTTCCTTGCGGAAATAGATCATACACTACATGTAACATTGTTTAGTCGTAAGTTGTTCCTACATTTTGTCATTTACTTTCATTCAACATTATTAGTCTACTTTACTTAAGATGCCATGGATCTGATCACTACTTGATTCTTATGGCTGCACTTTGTTGTGTATGTGCTAGTTACTGTGTTTATATACTTCGTTCATTTCTACGTAAGGTTACTAATTATTTGCAATGTCCTAACCTATCTTTGTTTGTGGAAACAAAGTGGGCGAAGTGGCGGGACTCGTTCTCCCATGACGGTTTGAGAGGTAAAGTGTTTACGTGTCTGCAGGCTTACTTAGTTCTTTTAACTAAGGCACCTCTTTTATCTTATTTGCAGATTTAACATAGCGACGGAGACTTATTTAAAGAGCATTGAATATCTTGATCTTTGATACTATACCTATTGTTTGTTACTAAGGTCTCTTTCCAACTTAGATTAAAATGAGGTAATTACTACTTCCATTTTTTATTTAACATAGTTAAATTATCTATGTTGTACTTTCATTATGTATTTATATATCATGTCTATTTTATTACAGCTATTAACATAGCTCTTGTTTCTATTGGCAGGTTATAACTTGGGTAAAAATAAAACTTGGGTCTTATGTTACCATCAATACCATGGCATATTTCATATTCCATGGTTACTAAGAATTAAGCTTATGGAAGGCGCATTGTAATAAGGCTTTAAGCCTAATGTTTAAACGTTACATATCTTATGTTCTATTGGGCACATGGTGCAAGGACTTTGGGTTGGCACATAATATTACCTAGCATAAACATTACACTATTTATTACATTGTAAAATTCTTTTGGGGTGGCGCATTAACACATGGTTGAGCCATATAAGATTGGGGTTTAAGGCATCGCACATAATGGAGAACAATATTAACGAATCATTTGCAAACTATAGGAATGTGGGTTTTAGTTTGATAGTGGACACCAAACTGGCACCCTTAATGCTCCTTGGGGATCGTGGAAGACTCAACATAGGGTTTGTCTCTCATGATGGTTGTCATTTCACTTGGTTGTTGGTTGATTTTTGGCTTGGCTCTGCATAGGAGATGAAGTTGACACCCTGGTTCATGAAGGTAAGCACTGTTGGTTTTGTGACAACATTGATGTTTATGTCGTTGCTTATAGACAGTCCATACTTCTCATCCTTGTTTTGTTTGGTGGTTTGCAAGTGCTAGGGTTGGCGAGCGTGGCTCAAAGATTCATTGTTTGTACGTAGGTGGTCCCAAGGTGTAAGGTAAGACTACAACAAAACCCTACGCTTGTATCTCTCGGCATGTCTATGTTTTCATCTTCGTTCATTTGGTTTGGGGCTTCTCTATGGGGTTTTGATGCACCTTCGGGCATGTGTTAACGGACTTGGGTTTTTATTTTTTGTGAGGGCTTTTGGACATGGAGCGAATTTCAATTCCCTTATAGGCTCTATGTATATATTATGTTATTTGTAATACATAACTTGGAAATGGGGCTTTCATGCTTGGGAAGCTGCATTGCTTGCAATGGTGCCATAACCCTTGGCACGTCTAAATAATACTTGAATTGATTTATTGGCATCCTTGTACATAATATATACTGTGTTTGATGAAAATGAAATGGTATTTATATTTACTATGTATGTGTTGAATTTATGCTGGGCTATTTTCTTATTACTATGGTTATATGTGGCATTCTCCTTCATTGATGGACTGTGTATTAAGTGTTTTTATTTAGTTGTAATTGTTGAAAGCATTTGGGTTGAGGCCTTGCCGTGAGTTGCATGAGCCTTCCCCAAAGTTGTTGCGATAGCTCTGGATGGTTACATTACAGTCATTATTTCATTGATTAGAAAATAATATGGATTGTGAAGGAGCCAGGGGTGCAAACCCATGATGGCCTTCATCGCTGTAAACTGACTTTTAAGGGACTATGTGTTTTGATTAATTTGGTTGTGGTCGTGATTACAGTGCAGTGACATAGATTAAGTCTTATGACTTAGCTTAGTGTAAATGTTTGTTATTAACAATATTGGGTTTAAATACTAACGTATCCCGCATACAATGTATGTATAGAGTGGTTGTGTTTTATTGTAAACAAAAAACCCACAAGTTTCAAATCCTGTTCGTGGTTTGATGTAAAGAGTTGTATTTTTATGTGGATGCGAAATGGGGCTTGAAGGCCCATAGGATTCTATTCCTATCCACCCTTGTAATTACTTAGAACTATGTAGATATTTTGATATGGTTTATAAAATGGAAACGATTCCTGTGTATGAATTTATATTGAGGTTTTTAATATGACAGTTTCACGGTTATGTAAATGATTACTGTGTAGTATTTTATGTGGTGGTTTTATTAAGCCTGTGATTTGTCTTTTGTAACCCAAAGGTGTTGATACCATGACCTCTGGATAACTTACGGTTTAATTTAATGGTTGAAATGTTTTTTTAATGGATAATCATTATGTAATGGCCGAGAGTAGTATTAGGTAGGAGTTAATGATTAATGCATGTGATTTATGATAACATTTATTTAAGACTTATACTGTATATTTTAATTATTAAAAGAGACTCAAACTTGGACCCAATGAATGGTCATGATTCTTCTCCGTTCATTTGATTATGATGATGTTATTCTAGATGGAATGATTTAGTAATTATCTTGTATTTAATATACAGACCTTGAAAGGTCTTTCCCGATTTATTTATTTTACCTTTTAAGTAGAAAATTAATTTTGTACTTTAGTTTATAAATACTATATTTATTAGATTAGATTCATAATTCTATTTAATCTCTAATTTGCATATATATTTATATATACCTATAGTAGTTTAGTTTGTAGTTAAGAACTTGGTTTATCTAGGCTATAAGTTTAAACATAAATGTATTTAAAACTTACTTCTAAGATTAATCTATTTAAATCTAAAACATGCCTCTACTGAGAAATGGAATATGTCAGTAGAGTATAAAGATCAAATGAATAAATAACAACAGATCTGAAATAAACTTAGTTTGTACTTAACCCAATTTCATCAATAAAACTAATACATGAATTAAAAGTAGGGTGAAAAACCCTTGATGAACATTTGTAAATAATTGACCTCGCAGAAGTAAACTAATGAATAAACCTTGTATAGAAAATTACTTACAGCCTAGGGTTAATATTTTAAAATGTAAACCCTAGCAGATTTAAACAAAGAAACATATACATTGGGTTAGGAAAAACAATGAACTCATTTTCCAAATATAGCTAGCATTTATTCTAGGAAAGTAGTATAGACAGTTTAGGGCTTCATACCTGTAACTTGAATCTATGTTAATGGCTGAACCTGCACACTTAAATAACCAGCATTAACAATTCAAGGAATATCTGACCTCTGTTTTTGATGACCAAATCACTTTGGAACTACCACGTTCCACCCAACCATCACTCAGAACCGTTCTTGGTTTTAATCAGCATCCCTTTGAGATGGAATCCAACATGAAAGTGTTAGAATAATCAACCCATATTATTTACCCACTTAGACATTAATTCATTTATTTTGTCTTATTTGCCTAGTCCATGAGTCCCACCATGTGCAAGTTGATAATTGCCTATCCATAGAGGTCAAACTTGCCATTATTGACTCATGGAGCACTTGGAAAATTCCTGGGAATCAAATCTGCTTTATTCCTGGCCTCCTAGGTGCCCTTCTGCTTTTTCTGCTTTATTGCCTGCTTTTTCAGTGTTTTAAGGCACATAGGAAAGCAAGACTAGGTGAGGTGAATCAGCTTTGTTGCCTCTTCCTCCTCCACTCTTTCCTCCATGAAAAAGCATGTATGAGCTGCCATTTGACCACTCTTTAGCTTTCCCATGCGCCCTTGCTAATTCGTGGGGTCCTTGATAGATTTGGGATCAGCTTTTTACACCTATGGGGGATTTGCCTATTTTGGGTAAGCCTGCTTTATGCTATTTTTGGATGCTTCCTTATGAATTCGATTTGCTCATGTATTCTATATATTAAGAAGCCTATGTTATTATAGGGTTGGCTATTGTACACTCAGTTAATATAATTTTGTGTTACAGCTCCATATTCAGTCTCCATTGTTGATAATTTGCATGATCAATTGTTAATTGCTGTGAGTGAAATTAATATACTGCAGGCCTGAATTTATACATGGTATCAGAGCCATTGTAGGTTGTTACTCTCCTCCAAAAATTGTTTTGCAGGTTCGACATCAAGACTGGGAGCCTTCTACTGACAGCCGGGACAGATTTTCTAAAGCTATGGATTCACAGAAAACTATCCTCACTCCCTTCAACTTTTTTGAATGGAAAGCAGAGATGGAGATCTTGTTGAGAGTGAAAGGCATATACAGGGTGACTATGGCTACAGAAGCAGAGCCCAATGCTGCTGCAGAGAAGATCAAATGGCACAATCGGAGAGATGAGGCCTATGGCCTCCTATGTCTCAGTATTTCCCGAGACCTCCTTTTCCATCTCGATGGATTGACTTCACCGGATCAAGTATGGGAGAAACGTTTTGAACTCTTTGGAAAGACAGATGAGATGAGGGGACACCAAATCGAAAATGAATTGATTTCCCTGAGTCCCAGTAATTTTGAATCCCTGCAGCTATATTTCTCCAAGTTCAAAGCACTAGTTTTGCAGCTGAAACAGTGTGGTATTGAAAAGAAAGATGAGCAGATCGTATTGTCCATCCTCTCGAAGCTAGGGCCTTATTACTCAGTCTTTGTTTCGACCTTCTATGCCACAAAACTCACAGCTCGAACCTGGAAGATGCCTAGCCTTGCAGATTTCATGGAATCTCTCACACAGGAACAAGACAAGCTGGTGATGATGGGCACCATCAAACCTTCCAAAGACCAAGATTTGGTTGCTAGAGATTCGAAGGTGGATTCAAAAAGAAAGAAGAAAGCTAAAAAGCCACCTGAGAAAGGAAGAGACAAGAAGAAATCTCCAGAGGATCAACAAGGTCCCAAGAAAAATACCCAGAAGAAGAAAAACAAAGGTGATATGAACAAGTGCTCATACTGCAATAAGGACAATCATACTGAAAGCTCTTGTATGAAAAAGCAGATAGATATGTTAACTCAACTGTTGGAGAAGAATGGAATCTCCCTTCCAGAAGGCTCAAAGAAGAGAGAAGGAGGATCAAGTTCTGATGACAGAGAGAGAGTTCATGCTCTAGTTGCTGGCACATCAAGCTCACCCAGTTTTATCATAGATTCTAGAGCTTCAAGAACATGGTTTCGTCTAAGGAAGCCTTCTCCTCACTGGATATGTCAAAAGGACCATCTATTGTACTGGGAGATGACTCTCTCACTGAAAGCAAAGGCAAAGGAAGGATAGAACTTGATCATGGTAACTTCAACAATGTGTTGTATGTCCCTGGTCTCGCCTCCAACCTTCTGTCAGTGTACCAGATGACCCACACTGGGTCTCCTAAGAAAGTCACATTCTCACCAGATGAAGTTGATATCACAGAAATCTCAAGTGGAAGAATCATTGCAAAAGGAGTAGCGAATCATGCTCAAAAGGTATACATGTTTTCACACTTCCTGCCTTACTCAAACCCCTCTGCTCTTCTTATCCATGCTAATGAAGCTAGCAAGATATGGCATGAAAGATTTGGCCATTTAAATTACAAGTATTTACCTGATCTTAGTGAGAAAGATATGGTCATAGGGTTGCCCAAGATTAAATTTTCCAAAGGAGTATGCCAAGGCTGTATCCTAGGAAAACACCCAGAGCACAAATTTGAGAAAGCCAGCCATGAGAGAACCTCTGCACCCCTCGAGCTGATTCACAGTGATGTTGCTGGCCCATTCCCTCATATGTCCATGAGTCAGGCCAAATATGCATTGACCTTTATTGATGATTTCTCCAGGTATTGTTGGGTTCACTTCATGAAGCACAAGTCAGAAGTTTTTGGCCTATTCAAAGTCTTCAAGGCTTTGGTTGAAAACCAGTGTGGAAGAAAAATCAAAGCACTCAGATCTGAAAATGGTGGTGAGTATGTCAATAATGAGTTTATTAACTATTGTGCAGATGCAAGTATTCAGATGCAGCATTCTATCCCCTACACACCACAGCAAAATGGTGTTGCAGAGAGGAAGAACAGATCACTGAAGGAGATGGCAACATGCATGATGGAGGCCAAATCTTTGCCACCAAAGTACTGGGATGAAGCTATCAACTGTGCAGCCTATATTCAGAATAGGGTGCCTCACAAATAGTTGGATGGCATGACTCCTTTTGAAGCATGGAGTGGGCACAAGCCAGATGTGACCCATTTCAGGATTTTTGGCTCAAAGGCATGGGCTAGAATCCCGACAGAGAAGAGGAAGGCTTTGCAGCCCCAAATCCAAGAGTGTCTTTTTGTGGGATACTCTGAATATTCAAAAGGGTACAAGTTGATAAAATTGAGCACAAACAAAGCCTTCATTGAAAGGTGTGTTCAGTTTGAAGAAGAACCCCTTGCAGAAGTGGAGATTGGTGAAGCCTCTTCACCACCTGAACCTCAAGAAGTAAGTAAAGAGTTTGTTGAACATGCTGATTCTGATTTATATGATGGAGATGAGTTTATTACAGACCCAAACAGCCCCACAAGGCCTAAATGGGCAGCCAAGACACTACATGCAGCAGGACAGTTAGCAGGGAATCCCAATGACCCAAGGAGGACTAGATCTCAATTTCAGAGTGGTCTGTGCATGAAGGATCCTGAGTTTGCTGAAAAATGCTATTTGATGGTGGATTCTGATCCTAAAATATATGAAGAAGCAGTAGGAGATCCAAGATGGCAAGCTTCCATGAATGAGGAGTTCAACTCGCTACAGAAAAGCAACACATGGGAGCTAGTGGATCTTCCTCCTGGGAGAAAACTAGTACAGTGTAAGTGGGTCTATAAGACCAAATTTGCTGCTGATGGTTCACCACTGAAGTACAAGGCTATATTGGTAGCTAAAGGCTACTCACAAGTTCATGGCATTGATTACAATGAGACTTTTTCCCCAGTGGCAAAGATGGATTCAATCAGGCTAGCTCTGGCCATTGCAGCATCAAGGCAATGGGAGGTACATCATATGGATGTAAAGTGTGCCTTTATGAATGGTGACCTCACTGAGGAGATATATATGCAGCAGCCCCAAGGTTTTGCTACTGACCATTCTCTTGTGTGCAGGTTGAGAAAGTGATTGTATGGGCTAAAGCAAGCCCCCAGGGCTTGGTATGCCAAGATAGATAGCTTCTTGCTATCTCTGAATTTTGTTCGGTGCAAATTAGATTCAAATTTCTATCTCAAGGTAATTAATGGTTCATTAATGATCATTTTGTTATATGTTGATGACCTCCTCATTACAGGAAGCTCACAAGCTGAGATTGCTTCCCTAAAAGGAGCTATGAACCAAGCCTTCTCCATGACAGATTTAGGGCTCTTAAGTCAATTTCTGGGGCTTGAGATTGCTCAAACCAAAGCTGGAATCAAGGTGCACCAGTCCAAATATGCCTTGGATTTTCTGATCGAATTCAGAATGCAAGATTGCAAAGCAAGCAAAACTCCTTTCCTTTCAGGAGTGAAGCTGGAGGAAGATGATTCTCCACCGATGGTAAACAACACTTTGTATAGACAGTTGATTGGATGTTTATTGTATTTGACACATACTCGACCTGATATTTGTTATGTAGTCAGTGTTGCTTCTAGATTCATGGATCAGCCCCATGAGATCCATTGGAAAGTAGCAAAGAGGATCCTTAACTTTGTTCAGGGAACAAGGACACATGGGATTTTATATAAGGCCAATTCTAACCTTGAGTTAATTGGTTTTACTGACAGTGATTGGGCAGGTGATAGCACTGACAGGAAGTCCACTTTAGGTTATGTGTTCATGCTTGCAGAAGGGCCAATCAGCTGGTCAAGCAAGAAACAGAGTGCCATTGCACTCTCATCTACAGAAGCTGAGTACAGAGGAGTTGTCAATGCAGCAACTCAGTGTTTATGGTTGCAGGGTTTACTTGGAGAGTGTGGTTTTGAACCTGAGTACTCAACTATCATCTACTATGATAACCAGAGTACCATTCGAATCTGCAAGGATCCAATTCAGAAGCAGAGAACCAGACACGTTGAGATTCACATGCACTACATCAGAGAGCTTGTGCATGATGGCACCATTCACCTACTCTTCTGTTCTTCTTCAGAACAAGTAGCTGACATCTTCACAAAA
>LPNX010453702.1:225608-256383 GCA_001517045.1 Pseudotsuga menziesii
TTACTCCATGAAAAAGCATGTATGAGCTACCATTTTACCACTCTTTAGCTTTCCCATGCGCCCTTGCTAATTTGTGGGGTCCTTGATAGATTTGGGATCAGCTTTTTACACCTATGGGGGATTTGCCTATTTTGGGTAAGCCTGCTTTATGCTAGTTTTGGATGCTTCCTTATGCATTCGATTTGCTCATGTATTCTATATATTCATCAGCCTATGTTATTACAGGGTTGGCTATTGTACACTCAGTTAATATAATTTTGTGTTATAGCTCCATATTCAGTCTCCATTGTTGATAATTTGCATGATCAATTGTTAATTGCTGTGAGTGAAATTAATCTACTGCAGGCCTGAATTTCTACAGAAAGTAGCTTAGAGATCCTAAGATAGGGTTTCCTATATGCTATATAAGATCTAGATTAGTTCTCCTTTTTCCTTCCAGGAAAATGTTCTCCAAGAATTACTTGAGAGAAAACAGGCAGAAAGTGACTCCTCTAATGATAGATCTGAACCCCAAGCCTTTCCTTGGCTTGATTCTTTATAGACAGAATTTTTAGTCAAAGGGTGCCTAATGAAATTCCATGAGTATGTTGGACCAAAGGTCACCTCCTTTTGGAACATACAAACAATTCTTGGACCATAGTAGTCCGGATTTGTCTACCTTGTATTCTTTTTGTTGTTGAAATAACCTGTCCTCTTGGAATTTATTAAGGATTTCCACATAGAAGGGGTCAAATCTGTTGGCCGCTCTAATCCTCTCATTCAAATATGCATCGTTTTGACTCAAATTCACATCATATATCATATGAGTTCGTTGGCTCAAAGCATCGAAAACCTTATTCTGGTTTCCCTTACTGTGCTTTAGCTTGAAATGGTACTCACTAAGGAAATCCAACCATCGGGCCTGCCTTGCATTTAGATCTGGTTGATCAAATAAATATTTTAGACTCATGTTTCCTATCTTTAGAAGGAACTTCCTTCCCATGAGGTAGTGCCTTCACATCCTCAAAGCCTGGATGATGGCAGTTAACTCAAGATCATGCGTGGGGTAATTTTGCTCATGATAGTTCATGATTCATAACAGACCGCATGATCATTCCACAAGAGGAATCCTCCAAGTCCTTCCTTACTTGCATCTATGCAAACAACGAAACCCCCATCAGGTTCTGCAATTCATAACACCGGTGCGGTCATCAAAAGCTGCTTAAGATTCTTAAAATTTCCTTTGGACTTGTCAGTCCATAAGAACGTATTTGCTTTCTTTTGCAAAGCGGTAATGGGGTGAGTGATTCTCGAGAAGTTCTCAATGAAATTTAGATAATATCCAGCTAATCCCAAAAGGTACCTAATTTTAGTGACACTAGTAGTGGTAGGCCAATCCTTTCTGGCCTTAATCTTTTTCGGGTCCACAACTATCCCTATCATGGAGATAATGTGACCTAAATACTGAATCGATGGTTTGTAAAATACACATTTTCTAAACTTAGCATAAAGCTGGTGTTCTGTCAACACTTGTAGTACTATGTGAAGGTGTTCTTCATGTTCTTATTTATTATTCAAATAAAACAATATGTCATCTATAAATACCAAGACAAACTCATCCAAATACCTATTGAATATGTTGTTCATCATACACATAAATTTTGCGGGTGCATTAGTCAACCTGAATGGAATCACTACAAACTCGTAGTTCCCATACCTTGTACTAAAGGTGGTTTTGTGAATATCCTTGTCATGAATCCATACCTGATGGTACCCAAATCGCAAGTCAATGTTTGAACATATTCTGGCTCCTCCCACCCGATCGAATAAGTCATCGATCCAAGGGAATAGATAATGGTTCTTGATAGTCATTTTGTTCAACTAACAGTAATCAATGCACATCTGCATAGTTTCATCCTTCTTCTTTATGAACAATATCGGTGCTCCCCAAGGAGACACACTGGATCGGATATACCCTTTCTCTACCAATTCCTGCAGCTATATTTTGAGTTCCACCAACTCAGGTGCACTCATGTGGTAAGGGGATTTGGAAGCCGGAACTGATCTTGGGGTCAGTTCGATGAAAAGTCTAGGTCTCTTTTCGGAGGTAATCCTGGGATTTCCTCAGGAAACACATCCTTGAATTCTTCAAAAATGGGGAAGTATTCTATGCATTGCTTTCTATCAGGCTCTATGTCTTGGATGTTCACTGCAAACAACTTGCATCCCTTCTTGACGCATCTCTTTGCTTGTAAGGTAGATATTATCCTTACAGAAACTTTCTTTGGAATTCCTTAAACCTTCACTTGGTTCCCTTAGCTATCAGTACACAATATAGAATTGTGTAAGAAATCGAGCATGACATGGTGCTATTCTAGTCAGTCCATGCCAATAAGTACATCATACGATCCTAAAGGTAGGATGTTCAGGTTTCTTTTGTAGGAAAACCATTCAAGTTTTCCTCACATTCTTTAACAATTTATGAAAATTTTCGTTTAGTACCTGTGGCTAACTGAACCAACCGAGGTTTATCATGTTTTACTTTGCCTAGTTTTCATTCATCAACAATTTTAGTTGAAACATAGCTTTGGCAAGCACTGATATCAATAAGTATTGAAATATAAGTGTTCAAGATCTTACCTTCTATCTCAACCATTGCAGCTTGATGATATACCTGTCGGCCATCCAATGCTGCATAGATCTGCGATGTTCCAACTATGTCCTCAATAGTTGGTTCTTCTTGTAAGTTGTGCAGGACCCCACTAGTCCTGTTCTTAAAATCTTGGGCATACTGAGGCCTGTTGAATTTCCAACACTCACTGATCTGTAGCATGGTAGCATGGGATCCATGTGATGTTCCGAATTTTGGCCCTACCATTTATAGGCATAAGCCTATTGATCATGATGATTATATTGATGTTTTATTTTTGGGTCAAAGACCCCACTGCATATAAACATGAGGATTTGTTTTGTATATTGGGCGTAAGCCAATTGTTGATGATATATAAGTATATATATGTTTTTGGTTGGGTGTGGACCCTAAAGCACATGATTGATGAAATGTTTGTGTTGGGCACGAACCATGAAGCACATGATCGATGAGATGTTTTGTGGTGAGCGAGAGGCTCTAGAAGACATGAGTACTTACGTTTGTGTTGAGCATAAAGCTCTGGAGCATTCCATGTTGGTGTTGAGCATAAGCTCTGAAGCATCGGATCTTTGGACATTGTATCCCTACGTGTATCATACAAGTACATCCTATCATTTAGTATTGAGCAAGAGCTATGGAATTGCACTATGTTTGTAAATCCCTATTATAAGCATTGAGTATGGGCTCTGGTAAGTGCTAGGGGTTACTGAAAATATTAAAATCACCTCCAATTGAAAATGACTCGAGGAATAATATTGATCTCATCATACTTATTTTTAAATGATTAAATGAAATTTCAAATTTCTGTATTCTTATCAAGTACTAAAGAACTACAACGTTATATGAGGGATATCCAACATGCAAGGATGTTTAGAGTTGCCTATCCTAGTAGACCTGAGCCATATATCTATTTGACCTTCATAAAGAAGTGTCGTTAAGTCTAGGGATCATGACACATGATGCACAAAGACAAGTGTTAACAAGTATTTTAATACTATGTATTTTATACATAGTATGTATAAAGAATTAATTATGATGAATTATATCATTGAATAAAGAAAGAAGAGAATCTCCACCAATTATTATTTATTATTAAAAGATTAATAAATAGTGAGATATCTATGAAAGACTAACTAGGAACTAGTTAAAGGTTCCTAGGTTAAGAATTGAAAATTACCCCTGTAAATTAAAAAGGGTTAAATCAAGAAATCAAGGATTTATTGATTTAACTGCCCCTTTGACTGAAAAGTCTGTCTATAAAGACTCAATCCAAGCAAAGGATTGGGGTTTTGATTCTGTTTAGGAGAATCATTATTCTGCCTGTTTTGCTCTCAGGTTTTTTCTTGAAGAAATTTTCCTGCAAGGAAAAGAGGATTGATCCAGAACTAATTTCCAGTTAGGAAACCCTACCTTAGGAGCTCTAAGCTACTTGCATATTGGAGTCCATCTCGGGGGATCTGGATTAGAACTGGGAATGGTTTCGGGTCATGGTTTGGAGGAACGTGGTAGTTCCCAAGTGATTTGGTCATCAAACAGAGGTCATATCTGCATTGAATTGTTAACATTGGTTATTTAAGTGTGCATGTGTAGCCATTAACAAAGCTTCAATTTTAAGGTATGAAACCCTTGAAGGCCTATTATGTTTCTTTCCAAAGTTTCATTACTATTTGTGTTAGGTAATGGCTGCAATGAAATTTATAACCCTCATGGTTATGTCTTATGGTTAAAAAAATATGCTAGGGTTTGTATCTGTAATTTACTAATCATAGGTTGTTTATATTTAGGATTGTGTCTCTCATAAATGTTCCTATATTAACTAGGCTTGATCTTGGTATTATGTTTTTACCTTCTCCTCTGTATTTAATACTCTGCTGACATATTCCATTTGTCAACAGAGGGTTGTTCTTTAATTCAATATTAGTTCAAGAGTATAGGTTAAAGATTTATAGATGTAGAATTACATATATTTATCAGCCTTCAAATAGTTTTATAATTTATGTACTATTTTGATTTATTATAAACTAAAGAAAAAAAATCATATAATAAACAAGCTAACAAATTATTAAATACCTTCTAAGGTATGCTCTATTTAATCATGTAAAAACAAATTAAATATCATCACATTTCATTTTAATAAACATAATAAAAATTAACAAAACAGAGAAGGCATCGTGACCATCCATGTGGTCCATTATCAAACTCTGTATTACTATATAAAATCCACAATCGAAATCATATCCCTTAACATAGCTCGAATTTTTAAATTTACTGTCCTATTATTACAGTCATCCTTTATAAAAACATAAAGGGTTTTAAAAGCCCCAGTTAAAATCTATACATAACCAAATAGCTTATTAACCATTCGAAACATTTAAAACCCATTTTTGACATCAAGAGGTCATGACATCAAATAGTGTAGATGTCCAGACCCATTTTAAAACACTAATAAAACCATAAGTATTTTCTTATACAATCAGTAATCCATCGCATAACCTTTCTCTATAGTCCATGCTATATATGTAGTATGTGCAGGCTATGCTTAGAAGCTATGCCACAAATCGAAACAACGCCTACACTAACAATGAGGTCGTAAAGACCCTAGTTACAGCCTTGGTCAACTTTCAACTAAACAAATAGTCACATTTAAAAAAAAAAATCAATCGATATCATGGTTTGTCATAAGCCTGGCTATTACAGCCGAATATTTCCAAGTAAACTTTTTCCATCATAAAATACCCACTAAAAAGCTATCGCAGTCGTTGGGAGAGGCATATTCCATTCATGGCATGGCCTGCACCCACGCTGAGTCAATACCAAACTAAAGAATACAATGCTCTGTTGTTTTAAAACATAGACACCATTTTTTTCAAGATAACACAGAGCGTGGTGGTAAGCCAATGGGCTACAGCACCATTGTTACAATGGTGCATCTCATGGCATAACGCCTAAGCTCTAGAAGCTCCCTACTCAGAATTTAAACCAAACAATAACTATGCAAACAGAGTGTTGTGCATACGGCCATAACCCAAAACACTAATAATTATATGCATAGAATTATTTCTACAGGCTATAAGGTCACAATCGATTCCATTAAAAACCACATAAAACACAATGAGTAAATAACCATACAAAACCCAAGTTTACACAGTATTTAAACATTGGAGGAAATCATGTTCATTTCATATCAAATCATTTACAGCCTTCACATTAAAACCGACGCATAGTGAAATTACACCGAGAGGCATGAACCCTCTCTACCTTCAGTCAAAGTATCAAAACATAATGGGAAGCTGTGAGCTATGGCACCATTACAAGTAATGGTTCAGCCACCGCCCAAACAAATTCCAAATATCTCAGTGAGAGTCTATCAAAACCAGAGCAAGCTATATCCTAAAACCCCGAAGGTAGAGTCAACAAGTGTCACATGAAACCCCAACCCAGTAACAATTTTCCAACTAAGGAATTCTAGAAGGAGAGGAGGAAAGGAAAATTGCTAACAAGATACCCCAGACCATGAGGAAGAAATCCAAAATCGACAAGTGCAGCCTGTACAAACCCCAAAGTGACTTCGCATGCACCTACAGACAAAACACGAGGGCATGAGGAGCATGACCGTGCCATAAATAAAACCAAACAAATAAATGCATGTACACAGATCCTGATGAGCTTACCTACAAATCGTTGGGGTCGACTCCATTCTCTAGACGCACACAGGCTTCACTACACCACAATGCCTATACCATAATTCACTTACAACGAGTTCCAAGACCTTTGCCAAGGGTTTTCAGCAACCCCAATGGCATTAAAGGCACCAACTGGTGGCTATTAACACCACCATAAACCCCAACCATAAGATCATGGACCAACATCATATCAAGCTTTTCATATTATAAACCCTCTATACTATGGCTTCGCCACCTGTTGAAAAGTCGGCACAGGCTCAATACTATCAATATGGTATGTATACCATAGTATCAACCTTATGATATGCACAACCTTAACACTATCCTATATTGTTACAATGTTTCCCTTAAACATTATCTTATAATGTTATAATGTGTTCTCTTAGCATAAGCTTATAATGTTATCACTTGCCATTTGTGCTAGCTCATATAGGTAGTGTATGTTCTCAAGTGATAGGTCTAGGTTGTATCATTTAGGCATAATGTCAAATGTAGTATGCCATGATGTCCTCGCTAGGAAGAACAAGCGTAAGTCTACAAGCTCGTCACCAAGGTAAAACTTGTAAAATAGGAATAAAAGAATAGTAAGACATAACTACACAAGAGATAGACAATAACAATGAAAGGACATTAATATAAATTCATAAGCATTTAGTAAATTAACAATTAAAGATAGATAACAAACATAGGGAATACCTGAGTCGTAAAACAAATCAGTGACAAAAGTGCAAGACAGAATGGGAAGTTTGAACTAAGTTGTGTCAAGTAACCAATAATCCCGATGTCACAAGGGTAACCTGTGAATCAATGAGTAAGGTGCCTTAGTTTGAATGAACTAAGCAAGCCTACCTAATGAAGAATAATCTTACCTCTTAGATCGTCATGGGAGAATGAGTCCCACCACTCCATCACTTTGTTCCCATCAATAATGTTAAGTTAGTTTTCATTAAATAAACAAAGTATACATGTGCAGGAGTAAAAGAATGATCTAAATAACTCATTAATTCACTGACAGTAGTAACTATGATAGATCGACAGTTTAAATAACAGAATTGAGACATAAGAAGTAAATGAAATAATAGTCATGGAATGGATAATAGATTTACAAGACAATGGGTAGAATTCGAAGAGGTTGAAAGTTTAAGGAGTATCTATGTTTCTGCATGAGTACTAATGATCCCTTTTGGGCAGTTTTCACTAGCCTATAATTTTTTATTTTTTTTTCAAATTTTGGGGACATCACAAGTGGTATCCGAGCCCAGTTTCAATATTGAGAGACTTATGGGTGCACCAAGCATTCACGCAAATAAAATATAGTAATATAAGCAATGTTTGTTACTAATAGAAAATTTTTGCTGCTATTAAAATTTTTTGTGTTACAGGAAATTTTTTATAGCACTGTTCAATTTATGAACACTGAGGAAGAAAAAATCCGGTAGGAAGAAATGACCACCCCCACTCTGGAAGTTAACTTGGTGGTCGAGCTAAACTTTGATGTGCTGAAAACTTTGCATAGTCTTCAAGTTAAACTAAAGAGTTTTAGAGAGGACATTCTAAATGAAAGAAAGGAACAACAAGCTATAAATGAAGCATTATTGCGTAACATAATGGGAGGGAGCCCGTAAGGTAAACCTACCCATTCCACCAACAAATCCAAAATATAATTGTACCATCAGTGGGCCAGTAGCCCAAGAGAAGCAGAAAAAGAAGGTACACATGAAGCAACTAAAGGAGATCATCACAATCCTACTAGTGATGACTCACTTTCTCCATGGAGAAAGAGGCAAAGAAGTGATGACAATCTTCGAGGGGGGGGGGGAGGGTTTGAAAAATAAGAGCCCTGACCTATGAAGGTGAAGTAAATACAGGAGAAAATGCTAAAGAATGGTTGCTGGGAATGAGTAAGTATTTACAGGTTCATAACTATTCAAGTGTGATGCAGGCTAGGCTTGCCATCTACAACCTGAATGGTAAGGCGGCAAGATGGTGGCGAGATTTAAATCACACGAAGAAAGATGAGCTACGAGAAATAAGCTCGGAAAACTTTTGAAATATTTTCCAAGAAAAATACATGTCGGAAAGGTTCTTTGACCGCAAGGTAAAATAATTCCATGAACTGCACATTGGGTCCATGACTATGGATGCATTTATAAACATATTTCTAGATCTGTTGCATTATGCATCGTATATTTGAGAAGAAAAGGTGAATATCTAGTAGTTCCTAGGATGTATTCCTCCTATTTTTTGGGATAGGATTGAATTCAACATGCCAAAGAATCTGGATATTGCACTACACAAGGCCTGACTCTGCTATGAGCATGGGCAGTTACAGAAAGAAAACAATAACCGAAACAAAGAAAAGTCCAGAAAATTTTCTGATAACCACAAGCCTAGGTCAAACCCGCAGCCTTATAAAAAGTAAAATAATAGCTTTCCAATGAACAAGAACTTCAACAAAACTCATACGAAGCCTTATGTACCAGCTACAAATGGTAATAAGCAAGTGGCAAGTGGAGCCAATGCTACCCCTTTAGTGATCAAGTGTTGAAAATGCAACGGGCCACATTATTCCCAATATTGTAAGAACAAGAACAATGGAGTCTTGCATAACTTGCAAGAAGAACCTACCATTGAGGACATGGAAGGAACCTCGCAAATCTATGCAACATTAGATGACTGATAGGCAGAACATCAAGCTACAATGGTCAAGATCAAAGGTAAGATCTTGAACACCTCTGTTTCAATACTTATTGATCCTGGTGCTTGCCGGAGCTAGGTTGCACCTAATATTGTTGACTTATGCAACTTAGGCAAAGTAAAGCATGATAAACCATGGATGGTATAGTTAGCCACCGGTATGAAAGGAAAGGTTTCGAAGATTGTTAAAGAATCTGAAGTAAACTTGAATGGTTTCCTTACTAAGGTAAACCTGAACATCCTAACTTTAGGATCATATGATATTCTTATCAGCATGGACTGGTTGGAACAACACCATGTCATGCTCAATTGTCTACACAAGTCTATCTTGTGTACTGATGGCCAAGGGAACCAAGTGAAGGTTCAAGGCATCCCAAAGAAAGTTTTTGTAAGAAAAATATCTTCCTTACAAGCGAAGAAGTGTGTTAGGAAGGGCTACAAGTTATTTGCGGTGAAAATCTGATATGTAGAGTCTGATAGAGAACAATGCATAGAAGACTTCCCCGTTCTTGGAAATTTCAAGGACGTGTTTCCCGAGGAAATCCTCAGATTACCTTTAAAATGAGACCTAGACTTTTCCATCGGACTGACCCCAAGATCAATTCTAGCTTCCAAAGCCCCTTACCACATGAGTGCACTAGAATTGGTGGAACTCAAACTGCAGCTACAGTAATTAATAAAGAGGGGGTATATCTGACTGAGTGTGTCCCCTTCAGGAGTACCAATTTTGTTCATAAAGAAGAAGGACGATACGATGTGGATGTGCATTGATTACCTTAACTTGAAAAAAATAACTATAAAGAACCGTTACCCACTCCCTATGATCGATAATTTGTTCGACCAGGTGGGAGGAGCCAAAATCTTTTCGCAGATTAACCTACAATTTGGGTATGATCAGGTATGGATCTGAGACAAAGATATCCCCAAGAATACCTTTTGTACAAGGTATGGGAACTATGAGTTTGTAGTGATTCCATTTGGGTTGACCAATGCACCCGCAAACTTTATGTGTATGATGAACAACATATTCAGTAAATATCTGGATAAGTTTGTACAAGTATTTATTGACGACATTCTGGTTTATTCCAAAAATAAAGAGGAACACGAAGAACACCTTCGCGTAGTACTTCAGGTGTTGAGAGAACACCTGCTCTATGCTAAGTTTAGTAAATGTGATTATTACCAACCACAAATACAGTACCTAGGTCATATCATATCCGAGGCAAGGATAGCTATGGACCCGAAAAAGATTCTAGCTATAAAGGATTGGCCTACCCCGACTAGTGTCACTGACATTAGGTCCTTTTTGGGTTTAGCCGGGTATTATCGAAAGTTCATTGAGAAATTCTCAAGAATCGCTTGTCCCATGATGACCTTGCAGAAGAAAGGGAACAAGTTATTATGGACTGACAAGTGTGAAGAAAGTTTTCAAAAGCTTAAGTAGCTTTTGATGATTGCACCAGCGTTGTGGATTGTGGATCCCAATGGGGATTTCGTTGTATGCACAGATGCAAGCAAGGAAGGAATTGGAGGAGTCCTTTTGAAAAATGATCATGCAATCTATTATGAATCGTGAAAATTAAAAGAGCATGAACAGAATTATCCCATGCACAATCTTGAGCTAGTGGCCATTATCCATGCTCTGAATATGTGGAGGCACTACCTCATGGGAAGGAAGTTCCATATAAAGATTGAAAATATGAGTCTAAAATATTTATTTTATCAACCTAATCTTAATGCAAGGGAAGCCATATGGTTGGCTTTCTTGAGTGAGTATCACTTTGAACTAAAGCACATTAAGGGAAAAGATAACAAAGTTTCCAATGCTTTGAGTCGATGGAATCATATGATATATGAGAGGTGACCCCGAGTCAAAATGATGCAGATTTGCATGAGAATATTAGAACAGCCAACAAGGTTGACTCGTTCGATGTGGAGATCCTCAAGAAGGTCCAAGAGGACTGGTTGTTTCAACAACAGAAGGAATACAAGGTGGATGAATCCAGATTACTATGGTCCAAAGATATATTGTATGTTCCAGTTGGAGGGGACATTTGGTCCAGCATCCTCATAGAATTTCATAGGGAACCCTACTCGGGGCACCCAAGATATCAAAAGGTTTTATCTGTCATCAAGAGACACTTCTTCTGGCCTAAGTTAAAGGTCGAAATTTCAATGTTTATTGCAAAATGTTAGGAATTCCAGCTAGTTAAGGCTAAGCACCAACATCCTTCAGGATTACTACAACCATTACCCATTCCAGAATGGAAGTGCGAGGTTATCAGTATGGATTTTATTACTGGCTTACCAAAAAGTAAGAAGCAAAATGATTCCATCTTCGTAGTCATTGACAAGTTGCCAAAGGTGGCACACTTCATCCCCATGAAATCATCCTACAAGGCCGTGAACATTTCCAATATCTTCTTGAAAGAGATATTTAGATAGCATGGGATACCCAAAGTGATTATCTCATATCGAGATGTTAAGTTTATAGGAAAATTTTGGAAATCTCTATTCTCTGGATTAGAGACGCACTTGAACTTTAGCCTTGCTTATCACATGCAAATGGAGGGGAAGACTGAAAGAGTGAACCAAATTGTTGAAGACATGTTTCGAATGTATGTCATGAACAACCCCACCAAGTGGGAGGATTATTTGCACCTTGCAGAGTTTGCATATAACAATGGGTTTCAGGCTTTTGCCAAGATGAGTCCTTTCAAGGTACTCTATGGATGGAATTGTAGGACCCCAGTTACTTGGGACAGTCCGGTGGATTGGCGCATGTTAGGGCCTGACCTTTATTGGAATTGGAATAGTTAGTTACCAACGTCCAAGGAAACCTTAAAGAGGCACAAGACCGTCAGAAAAGTTATATGAATAACAAAATAAAAGATAAAGACTATCAATAAGGTGAGCATGTCTACTTGAAAGTGAAAGAAAAACATAGCTCGTTGAGCTTAGGTAGGTGTGGTAAGTTGGCACCTAGGTTTTTTGCCCCTTTTGAAATTATGGCCAAGAAAGGAGCAGTGGCTTATGAATTAGCATTACCTGTGCATGTAAGAGTTCATAATGTATTCCATGCATCTTTATTAAAGAAATATGTTTATGACACTAAGCATTTCATTGATGGGTCCTTATTATAGGTGAAACCTGAGGGGGAATTTTCCCCTTAGCATTTGCATATATTGGACAAGAGAGAAGTACAGCTTCGGAAGTGCACTGTGGTCCAATTGAAAGTGCAGTGGAAGTACTTTGAGGTAGATGAGGCTACCTAGGAGAATGAGGCCACCTTGAGAAAGGCTTACCCTGCCTTGTTTCATGATATCATTTAGAGTCCCTAGAACTCCAGGGATGGTGTTATACTAAGCGGGGAGGGATGTAATGTCCCAAATTTTGGACCTACTATTTATAGGAATAAACCTATTGATCATGATGATTATATTGATGTTTTATTTTTGGGTCGAATACCCCACTACATATGAACATGATGATTTGTTTTGTATATTGGGCATAAGCCAATTGTTGATGATATATAGGTATATAGATGTTTTATGTTGGGCATGGACCTAAAGTACATGATTGATGAAATGTTTGTGTTGGGCATGGACCCTGAAGCACATGATCAATGAGATGTTTTGTGTTGAGGTAAATGCTCTGGAACACATGATTACTTACGTTTGTGTTGAGCATAAAGCTCTGGAACACATGAGTACTTACATTTGTGTTGAGCATAAAGATATGGAACACATGAAAATATAATTGGAAATGTTGGCATAAGCTCTGGAGCATTCCATGTTGGTGTTGAGCATAAGCTATGGAGCATTCCATGTTGGTGTTGAGCATAAGCTATGGAGCATCGGATATTTGGCCATTGCATCCCTAGGTATATCATACAAGTACATCCTAGCATTTAGTGTTGAGTGAGACCTCTGGAATTACACTATGTTTGGAACCCCCTATTATAAGCGTTTAGTATGGGCTCTGGTAAGCGCTAGGGGTTACTGAAAAGATTAAAATCACCTCCGAATGAAAACAACTCGAAGAATAATATTGATCTCATCATACTTATTTTTAAATGATTAAATGAAATTTCAAATTTCTATATTCTCATCAAGTATTGAAGAACTACCACGTTATACAAGGGAAATCCAACATGCAAGGATGGTTAGAGTTTCCTAGCCTAGTAGATCGGAGCCATATATCGACTTGAACTTCATAAAGAAGTGTCGTTAAGTCTAGAGATCATGACACATGATGACTGAAGACAAGTGTTAACAAGTATTTTAATACTATGTATTTTAAAGATAGTATGTATAAAGAATTAATTATGATTAATTATATAATTGAATAAAGAAAGAAGAGAAGCTCCACCAATTATTATTTATTATTAAAGGATTAATAAATAGTGAAATATCTATGAAAGACTAATTAGGAACTAGTTAAAAGTTCCTAGGTTAAGAATTGAAAATTACCTCAGTAAATTAAAAAGGGTTAAATCAAGAACTCAAGGATTTCTTGATTTAATTGCCCCTTTGATTGAAAAGTCTGTATATAAAGACTCAAGACAAGCAAAGGCTTGGTGTTCTGATTTTTTTTAGCTGAATTATTATTCTGCTTGTTTTTTTCTCAAGTGTTTTCTTGAAGAACTTTTCCTGCAAGGAAAAGAGGATTGATCTAGAATTGATTTCCAATTAGGAAACCCTACTTTAGGAGCTCTAAGCTACTTGCATGTTGGAGTCCATCTCGAAGGGATCCGAATTAGAACCAGGAATGGTTTTGGGTCATGGTTGGGACAAACATGGTAGTTCCCAAGTGATTTGGTCATCAAACAGAGGTCAGATCTGCATTGAATTTTAACACTGGTTATTTAAGTGTGCAGGTGCAGCCATTGACAAGCTTCAATTTTCAGGTATGAAACCCTTGAAGGCCTATTCTATTTCTTTCCAAAGTTTCATTACTATTTGTGTTAAGTAATAGCTACAATGAAATTTCTAACCCTAATGGTTATGTCTTATGGTTAAAAAAATCTGCTAGGGTTCATATCTGTAATTTACTAATCACAGGTTGTTTATGTTTAGGGTTGCATCTCTCATAAATGTTCCTATATTAACTAGGTTTGATCTTGGTATTATGTTTTTACCTTGTCCTCTGTATTTAGCACTCTACTGACATATTCCATTTGTCAGCAGAGGGTTGTTTTTAAATTCAAGTTTAGTTCAGGAGTATAGGTTAAATATTTATAGATATAGAATTACATATATATATATATATATATATATCAGTATTCAGATAGTTTTATAATTTATGTACTATTTTGATTTATTATAAACTAAAGAACAAAATTCATATAATAAACAAGCTAACATATTATTAAAGACCTTCTAAGGTCTTCTCTACTTAATCATGTAAGAACAAATTAAATATCATCACATTTCATTTTAATAAACATAATCAAAATTAACCAAGCAGAGAAGGCATCGTGACCATCCATGTGGTCCATTATCAAACTCTATATTACTATATAAAATCCACAATCCAAATCATATCCATTAACACAGCTCGAATGTTTAAATTTATAGTCCTATAATTATAGTCATCCTTTATAAACACATAAAGGGTTTTAAAAGCCCCAATTCAAATCTATACATAACCAAACATATTATTAACCATTTGAAATATTTAAAACCCATTTTTTCCATCAAGAGGTCGTGACATCGAATCCTGTAGATGTCCAGACCCATTTCAATAACACTAATTAAACCATAAGTATTTTCTTATACAATTAGTAAGCCATCACATAAAATTTATATACGGTCCATCCTATATATCTAGTATGTGCAGGATACGCTTAAAATCTATGCCACAAATCCAATCAATGCCTACACTAATATCAAGGTCGTAAAGACCCTAGTTACGACCTCGACAAAGTTTCAACTAAACACACAGTCACATTTTTTTTTAAACCAAACGATATCGTGGCTTGTCATAACCCTAGCTATTATAGCTGAATATTTGCAAGTAAACTTTTTACATCATAAAATACCCACTAAAAATCTATCTCAGTCATTGGCAAAGGAATATGCCATTCATGGCATGGCCCGCACCCACGCTGAGTCAATACCAAACTAAATAATACAATGCTCTATTGTTTTAAAACAAAGACTCCAATTTTTTCAAGCTAACACAGAGCGTGGTGGTATCCCAATGGGCTATGGCACCATTGCTACAATGGTGCAGCCCATGGCATAACACCTAAGCTCTAGAAGCTCCCTACTCATAATTTAAACCAAACTATAACTACGCAAACAGAGTGCTGTGCATGTGGCCGTAACCCAAAATAATAATAATTATATGCAGAGAATTATTTCGATAGGTTGTAAGGCCACAATTGATTCCATTAAAAACCACATAAAACACAGCAAGTAAATAACCATAAAAAACCGAAGTTTACATACTATTTAAACGATGGAGGAAATCATATTCATTTCATATCAAATCATTTACAGCCTTCCTATTAAAACCAACGTGCAATGAAATTACACTGGGAGGCACAAACCCTCTCTACCTTCAGTCAAAGTATTAAAACATAATGGCAAGCTATGAGCCATGGCACCATTACAAGTAATGGTGCTGCCACAGCCCAAACAAATGCCAACTCTCTCAACAAGAGTCTATCAAAACCAGAGAAAGCTATATCCTAAAACCCCGAAGGAAGAGTCAACAAGTGTCACATGAAACCCCAACCCAGTAATGATTTTCCAACTAAGGAATGCCAAAATGAGAGGAGGCAAGGAAACTTGCTAACAGGCATACCCTGGGCCATGAGGAAGAAATCCCAAATCAACAAGTGTCGCCTATGAAAAACCTGGAGCACCTTCGCATGCACCTATAGATAGAACATGAGGGCATGAGGAGCATGACTCTGCCTGTTATAGCTAATTTTACCACTTCAGATGAATCACTCTGGTGTGGCCTTCCCCTGTCCCTTTGCAGACTCCTTAGGCCCCTTGGACAATTTTTTGTCCTTTGATGTTTCCTTGACCATCCCTAAAAGCATGTGAAAATTAATACACGTGACTTTTAAACCTATAATCGCATATATACGCAGGTTTGACCCCTAAAACCTTGTACATCGGGATGTGTGCATAATCCAAATCCTTTTGGATTTTTCCTTGAGATGGATCCGACTCACTTGACTCTTAGCCTTCCCTATACCTTGAGATCGCTCAGATTCGACCTTTCATTACCCCTTTGAAAAGCTATATAAGGAACTCAATGGTACATTGAAGGCATATGAGAGAATTGAGAGCAAAGAAACTATAGTCCATTCTTGCTGGAACTTGTGCTTGAGTCTGCATCCCTTTGTCCCTTGGAGAATTTTTGTGTTCTTCCCAAGCTTTCCTTTTTCTTGTGAGATTGCTATAGAGAGATCGAGGATTGAGGTGGTGGAGGCCCAAGTGGGGGATTCAGTTTCTCTGATTCCCAATCGCACCGACAGAGGTTGTATTCATTGTAATCTCTACTTTTATATTAATAGAAATATCTTTTCCTGTCCAATAATGTATGTTTGAATGAATATTTTATCCATGGATGATTTCAAATGCTTATACATTGTTGATTATATATGCTATAATATATCTAACACCAATATATATAGTATGCTTGCCTTGTTTACTTGCTGTTGAGAAAGTGATTTATCAATTCAAGCTAAAGTTGGAAAGCTCAATGGGGATCTACTTCAACCGCTCGGAATAAGGTACGAGGTCTGATGCTTTAGTGTTAGATATTTGATTTCTATTGCATATTGGAAAGGATTGATTTCTAGAGTCAAGTTTTCTATTGTGGTACCCCAAGCCATAGGAATTTCTCTCTGTAACAGAATTGGTGACTGTGCTGGGGAGTTCCTAGTAGTTTTCCTTTGGGGGTTTTCTATCGGCATTCAATGACTTTGAATTGCTCTTTTTCTCTTATTTCTGTGTCGGGTCTAGGGGCATGTTTTCCTGGTAGTGTTTGATTGGTGTGAAGTTTGTCTCAGCTTGTCTATTTGCCTTTATTTTTATGCACCTTTCTTCCTGTACATGAGTTTTTAACTCACAGTAATGTATATACGCGGGTTTCACCACTATTTCCGCGTACACACGCGGGTTTACTACGAACAGTCGCCTATGCCCTTGTTTTTGCCTTTTAGAGGAAGTTGAATGGTTGCTGGGTGATTTTTGATGAATGTTGAGTCTCCTTTGATACTACCAGAGTCTGTATACACCTCTGTTTCTGACTAGAGACATTTTTTTAGGGTAAATTTATTTTTTAAGAATGTTCTTGTCATTGCATTTTCAATTTTTTTGTTTTGGGATTAGTGCATTAGACTTCTTTTACCTTAGTTATTTTCTTAAGTGATGCTTGAGTGTGCTTGCAGAGTCTAAGGGTTGTAGAATTATTCTTTTTCTTTTATATCACATTTTTTATTTCAAAAAATCCAAAAATATTTGCTTATCATCATGCATTGCATTTTGCATAGTACCTGCTCTAGATTTTCTTTGGAGTTTTAGTCAGGATTTCATATAGGAAAGCTTGCATTTATCATTTGAATAAAATTGTGCATTTCACGGAGTAGCATATCCTGTTTTTCATGGACACAATGGATTTTCATTGATTGTTAGGTGTGCATTTTACTTCATGTTGTGTCATAATGCCATTAGTTGCACGGCTATATATCTCTTTTGAGTAATAAAGCTAATTAAAATCAACGCTTAATTAAAATGAACTACACTATTTTATTTGATAGGGTTCACCAACAAGATTAGGTTTTAGGGTATTGGAATAGTTCATTGTGAGTTAATTCTCCAAAACCACTAAACAACAACATGTATGTGTCTATCTAGGTGAGTGTGTGAAATTCCTTGATATAACGAGTGTTTCTCAGTATCCTCCTCTCAAAAGGGATTTAAGCACGAGGCAGTGTGAGTGGTTATTGATTGGGATGACCCCTAGTCATAACTGAGTAGCACCAGAGATATTTCCAGGATTGTATTCGTATCTGGGGGCTCTTTCAAGAGTTTCGGGCTTTGCTACCTTACCCATATGGTCAATCCCGCTTACGACTGTCCACCTGAGCATTGATTATATTGAGGTGACCTTAGTGACCTTACCTAGGATATCGAGGGGGTACTTTGCAGGGGTTATTCTGCGGGTGTCCTGGCCAGGTTGGGGTCAAACAACATAGTCTCTTTACGCGTTGAAGATGAGGGCGATAATAATTGGTTATGTACATCCACTTGTTGTGTATGGGAGTCTCAAGCCTCTCCTAGGTGAGACATACCTGCTTCATTCGGGAGCTCACTTATACTACCCTTGATTGCTTTTGTTTGGCTTTAGATTTTATTGGTGATTGCTATGTGCATGATAGCTTGCCTAGGGTTTGCATAGATAGAGAGTCTTTGATATTTTTTGAGTCATTGTGGATTTGGGTACGGCTCCTCATCGTTATCGTCGTTTAGTAGGACTTATGCCTTCTACATCTCCTCCTCCTTTGGGAGAGATAAATAGACAGTCCAGGCAGCCTACTTCGCACATTGATTCACACACCATGGGAGACCATATCAAAGGTATTCCTGAACCACCTTCTCCCATTCATGTGGAAGATGGGGAGTTTACTCCTAACTATGATCCTTCACCCGATTTGACTGAGTTAGGTCCTGTGATTTCTGAGATAGGAACCTTTCATGATAGACCTACTTACTCTAGGGTTGATTCCCCATCGACGCATTGCTGGTATGGAATGCCGTAGGATGATGAGACTCATTTTGAACCCATGAGCACTAGTTATGGTAGTTATGGTATGTCTGGTTTTCCCACACATTATTTGGCATTTCATGTCGAATCTAAGTTCGAGCCTAACACTATGCCTGGGGGCACTCTCATTCCTTACCATGCGGAGAGGTTTGGGAGCACTAGTCACATTGCACCTTCCATCCCAGTGGTGGAAGTTACATCACATATTCCTCCTAGGTCTAGGGTTAGTGATTCTATTAGGATACTAGATCCGAGATGAGTGACTATAGGGAATAGTACGTGCATAATTAAATAGATCCCTTCATCCTATGTCCCTAGTTCTTTGAATGTTCACCCTCCACCTCATTCACGTGGTCCTTCGGGCCAGCATGTTGCTACGAGTTATGTCCATACTGCGGTTACTAAACCGATTGTGTCTCAGGTACATGCACCACCTGTTGTTTTGGGAGGTCATGGTCATACTTCTAGAGGTCACATTCCTACTTTTGGAATGTATATTCCTACTTCCAGAGCGTATATTCCTACTTACGGAGTGTCTCATGGGACATCTCATGTGATGCCTTATGGACCCTATTATGGGACACAGTATGGACAGGGTTCTTCACCTTGTGGGGGTGGGTATCAACAACCTACTTACTCTCCAAATTATGGCTTTGTAGATTTGAATAGTCAAGGTACACCACACTATGGTGCTTCCATGCCACCCTATACGAGTCAAATGGGAGGAAGGCACTATGGCCAAGGCCATGGTGGTAATCAGACCTGTGTGAATCAGAACTATTAGGGAGTGGTCCATCGACCTCATCATCCTAGGATCCCTTTCCTTGCAACATTGAATCTTCCTGACTTGTCGATATTGACTAACAATCATGTAGCTCATGACCCGGCTTGGCCGGCCGTCCCTACTAAGCTTCCCTCGGACATAACTGAATTCGAGGGAAAACCGGGAGAGGATCTGAGTGAACATATTACTACCTTCCACCTATGGTGCTCTTCGAATTCCTTACACCAGGAATCCATCCGTTTAAGGCTGTTTGAACACACCCTTACAGGGCCTTCCACGAAATGGTATATATAGCTACCTAGGGGGGAATTCACTTTGTTTTATGACCTAGCGATGACTTTTCTTAACCACTTCCAGCTACCAGTATGTTATGACGTTGGTACAAAAATCTTATCAACATTTCGGCAGGATAAAGCCACACATATCTTGGATCATATCCAAGAGTGGCGTAGATGAAAGAGGTTAATTAAAGCCTTTATACCGTCAAAATTCCTCCTCGAATGGTTCCTGAAGTCATTATTTCCATATATAGCAAAGGATGTTTCTAAATCCGTAGTGCAAAATGAGGAACAAGCCATTTTTAGGGCGTAGGAATTGGACTTGATTTATGCTCAGTCCAGTTTGTTATATGAGATTATTCCCAATGCTCTGCATTCTAGTTTTGATCCCAAAGTTAAACTTATATCACATGCCGATGGAATTCGTTGTTGTGCGAGTGCTAAACATGTGGATTTAGTTTCAAAACAAGTTAGTCAATTGTCAATCAACCAATCTGCTTCAAGACAAGCCACAGCTTCATCTCAACCCACCCAAACAGTGAGTGTGCTTTCAGCGCAATCGTCGGACCAGAAGGGTAACCAACAGCCCGGACGGAATAAAAAGAAGGGTAAGAATAATCGTAAGGGTGGGAATAGGAATGAAAATGCTAATAATAATGACAAGAATTCCCATAATTCTAGGTAAGAAAATCAAGCTAAACATAAGGTTAAATTCCCTTGCAAGTTGTGTAAGGATGATCACCTCACTTACTTGTGCCCTCGTATCGATGAAGCCTCAAGATTCTTGGCACAGGGCCTAGATGTGCTAACAAACCCTTTACCTCACAATCAAAATATGAACTCGAGGACCCATGATCATCCTAGTGGTGATCAAGATCCGTCGAAGGGTAGTGGTCATGGTTGCATTAACATGGTACGTGCTGCGAAAGTTGTGACCTGTGCGAAAGACTATGGTTCGTCACAACCCATCCAGCCAGGAAAGGAACCTAATCCACTACGGAATCCTTTGCATATTGAGAAACCTGTGGATAAACCTGAAGCTGCACCTTTCATTCCTAAGGGATTCCTTAAGATTTTGGGGCACAATCCCAATGCCCGAGCCACCCAGAACTATTCAGTTGTAGAGGATTTGGGCCACACTCCTTGTGTGATGTCTGCACTAGAAGTGCTTCAAAGTTGTCCTTCATAAAGGAATGCTTTGCTTTCTACCCTTGGTGTGAATGATGATAATTCTTCCTCCATGATTAAATTTGAAAGCGCAGGACTTCAGCCTCGCTTACCTTACTATGTGTCTCTTTTGATTCATGTAGAATGTCTTAACATAACCCTCAAGCACACTATGATTGACGAAGGTGCTGCTGCTTTTGTGATGTATTTATTGTGTTGGAAGGGTTTAGGTTCCCCTGAGTTGTCGAATTCAGTGACCATGTTAACTGCATTCGATGGGAGATCATTTAGGCCGCACGGGATCCTTCCTTCCATTAAGGTTCGTTTGGGAGGGAAAACCATTGAGATAGAGGTCGAGGTGGTTAATGCACCCCTTGTCTACAATCTCTTGCTGGGTAGGAATTGGATGTACAGTATGCAAGCCATAGCTTCTTCCCTATTTCGCATTGTATGCTTTCCATTTAACAGGAATATAGTCATGATTGATTAAATGTCATTCAAGAATCCATCTGTTACCACATCTTTGGGAGCTTCGATCCCAATTGTTGAACACTCTTAGCCGGCAACTGGGAGTGTGCGTGTAGGCATGTATCCATCCCTCATGGGAATTTTTAGTTGTCCTGCACCAATCCTTATGATAGGGTCTAATTCTGGTGAGGCTTCGATATCTATGAGATCGGTGTCTTTTCGCACGAGTCAGATGGAAGATCCTTGGATTCTTCCTACACCGAGTACTCTGAGTGAGCCCATCGTGACGGACGTACCGTTGCCTGCAACTATGGTAGTTTATCAAGCTAATATTGAGAGTGCTACAGAGCCTAGTCTTTGCTTTTCATGGACGGAGGAGGAGGACCCTTATGTACTGCTGGCATGGGCAGTGTAGTCTTCTCACATGCACGACTACTTGATAGTGTTTTCCCTTCAGATGAAGCGATTATTGAGGCCATGTCGGGAGTTGAGCCACCATGGGAAGAACTACATCATAGATCTTACTTTAGTGAGGTTCTTAGTGAGAAAATTGGTAGTCCTATGGTTCCATTAAGCTCTCCTGGTCCGATGGCTCATGGAAACATGGCAAACATATCTTCAACAATTCCTATCAATATCTCTCACGATCCTGGTAGGATAGAGAATGTCTATATTGGGGTAGAATGTTCCCATGCTGAGATTCAAGAATACACCGAGATATTTAAAGAATTCTGTGATATCTTTGCTTGGTCTTACGATGAAATTCCAGGTATCGACCCTCGTATTGTCGAACACGAGCATACGACTTATCCCAATGCTAAGCCTGTTCGACAACGCTTGCGTGCGGTGAATCCTAGGAAAGCACCCGCGATTAAGGTAGAGATAGAGAAACTATTGAAAGCCAGTTTTATCTATCCCATTCCCTTGACTGAGTGGGTTTGAAACCCCATTCCGGTGGATAAGAAGCAGGGAGAGATCTGCATATGTACTGCTTTTCGTGATTTGAATCATGCCTATCCTAAGGACAATTTCCCCACACCATTTATTGATCATATTTTGGATGAGTGTGCAGGTGGCAAGGTTTTTTCCTTCATGGATGATTTTTCTGTATATAATCAGATCCAAATTAAACCTGAGGACAAACATAATACTACATTTATTTGTCCTTGGGGAACTTTTGCATATCAGAAAATGCCTTTTGGCCTTAAGAATGCCGGAGCTGCTTTTCAGCGGGCCATGAACTTGATCTTCCATGATCTCAAATCGATTATCGAAGTATTTTTGGATGACCTTGCTGCTCATTCTCGTATGAGAATGCATCATTCCTATCATTTGAGATTGGTATTCAAAAGATGCCACCATTATTTGGTCAAGTTAAAATCTCACAAGTGCATCTTTTATGTGAATTCAGGTCACTTGTTAGGATTCATCATTTCTAAAGAGGGTATAAGAGTCGACCCTTTGAAGGTAGAGGCAATACTTCGGTTGTCTCCCCCGAAAAATATTCATCATCTTCAATGTTTGCAAGGCATGGAAAACTTCTTACGAAGATTTGTTGTCAATTTTGCCAATTTGACTAGAGGCTTCATGCGTCTTTCAAAGAAGGACACCACCTTTTGTTGGGATGAGCAAGCCCAGGAGTCTTTTGATGCACTCAAGTGAGCCCTAGAATCGGCCCCGGTGATTAGTCCCCCAGACTATAGCCATGATTTTCCACTTTATGTGGTCATGTCCATGGAGACGATTGGTATGGTTTTGGTTCAAGAGGATGAGGAGCTCCAAGAGCATGTCATATACTATCTGAGCTAGAATCTTATTGACACGGAGATTCACTATTCTCATGTTGAGAAGATTTTTTTAGCTACCGTACATGCGGTTCAACGGTTGAGACATTATATTCTCCTTCGCCAGACCTTGGTTGTAGCCCATGTCAATCTATTTCAATTCGTCCTCACTCGAAAGATGATTGGGGGAAAATATAATAAATGGATTTTCATCCTACAAGAGTTCGATCTCGAGTTTGTTTCGGCAAAATCGAAGAAATCGTTAATTTTTGCAGAGCTTATATTTGATTTCCCAAGCAACACCGAGGAGTTGGTTTGTGAAGATACATTTATCGACAAACACATATTCTTAATCTAAACTTTAGACCCATGGTATGGGGATATCATTATATATTTACAAACATTGAAGGTCCCTACTCACTTCTCATGGGATGAATGACGACAATTACGTCACGTGTCTAAGAATTACCTAATAGTGGATAACACTTTGTACTACCGTGGGGTAGATTTCATTTTATGACGCTGTTTAACTCAAGAGGAGGCTGAGGTAGTGCTGAATGATTGCCATGGAGGGGCATGTGGTGGTCATTTATCTGGGCTTTCTACAGCCCAAAAAATATTAAGAGCAGGTTATTTCTGACCGTCGGTCTTTAAGGATTGTGTTGATGCGGTCAAGAGGTGCCACCCTTTCCAAGTGTTCACATGTAATATGTTCTTGAAACCTACCCCGTTACATCCCATCATCACCGTCAGTCCCTTCACTAAGTGGGGGCTTGATTTTATGGATTGCAACCCAGCTTCAACTGGGGGGTATCATCATATCATAGTGGCTGTTGATTACTTCATGAAATGGTTTGAAGCTATGCCTACAGTTAAATCCGATGGTGAGACAGCCGTGCACTTTGTATTCAACCAGATTATTACTCGGTTCAAGATCTCGAAAGAGCTTGTCACTGACCATGGCTCGCACTTTCATAGTCATATGATGGAAGAGTTGGCATCAAAGTTAGGGTACAAGAAAAATCATTACTCCTCTTACTACCCTCAAGCAAATGGACAAGTAAAAGTAGTGAACAAGTCACTCAAATCCATTCTCCAATGAACCATCATACAAAGCAAGAATAATTAGCACATCATGTTATATCCTGATTTGTGGGTGTATAGAACCGCCATTAAGACTGCCACAGGTTTTTCTCCATATCAACTTGTACATTGAGTGGAGTCAGTATTGCCAGTTGAATGCAAGATTCCTTCTTTGAAGCTAGCCGTAGAACTCTTACTAGACACTTCACCATTGGAGGAGCATTTGGTCCACCTTGAACAACTGGATGAGCAGCGTTGAGATGCCTTGGTGGCTCTAGAAGTAAATAAATGTTGTGTAAAGGTCCAGTATGATAAGTCTGTCCATCCAAGGAGGTTTAGTGAGAGAGACTTGGTCCTTTTGTGGGATCAACCAAAAGAACCCTTAGGGAAAGGAAAGTTTAACCCCATGTGGCGTGGTCCTTACATCATAAAATGTGTGTTAGAGAAGGGAGCTTATGAGTTGGTGGATTATGAGGGAACAATCTTGACGGAGCCTAGAAATTGGCTCTATCTCAAGAAGTACTATGCATGATTTTTAGCCAAGGCTGGTTACTATATATTACTGTACAGTTTTGCATAGTTAGGTCTTTTTATTATAGTGATCGGGTTTGTGATTAGTTTCCATTTCTTTTGGAAGATGTCAATGGAATCTTCCACCTACATAGGATTTGCAGATAGTGCAAGCTGTCACACTCAACACTGAGCCTCTACTGCTTGGGGTGATTTATACTCCTATGGGTCAAGTACTGTCTTCGGGAGGCGTATGTTTATGACCATCTTCAAATAATGTTGCTGAATATAGTGCCATTATTGAGCTTCTACGAGATTCCATTTCACGTGGCATTCTCTCTCTTGAGGTGCATCTTGATTCAGAGTTAGTAGTGTCACAGCTTAATGGTTTGTACCATATTAGAGATCCAACGTTATTAAGAAGATTCTTATGTGTGAGATTATTAGAACGAAAATTTGACAATATAACATACATACATATTCCAACAATTAATAATCAAGTTGCTGACTCATATGCTAACTACGTGTTAGATTGTCATTTGTTTCATACATAGTAAACTCATCACAAACAAAAATTTGTACACATGTAAATAAATAAACCAATCATCATAAAAATTTTATAAACATCCAAAATGTGGTAATACATAGTGTCATGATACAAAAATGGGGCTCTCGAGCCACAAAAATATAATACATGGTAATACAAAATGTATCACTCCGGAGGGGGGTTGTGATTATGGAAGGTCACTACGGCTCTAGATAGCCGTCGAAATAATCGCACCCATGCTCATGGTACACCCACCACCTAGCACTGCATAGCCTCAAGCAAGTCCTCGACTTGCGCCATGGGAACTCTGTGTGCCAGCCTCACAAAGTTGGTATGAATGCTTTGGAGCATCCACTCTGCATACACACCCGTGATATCATCTCCTATTTCCCTCTGTCTATGACAAGGGAAGCCTTCAAGCCACCATGGTCCCACATCTGCATGAAAACGGTAGATGTCACTATGTATTGTCGCACAAAAAATATGTCTTTTGATTCCATATAATCAGAAAACACAAAAAAATTAAATAACTCAAAAAAATTATAGAGAGGGTTGAGATTCGTTACCTATGTTACCGTATGTCAATCCTGGTGGTAGCGGCATGTCCAGGTCCCCACAGAAATCAATCCCTGCATAGGGGTAGTCATCGATGGCAACTATCTGTCATCGCCACCATGGACAGAACTCAACTAGATAGGGGTTGGACACCCTACCTCCCCCCAGTCTGAGCACCGAATCCACCCAATGCCGTTGGGCCAGATCTCGAACCCCATGTAGAGGAACGTTAACTTTGGGGCTCAATCCTGGAACACGCTCAAAGAAAAACGTGCTCAGTATGCTGCTGAAACTAAAGTTTCGCACTCTACCCATCTTACACTCACTAAGATGATGTTTCATGTTTCTCAATAGTGTAGTGCTCCAGTCATATATCGTGGGTTGCATGCACTCCACTGCATAGAACATCAGAGGCCTCGAGGCCTAGTGGAGTGAAGCCAAGCCTGCTATCCTGTTCAGTGTCAATAGGATGGCATTTAGGCCCAGCACCTCTATAGAGTTGGTTGGGATATGACTCCCCACCTTCTCCATGTTCGGATACTAGTACACCGCAATGTACTCATCTATAGTTAGGCCACCTCCCGGCTCACGAGAACGTAGGTTCACTACTTCTCCCCGTCGGGAAAGTCCAATAATAAAGTATATGTCCTCCACCTCTATGGTGAGGGACATCCCATCTATCTAGAATGACTTAGAGTTTGGATCCCAGTAATCCACCAACATCTGTAATAGTCTTGGTTTGCACCTCAAGCCACCAAGACACCAAAATTTGTAGAGCCCACATGCACATAGCGCTTGTTGAGCCATTAGATTGGCCCTTACTACCTACTCTACATCACCATGTTCATGTTCTCTCCACTTTAAGACCATTGTGCACAAAAAATTGCAAGTTTTCCCATTAGAATACTTAAAAAACCTCATGCGCGGCTGCATACGTGACTGTTTTCCAAACAGCCATGTATGTACACGACTATGAGGGCATTTTCTATGTATATCCAACCCTATACGTGAAAAAACGCTCGATTTCCATGTGGGCCACAACACCTTTTTTGGATTGGCCTAGAAATCCCAAATGACCATGGAATTTGATTAAATTTGCATTAAAATGGAAGAGAAGAGCATGGGTAAGTACCTGGAAGAAACGGTAGTGGATTCTGTGGGCTGAATATCCTGGAATTCACTGTTGAAAATATGAACTCAATTGGGTAAAAATTTCAAATGTTCTATAATGTTTTGAATTTTTTACTATTTATAGAATTTTTGAAAATTTTTACCCCCTTTCCTATAGTTTGGACCATTTCTAATCATTTTGGACTGTTTTTAACCTAATTTATGATGTAGGAGACCTTTTTTAGTGTCATTTCAGCCATTGGATTGACCCGTTCATGTCGATCTTAGGTATCAGGTCTAAACTGGCATATAGGTTAGGTTTCATCACTGTTTGCATTTTGCATGACCTTATGACCGTTTCATCATAGCCTTAGGTATGAACCCACTCTATTATGTCATGAAACCTTCTTGCTGTTTTAGAAGTGGCATGGTATGAGTGGTAGAGCTTGACCTTACATTGGTACCCTAAGTAGCACCTTATTTGCATTTGGTGCCCATGCTGACGTTTTGTTCTTTAGGGTGTGGGAGTCTGTTGTATAGTATTACCATGACATTTCACAAGATCCTCATACTCCTCTTGATCTTTTGTTGGCCTATTTCCCTCAAGAATCCCTTATGTCAAGTTGTAATTGTATTATCATGAGCTTTTCCTGTCTTATTGAGCTTTATGCCAGCTTCCCTGACATTGTGTTTCAGCCATAAAGCCTGAGCTTGTCTCATGTCTATCCATGCAGAGCCATTTTATATATCCTTTGTATCTTGATTCCCTTTTTACCAAGAGGGGATTTTCCCCCAAGTGTCGCTATCCTACACATGTGTCCTTGCATTGAGCATAGGTATGCTCCACTGCTTGGAACTATTTTGTTTGCTCCTATGACACTTGTCTCCTCCTAGTTTGTAACTATAAAGTTGCTTTATTCTTTTTCAATCTTTTTAAATATTTCAAAAAGTCCAAAAAAAAAATCAAAAAACCAAAAATCCGGACAAGGAAAGATGTTATCTTTGGTAGTTGTCGAGTTGTGTTGCTTTTGAACAGAGCCCTGTATATCACATCCATTGGTTGGGTTTGTAGTTTGACTTTAGGAGCTGTACTCATTTATCTGAGTTTGTCTCCACCAACTGGTTAAGCTTCCAGTCCCCATGGATCCTCTGTCGATGCCTCCTGTGTCGCAGAGATGTCCCAGTTTTGTATATCGAGTCTATTCTACCTCTATCCAGTCACCATTTTCTATTATGCTCTTGTTCGAAGGAAGTTGAAACCTGAGTCGGCTATTCCTCAGTTATCTTGACTTTGCATGTCAACCATTCCCGGTACAATTATTGGTTCATGCACCTTATGATCGAGTCCTTCCACACTATACATCTTTGCTAAGTACCTTGTGTTGGATGATGGGGGATGCCTTAATGCCCTCCTTCCAGTGGATTTCATCCCAACGACTTCAGATCATTTATTCTAGGATTGGAATCTAGAGTCATTTTTGAGTGCCTTGAGACTTTCAGTCATCAGTGACAGGTTCTCTCGCCATTGACAATCTTTGGGAATACATCAATGTCCCCTAATTGATGGATCCTCTCAAGTGTTCGACCTCAACACATTTATTCACACTTGTTAGTTTCCACTCTAGTACCTTGATTCCCATTATCATTATCGGTGGGTGATCTCGCATCTATTAACGGTATACATCAATGACCTGTAATCATATGATGGATTACTATGTTCAACCTCGACACCTCTATTCACATAGTAGGACATGTACTCGCAGCAGTTTGTGTAGAAGACCTTCCATATTGGTGGCATCTCTTATATGCTACCTCCTTGATCGTGCCAGTGTTCATGATATTTCATCTCTCGTGACTTGATTCCAGTATATGTTAGACATTTCCAGCCATTATGGAGATCTTGATCCATTATATATCTTCAGCCATCATGGAGATCATGGTCCTTTGTATATATTCATCATGGAGATTCTGATCTATGTATATTGTACGTGGTGATGGCCATTTATGTGATATCTTGTATCATGCCTATTCATGGCCATTGTACTCTTATGTATCCGGGATTGCTATATGTATTTGCAGTATGTGTAGAGTTGTATCATTATCTTATGTTGATTGGGTGCACTACTACATTTTGACCAAAAATCCGACGGCCGTCATGTCGGATTTTCGACACTTCCCTGTCGCATGTACGACACTTTGATTTTTTTTTAAGCGTCGGAAAATTGTCGTCGTTTATCCGACACCTGATTAGCCGTCGGTTAAGCGACAGCTAAGTAACCGTCGGTTAAAAAATAAGCGTCGGTTAAGCGACAACTTTGTTTCGACGGTAGTGAAATTTTTTTAAAAAAATCTCATTCCTGCCGTTGGAAAAGCGATGGCATTTAAGGATAAGTGTCGCACAAGCGACAGCTAGAAGCGTCGGAAAAGCGATGGCGTTTAAGGATAAGCGTCACAAAAGCAACATCTAGAAGCGTCGGAAAAGCGACGGCATTTATGGATAAGCGTCGCAAAAGCGACATCTATAAGCGTTGGAAAAGCGACGGCATTTATGGATAAGCGTCGCAAAAGCGACATCTATAAGCGTTGGAAAAGCGACGGCATTTATGGATAAGCGTCGCAAAAGCGACATCTATAAGCGTCGGAAAAGCGACGCTTGTGACTGTTTAAAAAAAATATATATATAAAAGCATGTGCAGTCTCCGATCAGTTCCCTCTGGTGAGCTGTAGAAAGAGTGGTCTTTCCAGTCCTTTCGATGATGATGCAACATGAACTTTCTGATAAGGTTGACCATATTTTTAGATGGGAAATAAGGCATATCATAGTTAGAAGGGTTTCCAACTATACCAAGGATTTTAAATTAGAGCATCCAACAATTCCTTGTTGAAATATTGTAACTGTATCTCTTTTTCCAAGTCTTGAGATATTGTTGTTTAGAAGCAGAGGATAGATCTGCACTGAAGCTCACTTGGACAAGTGAGGCACTATGATAAATCATAATCCAAATATTTCCAGGATGAATGCTTTCTCCTCTATCCTTTTGGGTGTTAGAAGATACAACACATCAGAATAATGATACTTCATTTATTCCTTTTGTCTCATGATCTGTTATATTCTCATTATACAATTCATAAAAAGGGAAAGTTACACAGTAGGTATTTGATCAAGTCAAAACTAACCAGCACTCAATTGGAAAAATCACAAATCAAGTAGGCTTTAATAGGAAGTGGAATGTTTAAGATCACAAATCAAGTAGGCTTTAGAGGTGTCACAATATTTAGAAGCCTCGTTCTTCTTTGAAGACTTTAATACTCAAATACTTATGTGACTTCCTACCCATGTTTGAAAACATCAGCACTCTTTCACCCCAATGATTAGCAACGCACTTCATCATGAACGACAATCAAATAAAAAAATTTGTGTGTCCCTTCCTTGATCAAAACAATTGTGATATTATTTCAAGTAAGGAGCAATTGCATGTTCTGAAGTCAAAATGACACATTTTCAATGATGGCGCAGAGAAACTTACAGTGATGTAAGTTGAACCAATGCACCAGAATATTTTAAATGATCATGTTGTTGAAATCGAGTTGTGTATTCTTCTATGTATTCATCTAGCTGACCTCTGATCACATCAGAAGTAAGAGCTCTGTCAACTAGCTCATGCAAAATGTCTAATTTTGCACTTGG
>LPNX010453706.1:0-36616 GCA_001517045.1 Pseudotsuga menziesii
GGTAATTAATGCTCCTTGATGTCAATTAAACTTAGGATAGTGGTTTAACTAGGCCAATTTGACTGAAGAGTGTGTATGATGGTAAATGTCTCCAACATATGGCAAACACCAAATACAAATTGAGACACCATAAGTCATTGTGCTATAGGAAGCTATAGGTTAGATTTAAAGTAATTTTAGATTTGCTTGTCCACCTTAGAACTACTGTTACATTCATTGAAAACTAAAAGTAATTAGAATATGATATTTAGGGTTTATTTTAATTGTTATTTATGCAAAGAAATATTTATTGCATTTAATGTTCCCTGTTTACGCTATGAAAATACACATCTGAATATTATACTCAATGTACACATATGATGGCACTGATTTACATGCAGAATTGAAAACCCTTGAGATCCGAAACAAACTCTCTTTATTAAACAAATTTACACACTGTATAACTTTCTTCCACAGCGGAATTCTAGGTTTCCATGCTTTCCCATCCGCGGCATAATTCTTTCCGAATGGTGGGAATCGGAAGTCAACTTTTTGACTTTGGATAGTTCTGAAAAAATATTTTCCGCACAACGTTTCTTCCCTATCATTGATCTCGATTGTTGATCTATCAATTTTACGGTCAACATGAGTGTTCATACAAATTACCTTTTTAGGAAGCAAAATGGATTTCTGATCATTTTATCAGTGTCCCCACCAAATCAATGGTGGATTGCAAAATTTATTAAGAGCATTCAATATAATATCATACACATGAAAAGTTTTTCAAAGCTTGCAAATTCTCCTGGCAATATCACTATAAACCATCGATCTTCCCACGATCGATCCCCACTCTATGATCTTGTTTTATTTGAGAGACTGGTTAAGGTTTAACCCTCTACAAATCTTCATTTAACTGATCACTGACAGGCTTAATTCTTCTTGGAAATTCGACAAATATGGAAATCCAAAGCCACAATTTTTAGATACAGGGTTATATGGAGTGAATGCGGGATGAATTCATACTTCTACATAACTATATGAAGACATGAAATCCATCAAAACCACATGCAGAGTCTAATCCTCTGTTCTTTATTTATTTCACTGGAAATTCAAATACACATAGAGAATTCTACTTATTCACTCCTTTCTTAGTATTCTGTGCACCTCTCATTTATCCATTCATGCTATGCGTAAATTCTCTCCCTCTCAATCTCTATGAGCTAATAAAACCTTCTTTGAGCTATCCTCCAACTTTTATGACCTATCCTAATTCCTAAGTTCCATGAACTAACCTAAGGTTCTGCGAGCCAACAAGCTCTGTAAGCTAACTAAGCTGCTAAGAAAATAACTCGAATTGATTTAAATACAAGAGGATTCTGTTTCCAGATCCTATAATAAAGGAGTACAGTCCTTATTGATCTCTACTAACCCTATGAATGACAACTAACTTAATCCTAACTATTACATGTGGAAAAGGATCTAGCTTCCTTATCCATTTTATTCGGATTTTAAAAAATAAAGAAAATTAGAAATGTACGAGACCCTAGGTCTATTAAGAGTTCCATTTACCTTATGAAGTCATGAATGACTTTGCCTCTTGATTCGATGCTCCTATTTCAACATATTAGTAGTACATTTAATACAAAAACCAACTAAGACTATTTGTGATAGCTCAGTGGTATTTTTGACAAGTGTTTTTATGAAATCACTTAACCAAATTACATAAACAAATAATCCAAAAAAATCAGTAGGATCTGATGGGGGTCATTACAGTTTACTATTCAAAGCATATCCCCCTTGTATAAAAATCAAACTCTCTCATTTCCTTTAGATAAGAATTGTTCATTGGTCACTGTCTCATCATGTTGAGTGGAGATGAGAACTATGTGAATGCGGAGAGGAACCATGCACCACTCTCATTTTTGAACTCGATGGTTACTTGTGTTTTTCAATAAGGCCTCAACCAAGAGTAGGTTCCATTCTTTCTGACCTCTGTGAGCTTTTCTCCTAGCTTGATAACAAGCACATGGGTGAGAGGCATCGACTTAGGGATTTCATTTGTTGTATAACTAGTCCAATAAAGGGTGGAAACCCACGTACTAGACCTCACATAGATTGCCATCCATACTAACAGAGCACGACCTAGTCCAACAGTACACAATTATGATACCAATAAATTTACACACCCTCATGACACCCTTAGTAACCCACAATAGGTCATGGTACTTTGATACATAGGCTTGGGACACTTAACAGTCCTCAAGACACTTTCATCCAGTAATGATAGTCCTACAAGGTTTAAGACATGTCACAACATCCCTTATAATTCTCAATACAGGTCATGGTTTTCTATAGAAAGCATTAGGATAATTTACACATATGAAAATGACACAAACAGGAAATAGAAACTGAATATGAACACTGTGATGAATCTCAGAAACTCAAAAAAAAACTTTTGATTAACACTTGCAACAAAGTTTATATAGCTACAAACCAAGCACAAAGGCTTACAAAATGAAATTCGAACCCTTCCTCCTTCATAGAAGATACATTTATAGTGTAATTTACCCCTGAGACATATCTCAAAACAGGGAATCAAAATTAGTTACATTGTAGGAATCAACCCCGAAATTTCATCCTAAATCCTAACAAACTCTGATGTGGTAGATGCACCATGCCCATAAAACATTTTAGGAAGGCATGGCATGCTGTACTTGACCAATCAAAAAGGGAAATCTTGACATCTAGGGATTTTTGGCTCATTTGATGAAAGTGACAACTCCGAGCATATTTTTAATAGACTACGGTTGAATTAGCTGCTGGAACACCTTCGAGGTTGATGATTTCTCACTCTATGTATATCTTTCCATTGTTGATCTATAGGGGTGGCCATCTCAAATAGCTCCTTTAGGATAACATCCAGGTCAATCAGGGGGGTATGTCCAATAGTAGGGAGATGTGATTTGAAAGTCATGAGTGTTTCCAGTAGACCAAAGTCCTTATTGACTTTATCGATGATTACATGTCCCTTTATCCCACCATTCATACCCTCAAAATTTTCATGGTTTAGTATTTCCTCCTACAGCAGTTCGACATATTTTCTCTGAGGGATCAACTTCCCATCTAGACCCTTGAAACTCAAGAAACCCTTTCTGAAAAAGGGGATAGAAGAATTTGTTGAACTTTTCTACCTCTTGCTGAATAATGTTAATCCTAGTAAGTGCATTCTGCAACATTTTGTGCTTTGTGTCCCTCCTACTTGCTACCACCATAACTGATATCCTGTCAGTAATCCCTAGGGAAATTAGTTCTTCCACATAGGTTGAGTTCATAACAACAATCGCCTTCTACACCTCCTCCCTAGGACTTTGTGAGAATTTCTTATAGGGATTTGCATCTTCTTCTTGCATCCATAGCCTCATGTTTATGCTCATCCACCATGAACAAATTATTTTCTAATGAGGGCATCTCCTTTATGGCTACATCCCAGAGCAAAAGTTTTTCCCCTTGACCCTTTCCTCAAACTTGGTTACTTTCTCTTTCAGTGTCCTGATCTCTTTAGCAACATCTTCACTTTCCTTAGCAGTGATGCTATCCTTGTAACATCCCTTACCACCTAGACCTATTACTCGCAGTGTAAGTAAACATCACTGTAAGTATCGACTCTAACTCTTTAAAAATGTGGATGTAATTGACAGTGTTAGAATACTGAAAGTCTCGAACGACTAAAAAAGACGATCGGCGATGAATCCACTAGGGGGGAGGGACATTCCTGAAAAGTATAACCAAGAGACTGGATGAATGATCGCTATGTGTCATCAGGATGCTTGTAAGTGCTAAGAGAATAGAGAGTTGTTTTAATTACTAGCATGACAATGTTTGGTATATAAATTGGAGTTGATTGAGAAAACCATGCTCTTCTCATTTGGGAAACAAGGGGGCATGCAATTGTTGGAGTACGGTAGTTAACTCTTCTATTAATTTATATGATTTTACTATGTTAAGCAGATTGTTATTGGTGATCTAAATGTACCAAAGGATAGTAAAAAATAGGCTCTTACATACAACTATAGAAAAACTCTATATATATATATATTTCATCGAAGGAAAAGAGAAAGAAGAAAAGATTTTAGAAGGCATAAGACTTCCACAAATATATTTCATGTTACCTTTGGATATAGTTCCAATGCCTTAGGTATAATTAATAAGTTAGAATAATTTTAGGAAATATGTTTTTAATCTTAAAAGGGAACTTTGATTCCTCATTTGCACATCCTCATGGGCATATATGATAGAATATTTCAATGCTATTGTCTTATACCGCAATTACTCTTTAACTACTGTGACCTATATATATTAGCACAATGTGATACAATTATAATGGAAGCCTTTGATATATTGATGCACGACCCATCTTAAAGGAAAAACCATAAGGGGTCTAATCATTTCATTTCATATAATATGGACCGTCATATTATGCATTAATAAAAGTTTGGACAATATTTGGAATCATTTAAATGAGAGAATCTTTTGTTAATGCATTGGTGTCAAATGAGACCATCATCTTATAAAAGTGTGATTTTCCCATGAATGCTCAAGCGATATCATGATTTAAAAGGGTTACTAAAATCAAGACAAAAGGATATCATTTTTGTGCATAATTATAGTTAAAAAGGGTAATCTGCATTGAACTAAAAGTTATAATATACTTATCCCACATGATCTGGGGAAGGAAAACTAGAGCGCTACGGACTTATAAAAGAAGAAAAGTGCAAAAGGAGAGGGGCACCTCTTGGAAGTGGGAGAAGCTTACAAGAGGGATCGTTGTTTGGCGATTATTTTTCTCTTTGCTTCTAGGAGCACAGAATGACCTGCATTGAATTAGTTTTGGGAATGCTAGATTGTTTTGGGAATCTAGAAGTTCTTGCGGCGGTAGTTTATTGATATTCTGGTGGTTTTTATTAAGAGAGTTCTGGCTAGGCTTAGCTTTTCATTATTTATTGCATGTATTTTTTTGGAAGTTGAATGTGAATTGTAGGCTGGGAGTGCCATCTCTGCATATGGTTTATTGGATGTATTTTTTGATGTTGATTGTGAATCGCAGGATGGCAGTGCCATCTTTGCATATGGTTTATTGCATGTATTTTTTGATGTTGAATGTGAATCATAGGCTGGGAGTGCCATCTCTGCATATGGTTTATTGCATGTATTTTTTAGATGCTGAATGTGAATCACAGGATGGGAGTGGAATCTCTGCATATGGTTTATTGCATGTATTTTTTTGGATGCTGAATGTGAATCGTAGGATGGGAGTGGCATCTCTACATATGGTTTATTTCATGTATTGTTTTAGATGTTGAATGTGAATCACAGGTTGGGAGTGCCATCTCTGCATATGGTTTAGTGCATGCATTTTTTTTGATGCTGAATGTGGATCACAGGCTAGGAGTGCCATCTCTACATGTGGTTTATTGCATGTGTAATTAGATGTTGAATGTGAGATCGCAGGCTAGGAGTGTCCATCTCTGCATGTGGTTTATTTCCTGTGTATTTCGAATGTGGAAATCACCATTTACAATGTGCCATATCTGTATGTGTTTATTGCATAAGGTTTATAAGGCTGAATGTATGATGCTTATTGCATATGGGTTTTCTATGCTGAAGGAGAAATCAATGTATATAGAATGCCCATATTGAATTTGTTTATTGCATATACTGAATGTGGAAATCACAGATTGAGAGTGACCATCGTGGTATGTAATTTATTGCATTTAGTATTGCTACTCCAGAATTTCCATCCTGCGTGTTATGTCTTGCATTTTCTTGTATTTTACTGCAAATGTAATCGCAATCCAGATCCGTACTCAGTGATTCCCCAATATAATTGTTTGGAATATTCTATAGATCGAATGTGCAAATACATCCCTTTCAATTATTGATATTGCAGTGGATAGGCTCCATCAACTTTGATACATCGCCTTGGTATGGGCCAAATTGCAGAACTAGTAGAACCTCATATATAATGGAGTGGGAATTCGATTCGATGCCTCTGAATGACTACGTGAGTAGTTTCGAACACCTTATAAATGTCTTATATATATATATATATATATATATATATATATATATATTGCTCGTATGACCTACGAAAGTAGGAATAGATTGGGTGATTGATCCATATAAGTACTAGCATTTTTGTGTAGACACTATCTTCTTATGTGTTGTGTTAAATGCAAGTTAGCATTACATTTCATCACTGAGTGGTCAAACATAGATCATGTTGAGCGAACCTCGGAAGGTTTCAACTTTATTCCTTACCTTACTAGGTTCGTCGCCCAGCTCGTGGGTGACTCTAGGCAGGACAACACATGCCAAATAGAGTCAATTGGTTGGCAGGAAAGTCAAAGTTGAAATTTCAGTCCGATCAGTCTTTAAATGTAGGAAAGTAAAGTTTTAAATACTAGTTGTTAAAGTTACTAGTCGTATTATTTGAATAAGTACATTTTATGACATGATCTATGGTTAAGGTGTTCCCTTTTTAATAGTGAATATTCCAAAATGCAGTTATTGATGAGCTTACCTGTTTAAAGCTAATTTGTGAATGTAGGGAATGTGTTGCAAGGACAATGGAAAGTAGGATGTACATGGTGAAAGTATGGGGATATCATGCAGCTTAGATAAATATCCGAATATGCACTTCAAGTTCTAAAAGATAGATTTGTATTTCATTCATCAAATTAGAACTACCTAACCCTGTTGTTTGTGTAAGATGGTTGTATGGATGGTATTCAGCATAATGAAGGAACACAATGCTTTAGTGTTGTTTCGTTCCTATGTTATTCATGTCTATTATCTAATATGTGAATTGCGAAGAATCTCCTAATTTGTTGTGGGTATAGCATTATTGAAGTGTGGAAGAAAATACTTGAATCATCCTACAAGAGAAGGGTAAGAACAGGCGTATGAAACTCAAGGTAACTACAAATAAACCTAGTAGCTATGTACCCTGAAGATATTTCTATGTAGTTTCGATTGTAAAGAAAATGGCACGTGGGTGTAATAGAAATAACCCCGAGTATTCCTTGTTTGCAGTGTGAAAACTCTTTATGACTTAAGATGGTTTAGGATGTTTACCATGTAGCATGCTTACTAGCCTAGGATAAAATTAAATAAGATAAAGAGATAAAGAGAGGTATGTTATATTAAATTATTTTCGGTATCACCTTCAAAATGCTTATGGTTAACAAGCAAAAAACAAGATTAACTTAATTGGGTATAACTAAATCTCCTTGATAAAAGTAAACAGTTACTCACATTCCTTCTAAGAATCTATCCCACTTTATTTGGGGATGTTACATTTTGTGTGTTCTTGATGATGTTATATTATGTGCTATTATCTTGTGTTCTCATGGTAAGGATGTTGTAGATGGTAGAAGGATTTCTTATGAATGAACTGAATCCGAAGGAATATTGTTTAAGGAAGATTGTTTGTTAATCCTTATAAGATGATAAATAGTCTAATAAGGGATAAAAGCTAGAGTTATTGCTTAAAGGACCTTTTTGTTAATTATTATAAAAATATGGATCTTAGGAATGAATGGAATGGCTGATTTTATTTCAATGTGCTTTACTTTCATCACCCAATTTTTGTAAGAGTAGTGGTATCGTAGATTTAAATTGATTTTTCAAAAGGAAAAATATTTTACCACTTTTGGGTTCGTCGCATATGGTATCAAAGCCAAGGTCAAAACACTCGGGCCTATTTGGGCTCAAAATGATCCTACATATTTTGTGTTAGTAACTGAAAAGAAAGTTCTTCCTGAGATAGTGGAAAACAACAAACTCACATTTGATCTACAACGTAAGTACCTTAAGATCTAGCAACTGTATATAGTTATATATTGTTTAAACTTGTGGTTATGCAGAAGAGATTGGAACAACTTCTACATTTTATTGTGAGGCCCAACAAGGTAAGTACATAGTTAAGATGCTATTTATTCCGAAGATGTTTTGTGCATGGCTAAGACAATTGTCTCATCTCTATAGGGTTGCACAAAAACTTTTAGTGAGGTATATAAGTCTACATAAACAAACTCAAGGTCAATGGAATTTTCAAATGAATGGTAATGTGGAACTTGAATTGCTAAAAGAAGTAACCTAGGACCTACTTTCATAGTTCAGACTAGCCACTAATGACCTGATACATATATTGGAAAGGATTCTTAGAACTACCACTTTGAAAAAGTGTAGGTTACACTAGAAAACATGGTGAATGTTTTTGTTAAGGACTAGCATGGAAAAGTCACTTCATTATCATCAAAAATAAAGGATTGCTAAGGAACTGGTAAGAATTGAATCGGAATTTAAGTTCCTATAACTTTTGTGTGTTCGTTATTAGCAACAGATAAAATGTAAAGTGGTTCATGGGGATATGTTTTAACTCGATTTTAGAGGTCCCATCATGGTACCTCTTATTAGAAAAGGAAGTATAAGGTAGCTTCTTGGACAAGGTAACTATTAAATTTGATGAATTGATTATTTAAGGAAGGAGTAAATACATTATTCCCAAAATTCTAGCAAAAACCTAGCTAAAGTTATCATGTATAAGATCTAACCAAGAAGATAGGTAATGCCAAAAGGTGAATATATTGTTAGGAATTATGAAAAAGGTATGCGGAAATGTACATTGTATTAAATAAATGTTCATAGTATTAGAGGTACAAATACTAACATTGTATTAAACAACTATTTACATTTGGTGTTTCATGAAAACTAGGAGCAAACTGTTGTAATGAGTAGCTCAGTACATACCAGTCAAATGGATATGATTGCATATGTGCACAAAGGTTTGGAAATGGGATAGTTTTGTTAAGATGCATGGCTAAGTATAACCAAAAAACAAATTTATTTGATTGATCATTTAGGTCAAAAATTGAAAGAAGTAGGATTCTCAATGTTGGGTACATAAAGAAATGTGGGGAATTGTTTGCACAGGACCTCGGATGTTTCACCTGTATGTATGCACATAACTAGTGTACAACCTTGGATATACTTTAAGGAAGAATTATAGTAGGTGTTGTTGAGCTAGTCTTGCTATCATCATAGTTCATGAGCTAACAAACCTGAAGATGGTTAGCTATTATACATAATAGTGAGAATTGAAGATGCTATCTTGTGTGTAACTATTAATTATGAAAAAGTGAATATTAGATGCTTTACAAGAAGTTGCTAATTAACTATGAATGTTGTTAGCACACTAAATGGATTCTAAGTGAAAGTAGAATGTGAATGTTATAGTGGTTGGTTATACGCAGTGATACCACTATTTAATGTATGTTGTACATATAATTTTGGTGCAAAGTAAACCCAAAGGATTGGGTTGCACACATAAAGACTATTGTCTTTTGTTATATATGTATACATATTCACAAATATGATGACATTCCTTAAAGATGTCTCAAAATATTTATGTGACGTTCCTTAAAGTTAATTCAAAAGATTGATGTTAGTAGAAGTATTGATGTGATGTGGTAAACTAACCATCTGTGGAGTTGATGCAGGCATGGGAACTATGGCCAGGAAAGAAAACTGGGACTCCATGTATGTAATAAGTTAAAAAGGGGTATGAGAGCAATCTCATGTGCATTAAGTTGTATCCACGAGAAATGTGGTGATGGAGAAAGTGTACAAGAGGTACATATATTTTCTCCCTCGGCCAGCTAGGAACAAATATGCATTATGGGGATGCCCGAATGTAAGACTTTTTGGTTAGGACTCTTTCCACACACATTCACAAGGCGAAAGAGGACTGTCACGAGAGTGGGGGCTTCGTGAAGAGAATAACCTCTATGTGTTATGGTGTGCAAGGAAGGAAGTTCCTTAACTTAGCGAAGCGCCTTGAATAGCACAGAAAGGAGATACACCTGAAGAAGGGTATCGTCCTTGTGTTGGGTTTCTTGGATCAATACTCAGAATACTGTTAGCACCTAGAGTGCTTCATGGGATGGAGGACATTCACAGAGACTAGAAAGACATTTGTAAGGAATAATGCTTGGAAAAGGTATATGCGTTATAGGTAAACTTGTTCCTATGAGGTAATATGTTTATTTATTGGTGCATAGAACCGATCTGTGTATTGGATTATAAGCTATACATTGTTATCGACGTTGATGTTAGTAGAAATCCATAAGTATGTTTATAGTGCAGGTTGATGACCAAATCACATTAATCTAAAAAGGATTAATAAGTACGAATGCAAGCAGTGAGGACCTAAAGAAGGGATGGAGACGAAGCTGGGGAAAAGTGGTAACATCGAGGACGGTGTTAAATCTAAGGGGAAAAGGATGTAACATCCCTTATCACCTAGACCTACTACTCACTATGTAAGTAAACATCACTGTAAGTACTGACTCTAACTCTGTTAAAATGTGGATGTAATTGATAGTGTTAGAAGACTAAAAGTTTTGAACGACTAAAAATGACAATCAACAACGAATCCACTAGGGGGGAGGGGCATTCCAAAAAAGTAGAACCAAGAGACTTGATGAATGATCGCTATGTGTCATTAGGATGCTTGTAAGTGCTAAGAGAATAGAGAGTTGTGTTTAATTAGTAGCATGACAGTCTTCGGTATATCAAGTGGAGTCAATTAAGAAAACCACGCTCTTCTCATTTGGGAAACAAGGGGGCATGCAATTGTTGGAGTATGGTAGTTAACTCTTCTATAAATTTATACGATTTTACTATGTTAAGTAGATTGTTATTGATGATCTAAATGTACCAAAAGATAGTAAAAAGTAGGCTCTTACATACAACTATAGAAAAACTCTATTAAGATATATATATATATATATAGAGAGAGAGAGAGAGAGAGAGAGAGAGAGAGAGAGAGAGATCCTTGAAGGAAAAGAGAAAGAAGAAAAGATTTTAGAAGGCATAAGACTTCCATAAATACATTTTATGTTACCTTTGGATATAGTTCCAATGCCCCAGCTATAATTAATAAGTTAGAATAATTTTAGGAAATATGTTTTTAATCTTAAAAGGGAACTTTGATTCCTCATTTACACATCCTCATGGGCATATATGATTGAATGTTTCAATGCTATTATCTTATACCGCAATTACTCTTTAACTACTATGACCTCCTATATATATATTAGCAGAATGTGATGCAATTATAATGGAATCCTTTGATATATTGATGCACGACCCATGTTAAAGGAAAAACCATAAGGGGTCTAATCATTTCATTTCATATAATATGGACCGTCATATTATTCCATTAATAAAAGTTTGGACAATATTTGGAATCATTTAAATGAGAGAATCTTTTTTTAATGCATTGGTTTCAAATGAGAGCATCATCTTATAAAAGTGTTATTGTCCCACAAATGCTCAAGTGATATCATGATTTAAAAGGGTTACTAAAATCAAGACAAAAGGATATCATTTTTGTGCATAATTATAGTTAAAAAGGGTAATTTGTATTGAACTAAAAGTTATCAGATACTTATCCCACATGCTTTGGGGAAGGAAAACTAGAGCGCTACGGACTTATAGAAGAAGAAAAGTGCAAAACGAGAGGGACACCTCTTGGAAGTGAGACAAGCTTACAAGAGGGATCGTTGTTTCGTGTTTATTTTTCCCTTTGCTTCTAGGAGCACAAAATGATCTACATTGAATTAGTTTTTGGAATGCTGCATTGTTTTCAGAACCTAGAAGTTCTTGCGGAAATAGTTTATTGATATCCTGGTGGTTTTAATTAAGAGAGTTCTGGCTATCTTAGTTTTTCGTTATTTATTGTATGTACTTTTTTGGATGTCGAATGTGAATCAAAATTTAGGAGTGCCATCTCTACATATGGTTTATTGCATGTATTTTTTGATGCTAAATGTGAATCGCAGGCTGGGAGTGACATTTCTGCATATGGTTTATTGCATGTATTTTTTGATGTTGAATGTGAATCGCAGGCTGGGAGTGCGATCTCTGCATATGGTTTATTGCATGTATTTTTTTAGATGTTGAATGTGAATTGCAAGTTGGGAGTGCCATCTCTGCATATGGTTTATTGCATGTATTTTTTTTTTTGCTGAATGTGAATCGCAGGCTGGGAGTGCCATCTCTGCATATGGTTTATTACATGTATTTTTTGGATGTTGAATGTGAATCGTAGGCTGGGAGTGCCATCTATGCATATGGTTTATTGCATGTATTTGTTTAGATACTGAATGTGAATCACATGCTAGGAGTTCCATCTCTGCATATGGTTTATTGCATGTATTTTTTTTTGATGCTTAATGTGAATCGTAGGCTGGGAGTGCCATCTCTAGATGCGGTTTATTGCATGTGTAATTAGATGTTGAATGTGAGATCGTAGATTGGGAGTGCCCATCATTGTATGTCATTTGTTGCATTTTGTATTGCTACTCCAGAATGTCCATCCTGTGTGTTATGCCTTGCATTTGCTTGTATTTTACTATGCATGTAATCGCAATTCAGATCTGTATTCAATGATTCCCTAGTATAATTGTTTGGAATATTATGTAGATCAAATGTGAAAATACATCCCTTTCAATTATTGATATCGCAGTGGATAGGCTTCATCAACTTTGATACGTCGCCTCAATATGGGCCAAATTGCAGAACCAGTAGAACCTCAAATATAATGGAGTGGGAATTTGATTTGATTCCTTTGAATGACTACATGAGTAGTTTCAAACACTTTATAAATGTATTTTATATATATAATGTTGGTATGACCTATGAAAGAAGGAATAAAGCATAGATTGGGTGATTGATCCATATAAGTACTAGCATTTTTGTGTAGATGCTATCGTCTTATGTGTTGTTTTAAATTCAAGTTAGCATTATGTTTCATCACTGAGTGGTCTAACATAGATCATGTCGAGGGAACCTCGGAAGGTTTTAACTTTATTCCTTACCTTAGTGGGTTCATTTCCCAGCTCAGCGGTGACTCTAGGTGGGACAGCAAATGCCGAATAGAGTCAATTGGTTGGGAGGAAAGTCGAAGTCAAACTTTCAGTCAGATTGGTTTTAAAATGTAGGAAAGTAAAGTTTTAAATACTAGTTGTTAAAGTTACAAGTCGTATTATTTGAATAAGTAAATTTTATGACATGATTTGTGGTTAAGGTGTTCACTTTTTAACAGTGAATATTCCAGGATGTAGTTTTGATGAGATTACTTGGTTAAAGCTAAGTTGTGAATGCAGGGAATGTGTTGCAAGGAAAATGGAAAGTAGGTTGTACATGGTGAAAGTATGGGGATATCATGCAGGTTACATAAATATCCGAATATGCACTTTAAGTTCTAAAAGATAGATTTGTATTTCATTCATAAAATTAGAACTACCTAACCCTATTGTTTGTGTAAGATGGTTGTATGGATGGTATTGATCATAATTAGGGAACAAAATGCTTTAGTGTTGTTTCGTTCCTATGTTATTCATCTATATTATCTAATATGTGAATTGCGAAGAATATCCTAATTTGTTGTGGGTATAGAATTATTAAAGTGTCGACGAAAAGACTCGAATCATCCTGCAAGAGAAGGGTAAGAGAAGGCATATGAAACTCAAGGTAAATATAAATAAACCTAGTAGCTATGTACCCTGAATATGTTTCTATGTAGGTTTGATTGTAAAGAAAATGGCATGTGGGTGTAGTAGAAATAATCTCGAGTATGCCTTGTTTGCAGTGTTAAAACTCTTTATGACTTAATATGGTTCAGGATGTTTAAAATGTAGCATGCTTACTAGCCTAGGATCACATTAAAGAAGATAAAGAGATAAGAAGAGGTGTGTTATATTGAATTATATTTGGTATCCCCTTCAAAATGCTTATGGTTAACAAGTAGAAAATGAGATAAACTTAATTGGGTATAACTAAATATCCTTTAAAAGTAAACTGTTACTCACATTCCTCTTAAGAATCTATTCCAGTTTATTTGGGGATGTTATATTTTGTGTGTCCTTGATGATGTTATCTTATGTTCCCATGGTAAGGATGTTGTAGATGGTAGAAGGATTTCTTATGAATGAATTGAATCCAAAGGAAGATTGTTTGTTAATCCTTATAAGACGATAGATATATTGTTTAAGGAAGATTGTTTGTTAATCCTTATAAGACGATAGATAGTCTAATAAGGGATAAAAGCTAGAGTTATTGCTTAAAGGCCCTTTTTGTTAATTATTATAAAAATATGGATCTTAGGAATGAATGGAATGGCTGATTTTATCATTAGGAATGGAATGGATGATTTTATTTCAATGTGATTTACTTTCATCACCCAATTGTCATAAGAGCAGTGGTATCATAGATTTAAATTGATTTTTTGAAAGGAAAAATATTTTACCACTTTTGGGTTCGTCACATATGGTATCAGAGCCAACGTCGAAACACTCGGGCCTATTTGGGCTCAAAATGATCCTACATATTTTGTGTTAGTAACTGACGAGCAAGTTCTTCTTGAGATAGTGGAAAACAACAAGCTCACATTTGATCTGCAACATAAGTACCTTAAGATGTAGCAACTGCAGATAGTTATATATTGTTTGACCTTAAGGTTATGCAAGAGAGATTGGAATAGCTTCTCCACTTTATTGTCAAGCCCAACAAGGTAAGTACATAGTTATGATGCTATTTCTTCTAAAGATGTTTTATGCATGGCTAAGACAATTGTCTCATCTCTATAGAGTTGCACAAAAACTTTTAGTGAGGTATATAAGTCTGCATAAACGAACTCAGGGTCAATGAAATTTTCAAATGAATGGTAATGTGGAATTTGAATTGCTGAAAGAAGTAACCTAGGACCTACTTTCATAGTTCGGACTAGCCACTAATGACCTGATATATATATTGGAAAGGATTCTTAGAACTACCACTTTGAAAAAAGTGTAATAGGTTACATTGGAAAACATGGTGAATGTTGTTGTTAAGGACTGGCATGGAAACGGTCATGTCATTATCATTAAAAATAAAGGATTGCTAAGGAACTGGTAAAAATTGAATCAGAATTTAAGTTCCTATACCTTTTGTGTGTTCATTATTAGAAACAGATAAAATATAACGTGGTTCATGAGGATATGTTTCAACTCGATTTTAGAGGTCCCATCATGTTACCTATTATTAGAAAAGAAAGTATAAGGTAGCTTCTTTCACAAGGTAGCTATTAATTTTGATGAATTGATTATTTAAGGAAGGAGTAAATACATTATCCCCAAAATTCTATCAAAAATCTAGCTAAAGTTATCATGTATAAGATCTAACCGAAAAGATAGGTAGTTCCAAAAGGTGACTATATTGTTAGGAATTATGAAAAAGGTATGCGAAAATGTACATTGTATTAAATAAATGTTAGTAGTATTAGAGGTACAAATACTAACATTATATTAAACAACTATTTACATTTGTCATTTCATGAAAACTAGGAGCAAACGGTTGTATTGAGTACCTCAGTACATACCAGTCAAATGGATACGATTGCATATGTGCACAAAGGTTTGGAAATGGGATAGTTTTGTTAAGATGCATGGCTAAGTATAACCAAAAAACAAATTTATTTGATTTATCATTTAGGTCAAAAATTGAAAGAAGTAGGATTCTCAATGTTGGGTACATAAAGAAATGCGAGGAACTATTTGCAGAGGACCTCGAATGTTTCACCTGTACGTATGCACATAAATAGTGTACAACCTTGGATATACTTTAAGGAAGAATTATGGTAGGTGTTTTTGAGCTAGTCTTGCTATCATCATAGTTCATGAACTAACAAAACTGAAGATGGTTAGCTGTTATACATAATAGTGAGAATTGAAGATGCTATCTTGTGTGTAACTATTAATTATGAAAAGGTGAATATTAGATGCTTTAACACAATATATTTCATTAAATTTGGAATTATACAAGGGATCTATAATTTAGAACTTCAACAAGATTGAGTTTTCAAAAAATGAAAAACCAAAAAATTACTTAATTCACTCATTTCAATCTTTATATTCACCACTTTTTTATAATATTATCAATATAAGCTATATAAAATCAAATTTATATAAAGTTGAAGCATATCTTCCTAATATTAAACTTAGATTCCTTACATTATTTTATTATTATAATTTTTTAATTTGTATTAATATTTGAGTTGATCAAGGTTTACCTCATCTCATGAACAATAGATGTTGCAAGAAATTTCTTACCTATTAAGTTATCTAATGGCATTATTTGTATGTTGAAATTATTAACCATTTTATTTATAATTTGATAAAGCATATATTGTGCATGTGTTGAATTACCATATTAGTAAGATATTGTCTCCATTTTAGAGTGACCTACAAAGTTATTTAATGATATAGCAGTCAATGTGTTTGTTACTGTAACAAATTTATGTATTGGCATAGTAACTTATCAATTCCCAATCTTGATAATGGGTGGATAGAACATGGGGATTTTTTCTCAACTTCAAGAAACAACAAGAACTGGAAATGCCTAGGAATTGGCTGAAACCTCTAATACCATGAAAAATTATTAGCTCATATAGTCACTGTAATATTGAACCTATGGATGAGGACACTACCCCTAATCATATTAAGAATATTGACTAGAAAAACAATTAGTAACATATACACAAGCAACAACATGGAAAACTAGTTCATACTCTATTTTATTTTCTTCCCTTTATATGTATTGTCGAGTACGGATCTAGAATTTAGAACTTCAACAAGATTGAGTTTTCAAAAAATGAAAAACCAAAAAATTACTTAATTCACTCATTTCAATCTATATATTCACCATTTTTTTACAATATTATCATTATAAGCTATATAAAATCAAATTTATATTAAGTTGAAGCATATCTTCCTAGGCTTAAACTTAGATTCTTTACATTATTTTATTATTATAATTTGTAATTTGTATTAATATTTCTTACCTATTAATTTATCTAATGGAATTATTTGTATGTTGAAAGTATTAACCATTTTATTTATAATTTGATAAAGCATATATTGTGCATGTGTTGAATTACCATATTAGTAAGAGATTGTCGCCATTTTAAAGTGACCTAGAAAGCTATTTAATGACATAATAGTCAATGTGTATGTTACTATAACGAATTTATGTATTGGCATAATAACGTAGTAATTCTCAATCTTGATAATGGGTGGCTAGAACATGGGGGGTTTTGCTCAACATCAAGAGACAAGGAGAACTGGAAATGTCTAGGAATTAGGTGAAACCTCTAATACCATGAAGACGTATTAGCTCCTATAGTCATTGTAATATTGTACTTGTGGATGATGACACTACCCCTAATAATCTTTAGAATATTGACTAGAAAAATAATCAATAACATATCTACGAGCAACAACATGGAAAATTAGGTCATACTCTATTTTATTTTCTTCCCTTTATATGTATTGTCTATTGTATGCCTTAGGACATTTTTGTCAAGTATATAGCACAATAGGTACTTAGGCACTTCACTTTTTCCCTTCATTTTATGGGATTATTATGAGCCCACAAGTTTCTACATGCTTTGGAGATTGTTAACTATCAATTATTACTTTGGATTATGTTGATTGGTTAAGCCTATATTCCTTTTTATAATATAAATATAATCATCTAACATTTAAAGAAATATTCATTATTCAATACTATATATTATGATATGTGGTTGGGACTATTTTAGAGCCAACAAGAGAAAATATTGTATTGGATAAAGTCTAAGTATACCAATTAAGGTCAAAAATAATTATTAATTAGAATATAAATTTTATAGTACAATTGGTTTTTTTTCAAATACATGAAGAAAGAGGGAAAACCCATTCTAGTTATTGCAAGTGACCATTATTTATTTTTGAAATGTTTGAACATATTACATTAAAAAAACATTAACTAGCTACTCCCATAGTAAAGTTTTTATAGACAAAGTCTATAATATGTTGTATGTCCAGTATTTATTTTTGAAATGTTTGAACATATTACATTAAAAAACATTAATTAGATATTCCCATAATAAAGTTTTTATAGACAGTCTATAATATGTTGCTTCTAAGTGCTTTACTGGACTCCATTAACCAAGTTTGATGGATCGAGAAGTGTGGTACATTTGAAATCAATGAATTAGAATAGAAACATTGAAGTACATTTTTGTTTCTTACAAATACAAAAGTGAAAACCCACTAAACTTATTAAAAGTGCATTTAACAATCAATTTTTTTTATAAGTATCTGGGTGTCATTTAACAATCAAAATCAAATTATTATGAATTTTTATTGGTAGTGCATTTAACAATCAAAATATTTTATAACTATTTGTGTGTCATTTAACAATCAAAATCAAATTATTATGAACTTTTATTGGTAATTTTTATTGGAAAGATTTTACAGATGTCAAAAGAAAATATTTTATAAGTCTAGGCGTGTTTTTTAATGATCAAAATAAATAATTTTGTTATGAATTGGAATAGAAACAAAGTAGTACAGTTTAATTTATTTTATTATAATATATATTCATGAAGTGTTTGAATGTATTATATTGAAAAGAATACGACTTAGCTAGCACAACATTATCGTTTTAATAGATCGTATCTAGAAGAAGATGCTTTTAAATGTATTATTGAACTTGATTATCCAAGTTTAATGGAGTGAGAAGTTATGTCGATCTAGACAAAGCATTGGAATTTGTAATTTCCATGTTAAATATTGTTTGGTGTATGAACGTATTACATTAAAAACAATGCTAATTAACTCCAATATAGTTTTAATATGCCAAACTAACTCCGATATAGTTTTAATAGGACAAAACTAGAAGATATTGATTTTAAGTGCATTATTGGACTTGATTATCCAAGTTATGGGAGAAGTTATGTTAATATAAACAAATCATTGAAAGTTTAATATTTCATGGTGTCATGTAATTTGCATGAAGTATCGTCACATGAATACATTGCAATTTAAACAAAATTTCCATATTTGTACCAAATAATATAAAACTCCTCAAATAAATTTGAAGAGAATATTCAATATACAAGAAAATTTGAAAAATGTTTCTTCATGTATTAATTGGTCCTCCAAAGAACAAAATTACATCCATGAATCATCTCCACCTAATCTCATGTTATTCGTTCAAGTAGGTCAAGGACAGCTTGTACACCATGTTTATTTATCTTGGCCTTCTTGCAATGTTTTTTCTTAGCCATCCATGCCCAAACTATGGTATCAAATGGAATAGATCCAAGCTCTATGTCATCAGGATTTGGCATCCAATATTCTTCTAATACTTTTCCATTGTATTTCCCTGAACCGAGCTTCCACCAATCAACTTTAACATGAAGAGTATCACTTTCATCATCTTGAAATATATTTGAGGTGGATTTTTCCATCCAAATCATCTCCCCTTCGTCCTCATTTCATGATCTAACTAGCAACATCTTTCCTTTCTCAACATCATTAATAGGGTTGAATGTTGTCTTTGGCTTATTGCACTTGGGTCCAACATACACGGGTTCACCTGTCATAGTATCAAAATCCCCATCCATAATATTTGAGATTGCATGAAGCGCATTACGACCAACATCTGGAGTTTGCCTTGTCTTGGGCCAGAAATCCTCAGACGATGAATCACTTGCATCCACTATTGTATGATCATTGTAATCTTCATATAAAGTATCAAGAACTCTTTCCCAATACTCTACCTTATTTTTCCATTCTGGTGTAACAATTGGAAAATCCTCACCACCCATTGTGTCTTTCCACATTTTTATGTATGATGTTATTCCTTCTTTTAGTTCTTTTAAATAGATTTCATTCTCTTTGGGATGTAAGAAAGATGGCTTCCCTATGGGAATTTTAGATCGACCTTCATCATCTGTATTCCATAACTCAACTGGTTCTGACTACTCAACATCTCTTATGGATTCTTTATACCTTAATACCGGAACATCATTGAGTACAAGAAATTGGAAGTATTGAACATTAAGATGTCCAACTAGTGTATTTTTTCCTTCCTTGATGTATTCATTAAGGAATCTTTTGAAGTCATACACCTTATCAATCAATTTAGGTGGAAACACTCTTTTTTCTTCAATTTTGCGATATGTATCCATCATCTTAGGTAGAGAATATATATCTTCACTTTACAAGCTAGAAGACATTTTCCCATAGGTCCCTTCTATGTCTTCATGGGTGTTTCCCATGAGCAAGAACCCAACCTCAATAGTGATGAAGACACCAAGTGCAGTGAGAAGTGATAGAAACATGAAAAGATAACGATTTTTATTATCACTTGCTGCATTATCCAATTGCAACAATAAATGTGGAGGAAGAGGTTTAAAATCGATATCTTGATTTTCTAATCTTCCATGAGATAAAAATTCATCCTTGTACACTCTACATTTTGAGTAAATAGAGGTGTCAAGTAATGCATTTGAAAGTGGGTTTCTTGAACTTCCACTCTCATAAAGAAGATCACCATACATATCAAGATGTGAGTCTTCAAGGTCCCTTAAGCACTTAGCAAGTGATGTAATGGTAAATTGTGATCCCATATGTACAAATGGTAGGGATAAATGACCAAAACCTCTTGTCTTATGCCCATGTGTTAGCATACCTGTCAATGACAAACCCAAGTTTATTCCTACAAAAAATTTTGATTTGACGTGTAGCCTTGGAATTGAAGTCTTTGTTTTATCCATTTTATCATGGATAATACTCAAATACTCCTTTGGAAACCTCTCTGACATGATTCTGTGGGCATAGTAGCAATGTATTCTGCACATAACGATCTTGTTATGTTTGTTCAATCTAGCGCGTGTCGTTTCTTCCAACTCTTTTGTAGTTGTTGACTTCATTTGTGCTTTCAACACAATACATTCACTACATTTACTGAAGTTGGTGTTCTTTGAGAATGCCTCGTCTTGAAAATTAGTGTTCCAAATCTTGCTCATTGTTGGTTGTGATATTAATGGACAATTGAGCTTTTCCAAACCCACATTGATCTCTTTTAGTAAAGAGATTTGTGTGTAAGTCGAAGGCAACAATCTTAGAGGAGAAGAAGTTCCATTTGCTTTGACTTGACGTGTTTGGTTTGGCGAAAAATCTGAATTGTCCATTACAATTTTATGCAGTATTTCTATGGCCGCCACAATATGTGCATGTGCTTTACATGTATTGGTGTTACCATGAATGGATTTCATATGTCCTTGTTCAAAATTATGTTGGTAGCTATAGAAGGTGCTTTGAGGAATCTTATGTATCTTGTACCATGCTTTCTTACAAATAACATTACCATCAAATCTCATGTCCTTTACTTTTGTAATAATAGGAGGTAGGCCATGGCCATGGCTCTTTGACATGATAGTGTTTGAAACAAGTGAATTCAATACAAATTCTCTGATACCATTTTTGTCTTTGCATTCCATATCCCTTCTAGCATTTGCAATGGCATTCCTATCCACATGTTGAATACAATCTTGTTTACAACATTCATCTGCAGCCAAAAGTCAGACTTCTTTCTCTTTATCTATCTTGGTTTGATGTTTTGCAACTTTTTCTCTTGTCATAGCTCGTTTAATCTTTTTATATGGCCTCGATGCATTAAGAACATTGACATCTTGATCTTTTTTATTATAAAGATCCCCATCCCATTGGTATAAAGGACTTATATCCTCTATAACATCCCATATCAACATTTCCATGGGTGGCTCTTTGTACTTTTTCTTGACCCTTAACATCTCACCTATGTTGTCCACCAATTTCTGTATTGGCCATCTAACCAATCCATGTATAGACTTATCCCCAATCTTGCATCTTTCACAATCCCCATGTATCTCTTCCACAAAAACACCAAAGTTATCTTCACCTAGTGTTTCACCCACAACCATGTCATCCTCATGGACATTAACTATCATTCCTTTGGCAATGCACATAATTGTTCCTATGCATCCATGTGTAAGAGAAACCCTTGTACATGTGAATGCAGCCCTATCTTGTGGAATATTTATGGGTTAATCTTCACAATGAGGTTTCAAATCTATTTCTAGCCAAATCTCATAAGATTCTATTGCACCCCCTAGTGTTTCCTCAATTCTAGTTGGATGTGGTAAAGGAGCATCATTTTTTAACACCTTCTCAATTCTAACCACTATGAATCCTTTCTTTACAATCTTTCCATGAACCTTATTCCCAAGCTCTGTATTGAATATGGATCCCTCACCCACCTTCACTCCATGTTGTAAAAGATCTACTTTATCTCCAATAGAAAATGTTGAACAAACATTTGCACCTGTACACCAAACATAACAAACTTAGTATTTTCTCAAAAAAACATTCAATAAACTATGAATAACTCTTAACACATGCTTTGGTATTTGATTTACCTATGGTGTGCCTCAAATCTGTAGTCCTCCATGGATGTGTGTCCCCTTCATCAACATATTCCAAAATCAAATGTGGTTGACTGACATCAATTATCAAAACCATAACATAACCTGCAACAACCCTTCCTCCACCATAATAAGTTCCAACTTCTGTAGATTCAACCTTTCCTAGCCCAATAACTTGACCATTAACCAGGAGGTCAACATAGTCCCCTTTTGTGAAAATTATACTTTCCATTATCGCTCCTACAAATTTTGTAACACACAATTGAATTATGATTTGTAGTTAAGGTTAAACCATGTAAAGTGTGCTCTTATATTTTAGGAAAAACACAATCTACAAAAAAATAATATACTTGTAATAGCTAAAAAGGGTATGGCATCATTTTGTTGTGCAAATTAAACATTGTTCCCCACCATTTAGCCCCCACTGCCAAAAGGGACTTTACATATAAATTATGATGGAGATACAAAGCGTAATCCAAACAAGATTGGTTATCAATGTATATAATCTTAATACAAACACAAAACTATTCTTAGAAAAACTTGTAAAAATGTTTAAAAAAATTTCCATACTTAAGAACTTGTAATAGTATTGAAGGTAGTTATTAAGTAGGTTGGAATCCAACCATGATTGATCATGCAAGTTTGTATAATCATGGAACTTGCAATAGTATTGAAGGCAGTTATTAAGTAGGTTTGAATCCAACAATGATTGATCATGCAAGTTTGTATAATCATGGCTCACTAAGATTTATTTTTTGTATCAATTGTTCAAAGTAAATTCAAATATCCTTGATTGGAGTCATCCCTATTTTAAGTACTCTCGAAAATAGTTATTTGGTGTCATCTAAACCTATATTGTGGACTAGTGAAGAATAACATCTATATGGAACTAGAGTAATACAAAATCTCAAGCAATGCTACTTGATGCCACTATTAGTATACTAATACATAGTAGAAGTTTGTGGAATTATAAGCGACTCCTAGCTTAATGACTACTAATACATAGCGACTACTAGCTTTCCTTCTAGCATAATCATTTCCTTCTAGCATAAGCACACATGCTTATGCTAGAAAAAAAGCTAGCACTCATTAGCTTTCCAGAAGAAAAACCCTGGGCATGGTGATTAGTGGTTGCTAGGTTATACCTTGGTCTTGTGCCATGTGCTCTATTTTGAAATAAGCACATGGCACAAAATCAAGGAAAGCTAGTGACTCCTAGCTTTCATTCTAGCCTAAGCATTTCCTTGTAGCATAAGCACACATATTTATGCTAGAATGAAAGCTAGTAGTCGCTAGCTTTCTAATAGAAAAACCCTAGGCATGGTGATTGGTGGTTGCTAGCTTATACCTTGAGCTTATGCCATGTGCTCTATTTTGAAAGAAACACATGGCACAAGATCAAAACAAGCTAGCAACTGCTAGCTTTCTTTCTAACATAAGCATTTCCTTCTAGCATAAGCACACATGCTTATGCTAGAAGGAAAGTTATCAATCTCTAGCTTTCCAATAGAAAAACCCTAGCCATGGTGATTGGTGGTTGCTAACTTATACCGTAATCTTGTGCCATGTCCTCTATTTTGAAATAAGCACATGGCACAAGATCGCTAGATTTTCAATAGAAAAATTATGTCCATGGTGATTGGTGGTTGCTAGCTTATACCTTGAGCTTGTGCCATGTGCTCTATTTTGAAATAAGCACATCGCAAAAGATCAAGGAAAGCTAGCGACTTCTAGCTTTACTTATAGCATAAACACACATGCTTATGTTAGAACAAAAGCTAAAAGTTGCTAGCTTTCCAATAGAAAAACCCTGTCCATGGTGATTGGTGATTGCTAGCTTATATCTTGAGCTTGTGCCATGTGCTCTATTTTAAACGAATGATAGCTTTCCTTCTAGCATAAGCATTTCTTCTGGCATAACACACATTCTTATATTAAAAGGAAAGCTAGCAGTCCCTAGCTTTCCAATAGAAAGACCCTAGGCATGGTGATTGGTGGTTTCCAGCTTATACATTGAGCTTGTGCCATGTACTCTATTTTAAAATAAGCACATGGCACAAGATCAAGGAAAGCTAGCAACTGCTAGCTTTCCTTCTAGAATAAGCATTTCTTCTAGGATAAGAACACATACTTATGCTAGAAAGAAAGTTATTAGTCGCTATAGTAAAAACCCTGGCCATAGTGATTGGTGGTTGCTAGCTTATACCTTGATTGTGTGCCATGTTCTCTATTTTGAAATAAGCACATGGTACAAGATCAAGGAAAGCTAGCGACTGCTAGCTTTCCTCCTAGCATAAACCTTTCCTTCTAGCATAAGCACACATGCTTATGCTAGAAGGAAAGCTAGCAGTCGCTAGCTTTCCAATAGAAAAATAATAAGAATCTCTTTAAGTTCACATTTCCTAAAGATTCATAATAGCCTATCCCATAGAGACCACCATTTAACTTGTTAGATGAATAACTTTTGGACATGTCAACATGAGAGAATAAGTGTTTATAAATGACAAGCTTTAAAAACTCAGCGTCTTCTTCCACATTCACCTCATAATAAGACTTCCCATTACATAGAATGCCAATATTTTCTCTTGTTACATGAGAATTATGTCCAAACACAATGTATAGTTCAATGCGCTTTGTGTCAGTGATTATTTTAGCACCCACTTGCATTTCATAGTTCAATACATCTTCCATCCTCTCAAATACCTGGTGTATTTTCTTTGTATCTAAAAAAAATGGATTTCTCTTTTATGATGGTCTACCTCTATACCAAGCCGGTAGATGTTGCAAGTTTGTTGAATTGTAGCAACAAGGGAATGCAAATTGTAATTATTCTTTCCACGGAACCTCTTCAAGAGACAACTTCAAGTTTTTATGATATCATCTTTACATCTTACCATGGATTTGGCATTAATGCTATTTTCCCAACACCATTTCTTCCTTCTAAATTTTCGTTTATCCTCCCACTTCTTGTAAACTGAGAGAAGAGTAAAATGGTCTCCATCGAGATGGAAGAAACAAAGTTTTAAACAATCAGACTCTGATTTTTCTACCTCTGTACCAACCTTTAAAAATATCCTTCTTGCAATTTCCATCAAAGCTCCAAGTACAAGGCCCTCCTTACATAAACCCTAATAAAAATTGTCCAAAGTAATCGTTCCTAATCGAGGTTGGATAACCAACTTCACAAGTTTCAAACATAATTCAGTTAATTTCAGAACTTCCTGGCCACAAATCATTACACCTAACTGCACTAAATATTTATCAGCCATACTAATTGTCTCTTGGCTTGAATATTGAAAAAAATCCAAAGATTCAAGATCTTGAATGGGAGACAAGAAGGACATAAGATATTGAATAAGTGTACTTATTTTTGAGTATGGGATTCGTTGGTCTGTATTCAAAGCCACGTTCAACTACATATCTTTCAAATCACCAGAAGAAGCCTATGGAATATTTAAAGTGCCCAAAATTTGCTTCATTTTTTGTTCAATTAACCAATCCCATTGAAACTTCAAGTCCATCGAGTAAGAGTCACAAATTCGCTTCTTGTTGCAAACTGTCACCATCAATACTTCACCTACGCAGCTTGAGACCTTCAAAATATTATCTTTACAAATGTCGAATTCTAAAGAACCTAAATCAATGAGAAATTCCTTTATCCTACTGTTGGCCCAGGTGCTTAAATTTATTTCGTCCCAAGTTCCTGCACGATTCCAGACTGATCCTAAAGGAGCTGATTGTTGTTGTTGATTTGATAAATCCTCCACCAAGAGTTTGCATGGAGTGAAAAGTTGTGTCGCTTCAGCTGTGGTCATTACTAAACCTTGTTTTCCATAATTATTCATTTTTACATTGTAATGAGGAAAATACCTTGCAATGCCTAGAGTACCATCCATTGCTTGAGTCCACGTTGAATTCAAATATATATTCTCATAACACTTTACTTCAACATGTCCATATAAATAGTTTACTAGAGAAAACCGTTATGTTTTAGGTGCTAAATCACAGGATATTTCTGGGGGTGTGGCTGGAAGTTTGGGTTCTACCTTCACTCTTTCTCGACCACATGGATCCTCTGCAAGCTGCTTTGAAGCAGTGGCCGTGATGTTTTCCACGTTCTCATCATAAAACATGAGCCATTGGTCACCTCTCTTCACTATAGAAATGTAATTCCCATCATTAACCGTGCATCCCACATGCACCACAACATCAAATGAAGAATACAAAAAATCATCTACTTCTCCATCTCCATAATTGTTAATTAGCAGTATGTACTCCATGGGGAATGCAACATGATAGAACAACTTCTTGAATCCCTCCATGATAGGACAACAAATTTATCAGCTATTCTTATGGCCATACGTATAGAACAGACCCTTCATGACATCAGCAATGTTGCAGCCAGTAATGTAAGAATTGGTTATCATAATGGATCTCCATTCGTAGACTTATTGGTACAATTTTAAAGAATCTCTCAGCACAGACTAGTACCTCTAACCAGAGATGGTTATTATGGTGCTTTGACTAGAAGTGATGTGGGCACTATCATAGACACACGTCCATTCATGCAATCCCTTGTGTCTAAACATTGCAGTCACCTCGCCATAGCTGGCCAAACGTTCACCTCTCAAAACTTAGGATTTGTAAGTGATTGAAATTGTGATCTATAATTGGTTTTTATTTCCCCAAATATTCAATGAAATAACTAGCGGCCATAATGCTTTTAATTTTATCTGTGATTTCTGATCGGCTGTTTTGGGCAGGCATTTGATCGCATGGATTATCAACTGGAGAGGGACGTTTCTGGTAGAATACTAGAGTTATCAGAAAATGAAAAACTATACAAATTGCGTAAACAATGGTTTCCTTATTATGACCATGATTGCAGCAAAAATATAAGTGATCAGTCGGGAACCAGTCAACTTCAGGTTCAACACTTCTGGGGTCTTTTCGCCATATCAGGGTTGGTATCAGTGATTGTTCTATTGTTTTACACAGTGCAAAGGAAATGGAATAGTTCTAGAGTGGTCTCACCAACTCCTCCACCTAAATTCTCATTTGGCCCGACTCCTCCCCTTGAATATTCATTCGACTATGGCGAAGGAGGATTTATTCCCAGAGAAGACTATGGAAAAAGGTTAGATACGACGAATAAAATTCAATGCTCATCTGGCCCAACTCCTCCCTCTGAATATCCATCCGGCTATGGCATAGGAGGGGCTTTAATCAGGGAGAAGACTATGGTGGAAGCTTGGAACTAATGAAAGAAATTCAATGTTCGTCTGGCCCAACCCCTCCCCCTCAAGACTCATCTGGCTATGGCAGAGGAGGATTTACTCCCGAAGAAGACTATGGAGAAAGCTTGGAACCAGGGGTTAAATTTGACAAGCGCACCTATCCAACATGTAATTCGTATAATGACATTTGCAGAGGAGGCTTTACTCTCGGAGAAGACTATGGCGAAATCTTGGAACCAGGGGTTAAATTTGACAAACACCCCTATCCAAAATGTAATCCCTATAATGACATTTGATAGACATGTCATATTTATTTTTTCCAACATGTAATTCCTATAATGACGTTAAAGAGAGATACTACAAAGCAGTGGCCTATCCATAAAATAATGATAGTTGTTCTAAGTTGTCATTGTTATGTATGGATATTGATCAGTGTATGTTTTTGATGATCCATTTATATGAAGTTGTAAAGACAATAGTTTGATATATGGGCCACGGAACTTGTGAGAAGTGCCCTAGTAAAACAAGACTATTTAACTTGAGACTAGACTTTGAAGGTAGATGGCACGCTTGTCTGACTCCGGTAAGTATTGTTCCCTTCAAACTTGAAAATTTTCTATAATTACTTTCTTTCGAGTGTTGAACATATATATGAAGATGAATAAAACTCATCCGTTATATATTCACACGAACTATTGGTTGTCCTATGATCTATTAATGGGAGCGTCGAGTACCATGATCAGTCTTAATGGTCCCATTTCTAAGATTTGAAAATCTATTATACAACAATATTTAATCTACCAAGAGCTTGAAATTCAATTCATGCTCTATGCCGGGCATTGCCAAGCATCATTAGTGAACAGTTCCTATGCTGACTATTCTTCGACCTATTCCCTGACTTTATTATTATCAATCTTTTTATTACAAGGCGACGATCACTAGTTGAAATCATTGTATAGGGAGTACTCAAATCCTTTCCTTTCTGTCGGCATACTCTGTCCAGAACTGAAATATGTTATTTTCGCTTTGATCTAAAAACTTTCTTCCACAGGGATGATTGATTTCTTATGCATATTGAATATTTGTTGAACATATATATAGAATATTCAATTTTCTTGAGCACACTGGGAAATAAAAAGATTTAGAGCATCTTCTTTAGGTTTGGAGATTGCTGTCAAAATAATAATGCAATGATCAAACTAACTTGCAAAATTAGATCGTTATAAGCCCAAAATTTAACTTGTAATACCAAGACTATATTTGTGAATGGTTGCTATGGATGTTTCCTTTTTCCTGCATGTTGAGAATATCATTACACGGATTTATTATTTTGTATTGTTATTGGCACTCAGACCCCACATTATTCCATTCAATTCAACGCAGTGACTACGTTTATTTTCAAAGTAAATAATTAATAGACATATTTTCTTTCGTTTGTACTGCCAGTCTGCTAGAAGACCGATCACTGTTCATTGATTCCTGGGTGCATTCCTGGTTGAAAAACTAAAGAGATTGAGCTGTATTGGAAGATGAGAAACCTAAGTACTGTACTTCCTTGAAGCCTGTACCAAGTCGCTTAAGTAGTCCTAGTCCCCTTGTTGTTACAACTATGTTTGAAATTCATGCAGGCAAGCATTCTTTGACATTGGTGTTCATGGAAACAAAAAAGGGATCTGATTCATTGGAATACTGGTTGTGTTCCAATAGGTTTCCACTATTCTGGCAACCAGTATTCATGGAGACAGAAGCAAAAGGAGCGGGAGAAAACATTGAGGTATTTCAAGATTGGGCTCACTCCTATTCTTGTTGCTACAGATGTTTTTGCTCATTGGCTAGATTTTCCACAAGTTTCTCATGTTCTTAGTTTTGATTTTCCAAATGACATTGATGATCATGTGCATCGCATAGGGCATACAGGTCATGATTTGTTTATTTCCTTCCTCCGTGAAGGTAATTTTAATATAGCTAAGTCTCTTTCTGAGCTTACGCAAGAATCAAACCAAGAGGTACCTTCATGGTTTTCAGCTTATGCTTCAAGATGTGGAATTACAGAGCTGAATGGATGGGAAGAGAGAGCTGGAATAGTAGAGAAGAATAGTTTACAGAGAGGCAAAGTTTACAGAATGGAACAGCACAGATGAAACAGTGCAGAACAAAATGGAACAGGACGGGATGGAACAGAGCACATAGCTCTTCAATTTAATTATCATTAGCATAATCAAAATGAATATAATACAATCATACATAAGAGATGTCTCGTTAAGCGAGAGACTCAACAATTACACCTGTCATATGTCAGTGATGCAACTTCATGCATTCAATGCCGATAATTTAGAAGACCAGAGAGAAATATCCAGTGCTCTTACTAAAGAATCACAGAATATCGTAGGCATGGGAGATCATATGTGTCTCCTTACGAATCTGATATTGCAGAAAGATGGATGTCAAGTCATTTCCCTTGTGGGTATGGGGGGGCTCGGTAAAACCCTTCTAGCTCAAAATCTATTCAAAATTGAAAGGGTCCAACACGGTTTTGACTACTTGGTATGGATGGATTTATCACATAGCTTTGTAGTTGAACAAGTCTTGCTGGAGATGTGCAGCCAAATCAAACTTCGAGTGAATGAAAATCAAGATCAGACAGAGGATGTTATAAAAAAATTCATCAACATTTAAAAGACCGCCATTGTTTAATTGTTCTGGATGACGTGTGGCACAGGGATGTTTTGGAGAAAATTGGTTTGCCATTGGAAAAGGAATCTAAAATGAAGATCCTGCTCATGACACGTAATAGAAAAGTTGCAGAAGCTATGCTGCCTCCTTATGCGATCCAAACCCTAGAGTCTTTATCCTTGAAAGACAGTATGAAGCTGTTTTTCATTCATGCTTTCCCTAAATGGTGTGCAGACAAGAGTCCTCCAAATGAGCTGAGTAGCTTAGCCCTCAGAATTGTAGAAAAATGTGTTGGATTAACCCTAGCTATTAAAACAATAGCAGCTTCTATGGAAAAAGTAAGGAGGCTTCCAAATGACTGGGAAAGGACCTTGAATCGTCTACTTGTAGTAGATGCGATGAGCGAGAGCATTATGGCGTTCCTCAGGTTAAGTTATCAAATTTTGCCCAATCATCTTAAGCTTTGTTTTGTTTACTTCTCAGTCTTTCCTAAAAATACTCAAATAAAGTTCGACTATTTACTGCATGCTTGGACATCTGAGGGTTTTACTCCAGAAAGAAGAGAAGAAGCATTCGATGTAGCACGCTCATACATCGATGAACTTATTGATCGATTCCTCATTGAGGTTTCAAAGGTTAGTGGGGATGGGCGAGTGAAATATTGCAAAATGCATGATTTATTGCACAATTTAGCCATTTCCGAATCCCACAAGCAAGCCAAATGTCTGTTAATGCCAAGAAAGGAATTTTGAATGAATTTCCACTAAGTGAGTGCATGGACCTCCGTAGGATTTCATTGATTAAAAATAATATATCAACAATCAATGGAACCCTCCAGTGTCCAGGGCTCCGCACTCTTTTGCTATGGAATAATACCCATCTTAGATCAATTTCTGCAAGTTTTTTAACTAATGTGAAATATCTAGCTGTATTAGATTTAAGCCAGACTTCTATTGCTTCATTGCCGGAAAGTGTAGGGAATTTGAAACATTTGAGATTATTGAATTTATCCCAGACAGAGATAGAGAAGTTACCTAAATCATTGGCTCATGTATGAAGCCTCTTGTTTCTTGATGTTAGTGGGTGCAAACATCTATGTGAGCTGCATTCGGGCATAGGTGAACATAAGTCTATGGTATATCTGAATGTGAAGGGCTGCAAAAATTTGAATTTGCTGCCTACTGGAATATCGAAACTCATATGTCTACAGTCGTTGAAAGGTGTTGTTCACCTAGAGGATGGGACTTTTGGGGCTATGACAGAGATGCGAGACCTCTCCTTCAAATTTATTGATCCCTACAGCCTTCTCCGTCTTCCCAAAGACATTGGTGTCATGAAACGCCTTGAAATTCTTCATCTAGGTGGCTGCGAAGTCCCGAAATGGATCTTTCACCTCCAAAACCTCATGGAGCTGAAGTTAGTTGGTGATAATGATTCAGAACATTCACCTCGAATTTTGAATGTTCTGAAGCGGGGAAATTGAAACTTTGAAACCTCATGGAGCTGAAGTTACTTGGTGATAACGATTCAGAACATTCACCTCGAATTTTGAATGTTCTAAAGCGAGGAAATTGAAAATTCGAATTCGAATTTTGAATGTTTGGGGGGAAATGCAAATTCAAATTTTGAAGGTTTGCAGGAAATGGAAATGCAAATTATTACGGGAATGATAGACCAAAAGGATCTAGCCTCATTAGTAAATAGGTAATAGAAATTTAATTCACGTTTTTTTATTGGAACCCTAGCTAACTAAAAAACAAAACCTCGAATGTTTACTTTCCCATCATGCATTGTTAATAAACTAGCAATTGTACCTAGGGGTGCAATAAAAGAACGCCGTGTTGCAAGCTAAGCAAGGAGCTGTGGACATATACAAGAAGACATTATATTCTTCACATAATCGGCCATTACATTATTATCGGCATGTATTCTTCTCTCATCCAGCAGCAATGTACACCTTGAATTGCAGTACTACTGACAAGGATATGTGCATATTAACTGGAGGTAGAGAGAAAAAAAATGATCTATCTCAATCTTGCTAAGTCAAGAAACCCAGTCTCGCAAAAATCCTTTTTTTGTTCTGAAGGGCACCCAAAGTATCAGCGAATGTTGTGTTCCAGTAATTTTTTCAATTCGCTGATTGCACGTTGTACCATGGGCCTCAGGAATCAATCGAGTCACCTAGTAACAAATATGTCAAGGTTTTACTAAACTGCATTACAAGGACTTTAAAAACGAAAATAAAAGACACCATTTGAACCTAAAGAGAGATGCATAGAGGAACAAGAACCTTACCTACTGATAATGTGGGTATGGTGAGGTACTTGGGGCTTGCATATGATGGTCTTACATAATAAGAACAAAAAGGGTTGCATGTTGTAATGATAAATAATTTGATCAAATTAGGTCACTACTAGTTTAAATACATTAGACATAATGTGGGTAACAGATGAAATAGAGTAGACATAATGTGGGGAACAGAACAACACTTTACCACAATAATATGAGGTGTAATGTCTAATCCTTGTCATTTTATTCTCAATAGCATTTCATTTTCCATGGCACGAACTTGGTCAAGTATATACACAACCTGTACTCAAAACAAGAACATCAAAGTAAACATTTTTTAACAATCATGATTCTTTTAACACAAAACTGCGAAAAGGATTCCATTTAATACTGTGTAATACTATTTTTATTTTGAAGCTTCAAATGCTGTTTAAATGGATACCCTAACCATTTTCAATTTCATTGTTGAAAGACAAAGCAAAATCAAAGGAAAAGTTCAAAATATCATCAAACAATGGAAAAAAGATCCCATGAAATGCATATTGCTATTGTTAACAAACCATGTACCTGTCCACCAGTGTCTGGCATTCCCAAAACATTTGCTTGAACAAAATAACAATGAGGTGAAAGAATCACAACATTAAAGACCATAGGGATCCTTCCTAGAAACATTTCTAAAGTGGATGGATCAGGTGCCTGAAGGATCTCCAAGAGAAAATGAATCATATCCGAGACATGTTCAACATTGTCTCCCCATCCTTTTCCAATCCCATTTCTTGTAATCTGCCCACACCAGAGTCGAGTAAGAATCAAATGAAGGCATTGGTATTTGTTTATTCTAATATATATAAACTTGGAACCTAATATTCATTCATCTTTAAATCCATTCTGTCACATAAAGGTATCATTGCTTTAAAAAAAAAAGTATAACCTCAATGAGGTCCTCAAACAATTCCTACAATATCAATCTTTTTCATGTTGTAATATCTTGAGTAGAAAAAGAACATATTTGCAAAAGTGTAAGTCTTATATATTACTTGTGTTCAAAGTCTGTATATGGTGTATTCTTAGGGAAATTTTTAAGATGTTCTTCTGCCTCCACCAAGGCTGACCATATCTTGTGTAAGCTTTGTATTCTTTCATTCAGCATCAGTTTCTGCAAGTTAAATGGCACACATTATACTTGCCCAGTTCTTAACATACTACAAATAATGAATTGAAAAGCACATAAAACTAAGGACAAATCCTTTCCTAACCAAAACAAACAAATAGTTCCTCTGACAAAACTTCACACTTCAGAACTATACCGCCATGTGCATAGGCTATAGGTAAGGTTCCTTGCATCATCTTCAAGTCAAATTTAATGGGATTTCCACATGTTTACTATGATGAATATGTAAAGCCAGGTTATTCTTAGCAAACTCAATTATAAGCTAAATAAATAACGTTGGGAGGTAGTAGAGGAAGAGAAACGTCTTCATAAATAGGTTTCCTCTGTTTTAGATTGACTTTCGTTTAGCTTGAAGTAGATTAATCTACAGTTTTCTGTAAAGAAATGAAGAAAAATAAAAAGTAAGATAGTCCTGTGAATTCTTAATTGATTGATTTTCTATCTCTGGAACAGCCAGACCAGCCTTCTTTGCTATTTGATCGATTTTATTTTTTATAGAAAAAAATTCAAAGTTCAAACACAATGATGCACTGTATTAACATAGGAAAGCAAGTGACCTGGCCTTGGTATTTGTGTGCTAGAAGGAAATCCAGCAATGGATGCATGCTTTCCTTGTCATGGAATAGTCTTGAGGACAAATGCCAATTCAAAAATTGAACTCTGCTACCAATGGAAGATGGCCGTGTTGGGCGAGGAAAGGATGCATTGAAGGGCTCAAGGTCTAGCTCCAATATATAGTCATCCTTGAAACTGCGACATTCATAGAAATTATCTTGGTATGAAACTTTCAATACATTATTGACAACATCTGCGCTTACAGCACATGCCATCCTGAATTTAATTCACTACAGGTCCACATTAACTGAGTACCTTTCATTCACAAGGTGTTCCTTGAATTCCAAATATTCAGCTACAGAGAGCTGTTCAACAGAAAGTTCATCAACATTGACACGAACATATTCCCGCACACCAGGCCGTGGCCATACCGCAAGAATAATCCATGGTGGAAGAATGATGGCCTCCTGAAACATACAACTTATTTTCATGAGAATAAAAAAAATACACATATCTTTTGAAGTTTTGACATCTACGCTGATTTTGAAATCGACTATTCAAGAAAATGCAATAATGCTGCATATCGTTTTGATGGAAAAAGTATTACAACTATACCTGCGTTGATATCAACACATCTCCAAACAACCCAACATGGAGATTTTGACGTTCATCATTCTCTCCTACTACCTCTGCTAGTCCATCTAATAGTTGATGAGGCTGCAAAATCTTCTTCCCTTGTGCTACATATCTGCAACCATAAACCAAAAAGTCATCATCCTTCAGAAAAGCATGGCACTAAAGGTTCATTTGGTGTATATAAACATCTTTCAAAAGTTCTCTACTTGATTATCATAGGAAATTACAGTGCACAACTTTTTTTCAAAGAATTGAATTCCTCCAATATTACAAAGCAGCAAGCTTTCTCTGACATGTAAGTGCTAAGGCTAGACAAGAACTACATTTTTCCTCAATCAGACAGTGTGATAGGAAGGATTGAAGTATCCACCGAAAGAAAAGGAGCTGAAACAAGGATGTCGATAAGTTGCTGCTTATCCTGTTGAGGTCATCGCTCACAGGGCCTGATCTAACAAACTCGAACCTAAATTCGCCAATAAGTGAACCTTACAATGAAAGACAGGGGAGGTGATCCCAGAAAAAACTCAATGTTCATGAAATGGTGGACAAATTGTGGATAGGAAAAATTGGAAATCGGCCTATTGGAAAGTAGTTTTATATGGATATGAGCTAGTAATATAAACTATGATTTGGGGGGGAATTGAAAATTCGAATTTTGAAGGTTTGCGGGAAATGGAAATGCAAATTATTATGGGAATGATAGACCAAAAGGATCTAGCCTCATTAGTAAATAGGTAATATAAATTTAATTCATGTTTTTTATTGGAACCCTAGCTAACTAAAAAACAAAACCTCGAATGTTTACTTTCCCATCATGCATTGTTAATAAAATATGAAAATACATTGTTTGGCTACACGACGATGGAAATGTTGTTCAAATATAGCATGAAGCATTCACTGTTGGTCAACTCAATATCACTAACATTAAAGAAAAAGAAAAAAAAGGGCCTCGACAAAACCTATGTCTATCTTTTTTACCACAAAAACTATCAATCAAGCATCTGTCTAAAGAATATAAACTATTGATTGTGGGGTTTTCCCGAGAGTTTTAAAATGTAATTTGATTTCAATTACTCATCCAAGAAAATAAATTCTCAACTAAAAAAAATATACATCGAACAAAAATTTCAATTGAGAAAACCTCAATCAAGGATTAAATTCAAGAAAATTGTCGTTAGAGAGATTAGAATTTACTATTTTTGTGCGTCACTCCAAAAAATTTTACCCATCATCATGTCTTCACCCACATGCTTTCTCTCCATTTGGTTTTTTATTCTTCCATGGGAGTTAATGTATTGAAGTTGTGTTCTCAAATTGAGTGTTATTAATTTCTAACAATTAAGTGTTTTGGGGTTTTTAATTCATGGTCTCATTAGGGTTTCCCTTACTTAGAACTCTCCTTGAATTTGTGTTTAAAACTTGTTGGAGTGATCTACAACATATCAAGCACATTTTATTTGTTTCAATACATTGGCATTTTTATCACCCTAATTTTATTCACCTATGAAATTTTAGTGGGCATACCTAATTAAGTGAAGTTATTATTTTTGGTAAAATTCCTATTAAATTTGGTGGAGAATTTCCACTAGAAAAAGAGTAAGCTGCACTTTATCTTTCTCTTATTTAATTCACATGTGATTTGGTCAAGACTAATGGCGAAAGGGAACTTTTTTAGGC
>LPNX010453706.1:50098-100170 GCA_001517045.1 Pseudotsuga menziesii
CGACCATGTGGTTTACCATGGTTTACCATGTTCAACCATTTTTAGCCATGTGGTCAACCATGTTCGACCATGGTTAACCATAATTGAGCATGGGGTTGAGAATGTGGTAGACCATGCTCAACCATTGTTGACCATGGATGACCATGGGGTTGATGATGTAGTTAACCATGTGGTTGGCCACATGGTTAAGCATGGTTGACAATGTGTTTGACCACTTTTAACCATTTCTAACCATTTGATTAACCCCGTGGTTGACCGTGTTTGACCATATCATTGACCTTCTTGACCAAATTTGACCACCTTTTACCATTTAAAGATTTTTAACCATGTAATCATGTTTGACCATATGGATGTCCATGGATTGATTCTATAATATATTTTATAAATTATATAATTTAAAAATTATATTATAATTATTAATATTCATTATTTTTGAAACATTATTAAATTTGGAATTGATTCTATAAATATTATAGAAACTAGGGTCAACATACATTGTTTAATTTTAATTTAGATTACAAATATAAATAATGTAATTTTATTTAATGTAAAATCCAAAATAAAAAGTTTCCACTCACAAACTATTCACACTTTACTTCCATTACTTTTTATTTGGAAATTCATAACAATAACAAACTATACAGACTTTACTTCGTATATTTTTAAGGAATTCCTTAAACTCAAGTATTTGAGATTGTAATTTATCTTTTTTCTTATTAATATTTTGCAAATAAATTAAAATTTGATTTTAAACATTTTTAAATAATATATATTAATATAATAATGGATACAAATCATATTAATGGGAGAAAACAATAAAGTTAAACACTAAAAAAACATATGTGTTAAAAAAAATATGTTACCTTTAATATTAATGACTTCCTCTCCAAACACTCTCAAAAATATTTAAAATGATAAAATCATACCAATTTAAAATTTTAATAATAACATTTTATATAATTTTCATAACCTAATATTAATTTAGAACATTTTAATTAATTTTATAAAATTAATATTTAAAAAATAAAATATATGAAAATTATTGTATAAATTATATATATAAACTAATTCCATTTCAATTTATATTTCTTACATGGATACTTTTTATCTTTTTTCATTAATTATAAATGAACCTTAAATACTTATTTAAAACAAATATTGCAGTCCATGATGCTTATGCAATTAGGGGTAGTCACAAGAGAGTAATGCTTCACACTTTTAAGATATTTCCATAGTTACATAAAAAAATGTTTTTTAAACTCACTTAAAAAAATAAATTCATGAACAACAATTTAATAAATATATATTACATAATTATGTCCATCTTTTCATTAAAAATTTAATTCTAAGGAATGGAAGTATTTAATTGGTTTTAGATAGTTTGTAATTTTAGATTACTTTAATTTTTAATTGGTCCAATGGAGATTGAAAAAAATTGTCTATTTTTTCTTTTAATTGTTTTTTTTAAATAATTATATTGTTGATTTAAAATGACACTAAATTGTATTACCAAGAAATTCTCAAATATACAATAACATATAAAAATAAATTATAGATATTAAAAATTTATATTTCAACACTACAAAAATTATACACCTAAAATTTATTAATAATAGAAATTCAGAAATTATATATCCAAAATTATTTTTATTTAAAAATGAAAAAACATATTTTTAATACACTAGTTATACAATTAAAAAACAAACTATATAAAATATAAAACACAAATTATAAATTATATATAAAAGAAATTAACTAAATATATAAACTAAATTAAAATACTTAGGTGGCTTAATGAACTCTTTGTATTTGTATATAATAACAAATTAATTGGATATAATATAGATTTCGGTGTATTTATTGATGCATCTATTTTTTGTAGATTTTCTCTATTTTGGATGTCTAATCATAATAATTATGTATCTATATTTCAAGTCAACATTTGTATTAATTAATAGAGTTTATTACAGAATAAGCATTACCCATAAAAAGCTAGTATAATGAACACATATAAAGCATGAGTATTGTTACAGTATTATGATAAGGTGGGTTATTTATATTTAGCTTCATTGAATGCAAACATTGACTCGGCATTGAATAGCGGGCTCGATTGGACTATTATTATCCTGGAATTCAAATTTATTTTTTAACCAATTCAGACATGATTTTTCGTGTTAATTTTAGCACTTTTTCTCTCCGTATTTTCCCAAAAGAATAATTAGACGTTGCAAAATTGAAATAGGGTCGATGCTCATAGGATATGAGACCTATTATTAATATTAAGCAAGGCCCGGTGTTTAACAAAAACTGAATGCATTTGTAACAGCAATTGGAACCGAAACTTGCAAAGATTGGAACAACCCTGTCCTCTCCTTATTTAAAGCTTCCGCACATCCTGGTAAGGTTAAGAGCTTCGAGACGGCTTGGAAACATTAATGCTGAATGAGACTCAGTCGTCATTGATATGATGTTTACATCATGGGTCTCTGACTCAGGTTGATCATGAGCCAGCTGCAGCCATATCCTCGAGATCTCATCGTACACAGTCTAGCTGCCGCCATATCCCCAAGGTTCAATGCCCATCTACCTGCATTCAAGGCAGTGCAGTCCATTGCAAAATGCCAAGAGACCTGGTCCTCATTCTCGTCCTGCAAATTCCTATCATTCTCTTTCTGTAAATTCCTAGCTGGAGCTGTTGAAACATTGTTATTTTCCTCTGCAAATTAGAACCTGAATCCTATTGCGAGCAGCTGGAGTAGCTGAATCATCCTCCTGTAAATTAGAACTTCAGGTACTCCTCGTCCTACAAATTCCTATCATTCTCGTCCATTTAGTTTAGTATCTGGATTTTGTACAAAGCCCATGGGGTATGGGTATTTTTGTGCCTTCTTCAAGTTATAAGAAGTTGCATATTTCAGTTACTGGAGATATCTGCGAGTCTGTTGTATGCTTGAAAATATTGATCTGAACATTCCCATATAAATTTCGTAGCAACGTTTTGTAGTTTGTATGTTCTTATTTCAAACTTTATCAGTTTTTAGAGGTTTGTACTGGTTGTTATACTTTGTAGTGGTTGTTATACCGTAGCATGGATTTATATTTAGTCTTGAAGTGCCCACTGTTTTCCATTTAGCTGCAAGAACTACAGTTTCTTATGCCATCTTAACATAGAGGAAAGCTAATAATACTCTGCCTACTGGCTGTTCCTCCTACCTCCCAACTACCCTCCTGAGTTCTGCAGCATAGTTAACAATACTCTATGTAATTGAATCGCTGGGATGAAAAGTGACTGAGAACATTTTGTGCACACTAAGTTTGGGATGCACTGCTATGCCAAAACGTGGGAATTTGGGGAAAGGTGCAATCCTGGTTTGAGGGGCACGAGTTGCACTGTGGAGAAGTCAGGCTTTGCATGACCATTTTAGGGCAGCAAGAGCACATTAAATCTCAGTTTAGACTGTTGGAGAGCTCCCAGTTTGAGGATACACTCTGTGTTCAACTTATTGGCTCTACTCTGCTTCCCTGTGTGACACGACTTGCATAGTGAAGGGGGATGCACTGTATATGAGCCAGTGAAAGCAGTTGGAGGTTGTCTTTACCATCGTTCTGCTAGAGAAAGGAGGACACATTCAATTCCTGAGGGTGTATTGCTTAAAGAGCACAACGTTCACTATAGTTACTACAGCCTGCGATGGACACTAAACCAAGCAAGTTAGTCAAGTGTTTGACAAAAGACCAACCCCAAACTCACACCAGCAGTAAGCTCAAAGACCAGATTTGATTGAGTCAGAAACCTACACTAGTCTAATAACATTGTTGAAAAAGTGTTCAATGAAAGTCACAAATCAGATTATACCAATAGCCAAGCTTCAAATTCAACCCAATTTTAGTAGGGAACATCATAGAAGGAAATAATTTTTATGAACAAGTTGTTTTCTAGAATTGGGCATTCTCGTCCCTTTAGTGAATAACAAAGACTTTTCTTGGGCAATCAATTCTTAGGGTATTCCTCGGGAACGTCTATAATTTTTTTTGAACAGTAAACTAAGATATATAGGATCTATGCTAGAAATGAAGATCTCTGTTTGGCAGAAGTTATATGGCTACTTGGTTGTACTTGTATCTCTTCATCAGGAGATATTTTACATATAATGATAGTATTTTTTCCTATAAAATTGGGAATCAACCAATATCCGTCTCTTATAGAATTTATTTCTATCCCAATATGCACTGAACTCATTGGTGTTATTTTTTTGTTTTGGTTGTTCATATCAGATTAAGTTCTGTGGAGATTTTGATGGATGGCTTCACAAAATATTGGAGTTAGATTTGGACTTATCTGCTGCTTTGCTTGGTCATTGCTCACAAAGGTACCGTATAAATGCAAGAGTGATGTTTAATCTGTCACGTTCTCTTTGGTAACTCTGTCGAATAGTTGAGATCATTTGTTCTAAATTCATAATATTATTCTATTGTATTGTTTAAAAGGATTTCTTTCTGCCTCCAAGTGGACCATGTTTGGATTGTTATATTCAAAGTAAAATTAGTAAGAATGCTTGAGATGAGTACTTAATATCACACTGAAATATATCAACTTGATGATAAGTGGAAAAGGGTTCCATATATGATATGTCCACGGAGAAATGCATACAGATCTCTGTATATATACTGTATTAGTGAAGTAGAAACTGTATCCATATAAACATCAAGTGACTCAAAGTTACCTAAAATTACAAGATTCATAAGTTGTCTTTGGTTGTTCACTTTACATGAATAACAGGAGCCTTATTTTAAAGGGCTACTGCAGATATGATATTAAGAGGTCAGAAGACATGAATGAACCCAAGCTCTCGGTGTCAAGACAGACTTAAAAACATTTTTAATATTTCTCAATTGTTTTTACATGAATATTTGGCATTTTCCCTTGGGCAACTCTCTTCGTAGTAGGTTGGTAGATATTAGCAAGTATTAAAGTAAGTCTTAGATAAGGAGATTCCTTTTGTTCTTTTTGAAATGCTGCCTATAATAACTTGCAGTTGTCCTTCAACTAAGCAGTTGTGTTATGAGGGGCATTTCTGTGATGTCAAAATCACCTAGGACTTGCAGTTGGCCTCATCCACATCAAAATTCATTTTACAAACAAAGAATCACTGGAACTAGTGGGTGCCTAGGCTTGTTCCATGTTAATTCTGTCTATTTGGAAATACAAAAGGAAACTTTAAGATCCTTGTTCTGTGGTGGTTTTTTATTATTATTCTTTATTAGGAAATTTCATTTTTGATGGGTCAGTGGGGAACTACAATTTCCAACATCGTATTGTACAAACCCACTTTAATAAGGGGTGAGGGAGATTATCAATGCATTTACCAATACACCATGGGGTCATCCTCAGACCTCAACATCCTTTTCCTATGGTGTTATTGTAAGCCAAGATGGCATATTATTTGAGAGTTTTAATTTAGAATATTACAAGTTGATAACACGGAATAGAATGACACCTTATATTGAATGTTGTTGACATCTTTTCTCAATCCTGGGTTAGAAACCATTTCTGCTCGGAGACCTGAGAGATATCTAGTAAATTTTTAGAGGGCTGCTTCTAGTTGCAATTTCAAATGTAAAGGTTTCGTGGGTAGCTTATAAAATCCATTGTTTAATCTCAACATGAGGTCATGTCAACAATGATAAATGTGATTGTTTATGTTATAGGAAAAGGCCAAAACCACATGGGGCAAATGGCAGGTCAAAGTGGCTTTTAATGCACTTTTATCACTCTGCATTGAAATAGATCTCAACCTTGAAACTGCAACAAGAAAAAACGTAGTAAAGTTCTGAAGCATACTAGCCATGTTGATGAAAAATGAAGAATGACAAGACCATAAAAAGGGTTGGAATGTTTCAAGCAAAAAAAGAAACATAAGTTAAAAAGGGTGTAATAATGCGTAAGGATGGTAGGAGATGTTTGCAAGTTTGAAGATTTGGCATAGTTGAAAGTTGGGAATATTTGAAGGTTTCAAGATGAAAAAATTGATATATCTATTATCAACCATAATAGGAAAATGAAGGAATAAGCTGTAGAGTGCAAAACATAGAGATTAAGCATCAAGGGTAAGAAAACAGAGCAAATTCCATTTTGCAGAAACAACAAAGAGAAGCACATAGATGTTGATTTTTGAGCAGCATCAAGAGCCATTCTATGGGAGAATGGAGGCATTTGGTCAGTTACCAGGGATTTGATTCATTCTAGGACTGAAGCACATCCTGGAGCTTAGAGCCATTCTCTAGGATAATGGAGGCACCTGGTCAGTTACCAGGAAATTGATCATCTTGACTTAGTCTGGGATTGAGGATCAAAACAATGCAGTCTGGGATTGGTGCACTTGGTTAGTTACCAAGTAGTTGACATTGGGTCAACTTAATGCAACTTGGGGCTGAGGCGCTTGGTTAGTTACCGGGTCAACACTAAAATCCCTAGACTAGATCTAGGCAAGTAATGCTCTCCTCTCCTTGATCAGTGGGATATGGGACCTTCTCAAGGGACTGGCCAACCTTTGTTGAAATACCTAACACACGAGGGCACTTATAGTGCCATACAACCCACAACAAAATGGGGTTGTGAGAAGGTATCATACAACACACAACAAAATTTGAGAGGGTGCTTATTGTACTACACAATCCAAAACAAATGGGGTTGCAAAAAGGTACCATACAATATACAACAAAATGGGGTTGCAAAATGAAAAAACAAGGCCACCTTCGAGATAGCTAAGACTGTTATTCATGTGAAACTTGTCAAGGAATATATGGAATGAAGCATGTTATCCAGATGTCTACATCTTAACCAGGTGTCGGCACAAGGTTCCTGAGGGAAAAAATGGAAGAAACTTTTACTAGTGAGAAGCCACATGTATCTCATTTTGTATTTTTGGTGGCTGACTTTATATTCATGTTGTTGATGAAAAGACTGAGTTTGAGCCATCTAGTATCAAGGGGAATTTTATAGGGTACAATGAGAATCCTAGAGGCTGCACAGTTTACATTCCATCATAATGAAAAGCAATAGTTAGTTGTGATGTGAAGTTCTGTGAGGATGGATGGTCTACCAACACACAGGAGCCTCCCACAGTAATTGTGGAGGAAAAAATATATGTTGTACCAAATTCAAATCTACAATCAGATGAATAAATCAAATTTAGAGTAGCTTGAAGTCAGCTAAGGGACATTCCCTACCACCCTCCAGTTTATCCAGGAAGCCAAAATGGTTTTCTAAAGCCTTCCAAGATGCAAAGGAACAAGTTGGCCTGCCCAAATCAACATTTCAAGTGAGCCATCCACGTAAGAAGTTTAAAATTATGTTGCATTGATGCCTTCAAACCTTGAAATCGAGCCTTCTATCTTTGAGGAGGCAAATAAATACAAAGCAAGGATGTTGTGATGCCATGGTATTGGAGTATAATTCCATTATTAAGAATGATGTTTGGGAGATGGTTCTAAGACTGATTGCGAAATTAGTGAGCTTTACAAAATTAAGCATGCATATGATGGAATATTTAAAAGTTTATATACAACTTTGTTTTTAGAAGGTTCTCAGTTCTCACAGATGATAATAATAATAATAATCTAATTTTAAGGTCACAACCAAGCCAGAAACCAAACTGGTGTATGAGACCCGTTATTTGTGTGACAAGGGACTCCCTTCGAATAGAGATTTGACTACTAAATTCTATGAAGTTGTACATACACTATACCCCTCTCTGGATTTGAAACTGTGACCTCTTAGGAGGAAACAAATGTTATTAACTGCTAGTCCCACTGAAGAAATAGGGAGTTGATTATGATGAGACATTTGTTCAAGTTTCCAGGTGTATCTATATCAGAACCATTAATCTCTGGCTTCTTCTTTTGGTTGTTCTTTACATCAGATGGATGTAAAGACAACATTTTGAAATGGTGTGTGTTTCCCACCTATTTCGACTAGGTGGCAACTCCATGTACATGAGGATGTACATAATTGTACCTTAGAGAAATCTGAGGATTTTCACTTCTGCAGGGCCATTGCCCCTTTGTAAAACGAAATGTCCGCTCCTCTGCGTGGGAAAATTAATGTAATTTTATGTACTAAGTATGGGTCATATGATACGGATGCCACACCATGGAATGAGTTGTTAGGGAAGTCCCCTCATCGAGTGTTTTTCCATTTCCAATTGACCTTGTTGAACAAATGAGTTTAATCGGTTTGGTTTTCACTCAAAATCCTCCAAAGTGGTGACGGGCGTTCTACCAGTCAATTCCATGAGGTGGATAAGGCTTCAAAGTGTGATTCATGACCATGCTAGGCATATGTATAGATTCTTGCGGAGTTTCGTTGTGTTGTTGTATTTTTAATTATTTTTTCTAGTTAATTAATTTCACCCCTTGGTGATTAATTAACTCAGTCGTCGATGTAATAATGTAATCACTTGAGCATGGCATTTTGTAATAGGGGCTATGAATGAAAATTTGATTTCTTGAAACCCCCTAATCCACTGCTTCGAGTCCCATGTCATTCTGATGAGTGGTTGAGGAGATAGACAATTTTTGTCCAAGCAAGGTCTATTTTTCCTAGGGAATTATTTAAATTCCCTAAGTCAAAATTCACATTTTTTGATTTTGAAGTAAAAAATCAAGAAATGCCATGGTAAGTTAGTTTGGGGATTCCTAAGCCTAGGAAAACTTAGTACAAAGTTTTTCAACCCCCCCATGGCCTAGATATTAATTTTTAAGTTTATTTTTTAATTTTTCCTAAGTCAAATTGGAAAAATTTAAAAAATTAAATTAAAAATTTTTAATCTAAGGTGAATTTTTATTTAGCCTAAGTCTAAGGTTAAATTTTATTAATGAAGCTAATGACTAAAGTCAAGGCTAAGTTAAATGTCTAGACCCTAAGTCTAGAGGAACCACATCTAAGTTAAAACCCTCACAAATTTAGTGGGCCATCCAAAGCATAATGTATAGTGGCACATGCATTTAAAGGAGGCGTCACCATGTATGAAGACTCCAACAAATAGTGGAGCGCTACATCAAATAGAAGGGCGGCCATTTTGGAGGTAAGCGCTATTATACATGAGGTCCACGCTATCTTTTGGAGAGGGCCCACGAAATTTAAAGGGGGCGCGTCCAAATCTAGTGGGAGCGCTAGCACATAGTGGAGGCACTCTAAAAAAGATGGAGGCGCCATCAAGAAGGGACCCACGTTTTATTTAGAGGAGGCGCTAAATATTAAAGGCCCCACGTCAAAGTAATGGAGGCGCTAGTATGGAAGTGGCCCCACGCTAAAGTTGGAGGTAGCGCTACCATAAGATGGAGACCACGTTTTTTTAGGAGAAGTGCCTTGCCAGGATAAAGAAGGACTCCTATTTTAGTGGTGGACTAAAGTTAGGGGTGCCTAAATACAATAAAGAAAGGTGCTAGTATTGGAGGAGCGCTAGCTAAAAATGGAAGACGTCTAGCATATGGTCAATGCTAAATATTTGGAGATTCCACCAAGTTTAGAGGGGGGCGCCCACCTTGGCCCATGATTTTTCCATTTTAATTAAAAGCTAATCTAATGGTGGATTTTAAATCAAAAGCCTAGATCCAAAGGTTAGTATTGTTAAGATATGGATTAGACATTATGGCCTTTGATTAAGAATTAATCTAAAGGTGGAGATTAATGGAGAAAAATAGAAATCCAAATACCTAGATCTAGTGGGTGAGATTAAACCCTAGATCTAGATCTAATCTCAACCATTGAGCTTCAAAGGGTTGGGGGTTTGCCTCAACTATTTAATGAGGGTCTCACTCCTTCATTAAACACAATTATTCATGCTATTGTTATGCTGCCAGAAAATTCTTTTTCTTACTCTCATATTCTTGCTACCTTGTATTGAAGATTTGCCCAAGCTGGGCTATTTTAATAAAAATTCTTTGGAGGGATACTATGCTGCAAAATTTTCATGATCTACATTTCTTGAGGTAACTTTGTATTTGTCTTGTTTGTATTTATTATATTTTTCTAGTTAGCTCTCCACAAAGTGTTTTGTGGAGAGATTAAAGAATAAAAGTGTTTTTATTCTTTCTTGTGAATGATTTAACATTTCTTTCAAAGTGTTTTGCAGGAAGTGTTAGGTGTTCATCTCTAGGATTATAATATTTTGCAGGCATAGATTATATTTGCAGGTTATCCAAGCAAAGAAATCTCTCCAAAAACATTATTCCGGCAACATTTTTCAATTCGGCCATCTACTTTCAGCCTGTTTTAAACAGGGTTTTATTCACTGTTTAGTGAGTATAACCCTTGCTTTAGGGCCCTAACCTCTCATATATCAGTTTAACCTTTTATTTATGCTAGTTTCACATCATTTAGGTGGCTAGAAACTCATTTTCCAGCCTTCTAAATTCCATATTACTGTCGCTTATTACATTCATAAATTTTTTTTGTAAATTTGTTATTTTATTAGTTTCAGCAAATATTTATCATAACACTTTGAGCTTAATCGTGGTATCCCTCATCTGAACTCAAAGGACCGAGATCAGATGTGATGCGCTCAATGATGTTATAGATATTTGTCTGTCACTCAGATTTTTATGTAAAACTTGTAAATTTTGTACTAATATTTTAGCACCAAGTTTTTTTTTTTTTTAGTGTTTTATGTGATTTGCAGCGAAAAATAGTTCGCTGGTTTTTTGACAGGTTATTCACTTTTAAAGGAGAATTGTTGCCCTAAAGGACACAAAATTTCCTCAAGTTTCAACCGGCGTAAAGGGGTTCCATTCCTCAAATTTCTCTCTCAAATTTCTCTGTTATTGTAAACCCCAAAGAGAGTCTCTTGGGGTATTATTTAAAGCCTTGTAATCATTTATAATTTATGAGTAAGTAGATTAGGAAGAGGTAGATAGTTAGTTTTATTTCCAGCTACCCACCTATCTTTGTGACAGACCATCATCTCTGTCATAAATATTGTTGTGAGGTGAGTTTACTATAGTTTATTTGTTAAGTTTTTCTGTTTATGCAAGTTTTAATTTTCTGCTAAAGTAATCATACAACCCATTAAAACCTGTGTATCCTCTATCCACTTCTCATCTCCCTTTAGGGAATTCAAGTTGGATATGAAAAGCAGGGGAAGTGGGGGCTTAGGTAATTAGACAAACTTTCCTTTCTTGTACTACAATCTACAATCAAACACTGTATTTCCCAAGTCATCTTGGTGATCACTTTAAAATAAACCTTGCATCTTAACCATCAAGATTAAAATTTATTATTAAAACTTACCAACAACAACTTCCAACATCCTACTCCTCTACTCGGTTATCACCCTCCGGGGTACTCCGAGATACGACCAGGGGAAAGGGAAGTCCTAGTTTAAGAGGCATCCATCTAGAGATTTTCAAGTTGATTAAAAACAGTGACTCGGAAGCTGCAAGGGGTAGTAGACCGAGGGGGTCTCTAGGCACTTCGTCGTCCTCCTTGTGAGCACCGGGCCATTGGGGTTTGACCTGTGAGCTAGGGGTGGGATTTGCTCCCACCTGTTGAGCGCAATAGCAATCCCTCTTCGATTTGAGAAGAACTAGATCGGGGTAGTCACACCACCAGATCTACAACTTAATCCAAGAAGAACAACATTAATAAAATTAACTAAAACAAACCAAGAAGCACTTCAAAATCGGTTCTACAACACATTTATTTCAAGCATTCTTTTACTACAATCCATACTACAATTTTTACTTCCAGCACTTTATTTCTCAGCACATTTATTTACTTTCGATTCTGTAAATGAGCATGTGGTGGATGTTAATTACTTAAATCTTTTTCATGCTTTAAATTTACTGTTGGTTTAGTAATTTGTATTCATAACGATTTTCTACCATTTCGCAAGTTTGATTCATTTTCCCATACATTTATTTTATTTCATTATTGTCTATAAACATTTGGTTTATTCATATATTTCATTGTTAAAAACTTAAGCCATAAGTTCAATCATAGCTTGAATCTCTAAATTGTTTTATTTTTAGTAATCTTGTAAACTAGTAACTTATTTTTGACTCCATTATCTAGGCACTGGTCTTGTTTTATATAAGGTCTTAGCCTCATCCTGTAAACAATCCCTTTAATTAATCCTTAATTAATTAATGAACCTGGAACATAGTCTTTCCATAGGGACTACCCCCCTTGGCTCTATTGGGATCTTGCCTAAACGGAGGAGTTGTGGACTGAGGTGACAGTGGTCCCCAGCTCTCACTTGCGTCCAAGGACACACATAGCAGGTTGTGACTTTCCTGCATTTTAAAGTATGAATTAGGTGGCAACATCTTTGGCGCTGTTGCCGGGGACAAGTCATTTGTCCTTGGTCCGACTTAATTAATTAATTAATTAAATTTTTAATTCTTTAATTCTTTAAACTGTTAATAAAATTCTTGATTAAGTTTAATAATTTTTTACCCATATTAGAGCTATCTTTTTCTCCAAGTGGCGACTCCACTTTCAAATATAGTAAGGTATTCTACCCGGAGCCATTCAGCTAGTCTACTCAACTCCCTCGCCAAACCTAAAAGGGTATATAGGAGGAGGTTGAATAGGATTGCTCCCTATAGACTCCTTGCAAGTCTTGGAGAAGAGGTTGTCTCTGATATCCATCTGTTGCTTGTCCAAAACAACCAACCTACACCAATGGAAGATTTATGTATGTCATGTGATTTTTCTAACATCATTGGTTATCCTCATGATTTGCCATAGAAAGCTATCGAGAAGTTACTTTCCTTTCAAGGTAATAATGCTGTCAGTGCCAAGTCTCACATCACCAAGTTCAACCAATGTCTCACCAAGTGGTGTCATACTCATAACTATGAGGATGTCAAGATGAAGCTGTTTGTTCTATCTTTAGAAGATGATGCCATGGAATGGTTTCAAGATCAGAATGATAATAAATTCAAAACTCTCCAAGCAATCATTGGAGCTTTCAATGATAGATGGGGTGATAGAAGGGATAATCATTTCCTGTTGCCAGCCTTGCATACTAGTCAAAAGCAAGAAAATGGGACTATGGATGAATTTAATAAAAGATTTAATGACTTAGTAAAAAGTTTACCTACAGACATCAAACCCAAAGAAGCATCTCTCTTGATTTATTACATCCAAGAATTTGAAGGGGAAATGAAATATCAGATAAGAGATAAGGAACCTACAGATCTTAAGGATACAGAAGAAAAAGCTATCAAGATAGATAAGAACATGCAAGCTGCTGGTAAATCTAATATTCCTGGGTTTTCAAGGGGTAGTTCTTCAAAGACTTATGAAGTAAAAAAGACTAAGTTTGAAAACCAGGAACCTCAAGGTGACTCCATAGATAAGCTCACCCAACTGATAAAGCAAATGGAATTGAATCATGCTAATCAGCTAGCTACCATGCAGGCAAACCAGACAGCCTTACAAAACAAGGTAGTTTCTTTGGAAAGAAACAGAGGAAATAATTTCCATCCAAACAAGACAAATGATAGGTGGAAAAACCAAATACGGCCTCCACCTCAAGATCAAAGGCCCCCTAATCCTCTAGAGTCTACCAATGCAGTTGACCATCAAGCTATTCCGTATTGTAGGCCTTGTGGGGATTTTCATGAAGAAAACACTTGTCAAGTCTTTCAGCAAATCATAAATGATAAAATGAATGAACAAGTGAATATGTGTGGGCAGAAGTATGATCCTGGCATGTATGAATGGATGAATCTAGCTTAGAATAGTCAAAGTGTTGAATCAGTAAATGAAGTAGCAGAAGCAGCCTTTGGCCCTAAGCCTAATGAGCAGCAAGTGTCAGATTTCTCTAAGTATAGAGGAATCACTTACCAGAGAAATGGTAAGAAGAATCAGAGTCAAGAGAAAACTCCAACCAATATTCCTAAGGTACCTCCTCCCCCTCCTATTCAAATTGCTCCTAATACATAGTTAAACATTGATCTAGGAGGATGGTTAAATAACGCTAAGATGTTGGTTTCTGTAGCAGAACTTATGAAGATCCCTTCTCAAAAGGGGAAATTACTCAAAGCTATAGAGGAACCTTGTCAGAATGATGCTGATAAAGCCATAGCCTATAATGATGCACCTTTTATTCTTCAAAGTATGGACAAAGGAAATGAAAAGAACCAGCCTTTCTACCTCTCGTTGTTAGTAAAAAATCATCTTCTACACAACTGCATGTTAGATTCAGGGTCTAGTTCAAATGTAATGACTAAGACAGTTATGGAACAATTAAATCTAAGGATCTCAAGGCCTTATCATAACATTTGTGCAATGGATAGTAAGAATATTGAAGTGTGTGGTTTAATTAAATCCTTACAAGTACACTTAGCAGCTTTTCCAGATATTCAAATAGAAATGGACATAGTAGTGATAGATGTCCCAGATGCTTGGGGTATGTTACTTTCAAGAAAAACTAGAGCAGACTTAGGAGGAAATATTCAAATGGACTTAACATATGCCACCATTCCAACTCCTGAAGGAAGCTTTGTTAGATTGAATCGAGAGTTGGAGATGAGACACCATGTAGAAGACCCAAGAAATCCAAGCAATGAATTAAAGTATAAAAATTATGAATTGGTAAATTATGCAATTTTGGCTAACTTTTTAGGACCTATTGAAGAATCAACTGAAGATGAAAGAGTTAATCAAATTTGGCATATGCATTTTCATGGGGCCTTCTCTAGGCATGGTAAAGGTGCAAGCATAGTTATTGAATCCCCTTCTCATAAGGAATTAAATTTTTCCTATAGACTAGAATTTAATGCCACCAACAATGTGGCTGAGTATGAGGCCTTGCTCCTTGGTTTAGAGGTGTGTAAAGATAAAGGTATCAAGAAGTTAGAGGTTAAAGGCGATTCAGATTTGATCATATCACAAGTTAATAAAAAGTTTGCCTGCAAATCAGAAAGATTAAGAAGATATAGGGATGCAATTTTGGATCTTATTCAATGTTTTGATCACATAGAATTTATTGCGATCCCTAGAGAACTTAATGCCAAATCAGATAGACTGGCAGTTGCTGCTTCCACCCTTCAGAGACCACCAGAATTAGTAGATGAAGAAGTTAAAATGGAAGTTATCTTCAGGCCTTCAGTTCCAGATAATGTAGATAATTGGCAGGTTTTTGATGATGATAAACAAGTGATTAAGTTTTTGAATAATATAGGAGAATTTTCTGACTTTCACATTAGTGAAGACAAAGAAGGTTGTTATTATGCAGAAGAAAGTCAAAAGCTTAATCCAGCCCCTAGAAAGGTTATGTCTTTAGAAAGGGCATTTGATAGAGAAGATGGCCATAAACCTAAAGAAGAATCAGGTACAAAGCCAAGTGATTACTTAGAAGTAAACATAGGAACTAATGAGGAACCAAGAATGGTTAAAATTGGCAAGAAGACACCTAGAGAAGAAAGAGAACAGATTACTAAATTACTAAGCGAATATAGAGATGTTTTGGCTTTCACATATGATGAACTTAAAGTCTATAAGGAAGATGTAATTCAACATACTATTCCACTTAAAGAAGAAGCCAAACCTTTTAGATAGAAACTTAGGAAAATAAATCCTAAGCTGGCTCCCTTAGTACAACAAGAACTTCAAAAGATGTTGAAAGCTGGAATAATAGCCCACACTAGACATTCTTCTTGGTGCTCCAATTTGGTAGTGGTTAGGAAGAAGAATGGTCACATCAGGTTATGTGTGGACTTCAGAAATCTGAATATAGTATGCAAAAAGGATAATTATCCCCTCCATAAAATGGAAACCTTATTGCAAAGAGTAACAGGATCGGGTATGATTTCAATGCTTGACGGTTTTTCTGGTTATAACCAAGTCAGAGTTAAAGAAGAGGATAGGCATAAAACAACATTTACTACTCCATGGGGAACATTTGAATATATCAGGATGCCTTTTGGTTTATCTATTGCAGGAGCTACTTTTCAAAGAGCTATGGATTATGCCTTCAGAGGTTAAATTGGAAAAATTATTGAAATTTATTAGGATGATCTAACGGTTTTTTCTGAGCATGGGAAAACTCACATAGGGCATCTAAAACAGGTTTTTGAAAGATGTAGAGAATTTGGGATCTCGTTAAATACAGCTAAATCAGTTTTCGGGGTTACTGAAGGGAAATTACTGGGTCACATCATTTGTAAAGAAGGTGTCAAAATAGATCCAGAAAGAATTGAAGCAATTTCAAAGCTTCCTTTGCCTAGTACAAATAAAGGCCTCCAATCTTTCTTTGGTACAATAAATTTCCTTAGGAGATTTATTCCTAATCTAGCAGAAGTAACTAAGCCATTGAATAAGTTACTTAGAAATGATGTCAAGTTTCAATGGGATGAAACAGGAAAAAGAGCTTTCCAGCAAATAAAAGATGCATGTGGTCAAGCTCCCATATTAATCAGTCCAGATTACACTAAAGAATTCTATCTTTTCTCCTTTGCATCGAAAGACACCATTGCTAGTGTTTTATTATAGAAAAATGACCAAGGCCAAGAACAACCCATAGCATACATGAGCAAAATCTTAAGAGACTCAGAATTAAAATACCATATAATAGAAAAACAGGCTTATGCCTTCGTAAAATCTCTTAAGCATTTCAGGATTTTCATAGGGTATGCCAAAGTAATTGGGTATGTTCCTAGTATATCCATTAAAGATGTGTTAACTCAAGAAGAAGGCCTAGGTCCAAGAAGAAGATGGGTTGCTAAAATTCAAGAATATGATTTAGAAATCAGGCCCACTAAACTAATCAAAGGACAAGGATTAGCTAAGATGTTAGCGGAAGGTAATGAGAAGGCTTTAGGTTTGGTTGATCCATCCCTTGCACATAGTCGTTCGCTGCACATAGTCGTCGTAGTATTCACCCCTAGCCTCACATGCTAGGCTTGTGAGATTGATATTCCATAATCATCCCCAGATTTGTTAAAACTTGAGCAGGTTGAATGGTATTCTAATATTATCTTTTACCTTAAGAACTTAACTTGCCCAAGTCATCTTGTTGGTCATAAGAGAAGAGCCTTAAGGCTCAAAGCATCCAAATATATCTTAATTAAAGATGGTTTAGGATGGAGGAATCCAGATGGGGTTATCCTTAGATGTGTGGATGAGAATGAGTCTAAAAAACTAATGGATGATTTTCATAATGGTTTCTGTGGTGGTCACTTTGCTGCTAGAACCACCACCCATAAGATTCTTAGGGCTGGATATTATTGGCCCACCATATTTTTAGATGTGCATCAGTTTGTGAGGAAGTGCGAGCCTTGTCAGTTGTTCACTAGGAAACAAAAGTTAGCTGCCCTTCCCCTTTAGCCAGTTGTTGTAGAAGCACCTTTTCAGCAGTGGGGTTTAGACTTCATAGGGAAGTTTAAAGATAATTCAAGTAATGGGTTCTCATGGATTATAATAGCTACAGATTACTTTACTAAATGGGTTGAAGCCATTCCCACTAAATCAACTAATGAAAAGGTAGTCATGGATTTTCTTGAAGATAGGATAATAACAAGATTTTGAGTGCCTTCAAAGATAGTAACAGATAATGCTAAAGCATTTTGTTCAGCTGAAATGTCTGCATTTTGTTTAAAATATGGCATAGTGTTATCTCATGCATCATATTATTATCCTTAAGGAAATGGTCAAGTAGAATCTAGTAACAAAAACTTAATGACCATAGTCAAGAAAATTGTTGGGGAGAACAAAAGGTCTTGGGACAGTAAGATAAAACATGCTTTATGGGCTGATAGAATAACAAAGAAAGCATCTACAGGCAAAAGTCCTTTTGAGTTGGTATATGGTGTAGAAGCCCAGCTGCCAATTCACCTTACCCTGCCAGTGTATCAGTTGCTCCGAGAGTTTGACATAGAAGAGTCTGCACTTCAAAACAGAGTAAATCAGTTAGTTGAGTTGGATGAAATAAGGAGAAATGCTTATGACCACAACTTTAAGAGTCAGGAAAAGACAAAAAAAACCTTTGACAAGTCATCTAGAAAGAGAGACTTCAAGGTAGGGGATACAGTTGTCCTATGGGACAAAGGCAAGGAAAAGCCAAGGAAACATGGGAAATTTGACAGCCTATGGTTAGGCCCTTATGTGATCAGATCAGTTGCAGGTCCAAATTCCTTCAACCTTAGTCACTTGGATGGGGAGCCATTGAACATTCCAAGGAATGGTCAACAGCTCAAGTTTTATTACACATAAATTCAACGTGGTGTCCAAAGGGACACCCTCTATAACGTATTCCTAACCCTTTTGCCTTGTATTTTAAAAAGTTTTGTATTGTTTCATTAATTATTGTTTATGCATATATGTATAGCATTTCATTTATTTATATTGTTTATTGTTTATTTGTTGCTTTTACTAGAGGCCTTAAGTTGGTTATTGGTGAGAAATTTGTGGTTGCAGAATTTTGGAGTTCTCATGTGCTCTCCGATGATCGAACACATGTCCCCTAGTTGGAGCCAGATGTTTCCCACCTATTTCGACTAGGTTTCAAATCCATGTACATGAGGATGTACATAATTGTACCTCAGAGAAATCTGATGATTTTTCACTTCTGCGGGGCCATTGCCCCTTTGTAAAACGAAATGTCCGCTCCCCTGCGTGGGAAAATTAATGTAATTTTATGTACTAAGTATGGGTCATATGATACGGATGCCACACCATGGAATGGGTTGTTAGGGAAGTCCCCTCATCGAGTGTTTTTCCCTTTCCAATTGACCTTGTTGAACAAACGAGTTTAATTGGTTTGGTTTTCACTCAAAATCCTCCAATGTGGTGACGGGCGTTCTACCAGTCAATTCCATGAGGTGGCTAAGGCTTCAAAGTGTGATTAATGACCCTTATAGGCATCTATATAGATTCTTGTGGAGTTTCGTTGTGTTGTTGTATTTTTAATTATGTTTTCTAGTTAATTAATTTCACCCCTTGGTGATTAATTAACTCAGTCGTTGATGTAATAATGTAATCGCTCGATCATGGAATTTTGTAATAGGGGCTATGAATGAAAATTTAATTTCTATGAAACCCCCTAAGCCACTGCTTCAAGTCCCATGTCATTCTGATGAGTGGTTGAGGAGATAGACCATTTTTGTCCAAGCAAGGTCTATTTTTCCTAGGGAATTATTTAAATTCTCTAAGTCAAAATTCACATTTTTTGATTTTGAAGTAAAAAATCAAGAAATTCCATAGTAAGTTAGTTTGGGGATTCCTAAGCCTAGGAAAACTTAGTCCAAATTTTTTCAACCCCCCATGTCCTAGATATTAATTTTTAAGTTTATTTTTTAATTTTTCCTAAGTCAAATTGGAAAAATTTTAAAAATTAAATTAAAATTTTTTAATCTAAGGTGAATTTTTATTTAGCCTAAGTCTAAGGTTAAATTTTATTAATGAAGCTAATGACTAAAGTCAAGGCTAAGTTAAATGGATAGACCCTAAGTCTAGAGGAACCACATCTAAGTTAAAACCCTCACAAATTTAGTGGGGCGTCCAAAGCCTAATGTATAGTGGCACATGCATTTAAAGGAGGCGTCACCATGTATGAAGACTCCAACAAATAGTGGAGCACTAAATCAAATATAATGGCGGCCATTTTGGAGGTAAGCGCTATTATACATGAGGTCCACGCTATCTTTTGGAGAGGGCCCATGAAATTTAAAGGGGGCGCAGCCAAATCTAGTGGGAGCGCTAGCACATAGTGGAGGCACTCTAAAAAAGATGGAGGCGCCATCAAGAAGGGACCCACATTTTATTTAGAGGAGGCGCTAAATATTAAAGACCCCACATCAAAGTAATGGAGGCGCTAGTATGGAAGTTGCCCCACGCTAAAGTTGGAGGTAGCGCTACCATAAGATGGAGACCACGTTTTTTTAGGAGAAGCGCCTTGCCAGGATAAAGAAGGACGCCTATTTTAGTGGTGCGCTAAATTTAGGGGCGCCTAGATACAATAAAGAATGGTGCTAGCATTGGAGGCGCGCTAGCTAAAAATGGAAGACGTCTAGCATATGGTCAATGCTAAATATTTGGAGATTCCACCAAGTTTAGAGGGGGGCGCCCACCTTGGCCCATGATTTTTGCATTTTAATTAAAAGCTAATCTAATGGTGGATTTTAAATCAAAAGCCTAGATCCAAAGGTTAGTATTGTTAAGACATGGATTAGACATTATGGCCTTTGATTAAGAATTAATCTAAAGGTGGAGATTAATGGAGGAAAATAGAAAGCCAAATACCTAGATCTAGTGGGTGAGATTAAACCCTAGATCTAGATCTAATCTCAACCATTGAGCTTCAAAGGGTTGGGGGTTTGACTCAACTATTTAATGAGGGTCTCACTCCCTCATTAAACACAATTATTCATGCTATTGTTATGCTGCCAGAAAATTCTTCTTCTTACTCTCATATTCTTGCTACCTTGTATTGAAGATTTGCCCAAGCTGGGCTATTTTAATAAAAATTCTTTGGAGGGATACTATGCTGCAAAATTTTCATGATATACATTTTTTGAGGTAACTTTGTATTTGTCTTGTTTGTATTTATTATATTTTTCTAGTTAGATCTCCACAAAGTGTTTTGTGGAGAGATTAAAGAATAAAAGTGTTTTTATTCTTTCTTGTGAATGATTTAACATTTCTTTCAAAGTGTTTTGCAGGAAGTGTTTGGTGTTCATCTCTAGGATTATAATATTTTGCAGGCATAGATTATATTTGCAGGTTATCCAAGCAAAGAAATCTCTCCAAAAACATCATTCCGACAACATTTTTCAATTCGGCCATCTACTTTCAGCCTGTTTTAAACAGGGTTTTATTCACTGTTTAGTGAGTATAACCCTTGTTTTAGGGCCCTAACCTCTCATATATCAGTTTAACCTTTTATTTCTGCTAGTTTCACATCATTTAGGTGGCTGTAAACTCATTTTCCATCCCTCTAAATTCCATATTACTGTCACTTATTACATTCAGAATTTTTTTTTGTAAATTTGTTAATGTATTAGTTTCAGCAAATATTTATCATAACACTTTGAGCTTAATCGTGGTATCCCTTATCGAAACTCAAAGGACCGATATTAGAACGCGAAGCGCTCAATGATGTTATAGATATTTTTCTGTCACTCAGATTTTTATGTAAAACTTGTAAATTTTATAGTAATATTTTAAGAAGAAGTTTTTTTTTTAGTGTTTTATGTGATTTGCAGCAAAAAATAGTTCACTGGTTTTTTTACAGGTTATTCACATTTAAAGGAGAATTGCTGCCCTAAAGGACACAAAATTTCCTCAAGTTTCAACCGGCATAAAGGGGTTCCATTCCTCAACTTTCTCTCTCAAATTTCTCTGTTATTGTAAACCCCAAAGAGAGTCTCTTGGGGTATTCTTTAAAGTCTTGTAATCATTTATAATTTATGAGTAAGTAGATTAGGAAGAGGTAGATAGTTAGTTTTATTTCCAGCTACCCACCTATCTTTGTGACAGACCATCATCTCTGTCATAAAGATTGTTGTGAGGTGAGTTTACTATAGTTTATTTGCTTAAGTTTTTCTGTTTATGCCAGTTTTAATTTTCTGCTAAAGTAATCATACAACCCATTAAAATCTGTGTATCCTCCATCCACTTGTCGTCTCCCTTTAGGGAATTCAAGCTGGATATGAAAAGCAGGGGAAGTGGGGGCTTAGGTAATTAGACAAACTTTCCTTTCTTGTACTGCAATCTGCAATCAAACACTGTATTTCCCAAGTCATCTTGGTGATCACTTTAAAATAAACCTTGCATCTTAACCATCAAGATTAAAATTTATTATTAAAACTTACCAACAACAACTTCCAACATCCTGCTCCTCTACTCGGTTATCACCCTCCGGGGTACTCCGAGATACGACCAGGGGAAAGGGAAGTCCTAGTTTAATAGGCATCCATCTAGAGATTTTCAAGTTGATTAAAAACAGTGACTCGGAAGCTGCAAGGGGTAGTATACCGAGGGGGTCTCTAGGCGCTTCGTCATCCTCCTTGTGAGCATTGGGCCATTGGGGTTTGACCTGTGAGCTAGGAGTGGGCTTTGCTCCCACTTGTTGAGCACAACAGCAATCCCTCTTCGATTTGAGAAGAACTATACCGGGGTAGTCACACCACCTGATCTACAACTTAATCCAAGAAGAAGAACATTAATAAAATTAACTAAAACAAACCAAGAAGCACTTCAAAATCGGTTCTACAACACATTTATTTCAAGCATTCTTTTACTACAATCTGTACTACAATTTTTACTTCCACCACTTTATTTCTCAGCACATTTATTTACTTTCGATTCTGTAAATGAGCATGTGGTGGATGTTAATTACTTATATCTTTTTCATGCTTTAAATTTACTGTTGGTTTAGTAATCTGTATTCATAACGATTTTCTGCTATTTCGCAAGTTTGTTTCATTTTCCCATACATTTATTTTATTTCATTATTGTCTATAAACATTTGGTTTATTCATATATTTCATTGTTAAACACTTAAGCCATAAGTTCAATCATAGCTTGAATCTCTAAATTGTTTTATTTTTAGTAATCTTGTAAACTGGTAACTTATTTTTGACTCCATTATCTAGGCACTGGTCTTGTTTTATATAAGGTCTTAGCCTCATCCTGTAAACGATCCCTTTAATTAATCCTTAATTAATTAATAAACCTGGAACATAGTCTTTCCATAGGGACAACCCCTCTTGGCTCTGTTGGGATCTTGCCTAAATGGAGGAGTTGCGGACTGAGGTGACAGTGGTCCCCAGCTCTCACTTTCCGCCAAGGACACACATAGCAGGTTGTGACTTTCCTGCACTTTAAAGTGTGAATTATGCAGCAACAGTGTGATTATATGGTGTGCATAAAGCAGCCAAAAAGGCTTTCAGATAAATGGGAAAAACGCCCATGTTTGCAGGCTGGAGAACGCTCTTTATGGGCTGAGATAAGCACCACGGGTGTGATATGGCAGCATTGATGACTAGTTACACCGTTTGGGTTTTTCAAAAGCTCTTGCAGATCAAATCTTATTTCACACTTGATAAATCTGGTCTACTTGCCTTGAGTCTATATGCAGATGATCTTATCCCTATAGGGAACCTTAAACATCTCATCATCCGGTGCAAGAAGGAATTGGCCAGTGAATTTAAGATGAAGGCTATTGGCCAGCTGCATTATTTTTCTGGATTAAAGGTATGGCAGGCTGCAGGGGAATTCTTCCTTGGACAAGGGAAGTAAGCTTTAGAATTTTGAAAATATTTCAGGGTTTAGATTGCAAACAGATGTTTCATCCCATGGTTTTAAATCTATTGACTTTGTGATGGGGATTTAGATTTGGTTGATCCTACCTTATATTGGCACTTGATTAGGTAATGACTTGCTTGCAACTAGAAGAGCCTCATCATCCGTCTGACAACAAGTGGTGGGTGTATGTGAATCATATTGTGTAGAAAGTGGCGTTGAGGCTAACATGATTTTAGAAGGTGGCTCTAAGATAAGCCTGCAAAAAGTTTGCTTCCCTTCCTTGCCGGATTTTATCAAATCTCTACATGATGCTGCCATACAAAATCAGATCTGGAAAGAAAATCAGTTCATGATCTTGGGCTTGATGACCTATTTTGGAAGGCCAAAAAATGCTTCAATACATCAAGCAGTGAGCAAGTTGTCCCAAACATATTTCAGCGCTAAAATTACATGCTCTTACATTTTTTTCATAAATAAATTGGGTACAAGCTGCAGATCCGTGGATGGAAAATTTTTGCATGTGTAATGTAATCATAATGCTCCTTATGTTGTTATAAATATTCCCCATTGACGAGGACACCCAACTGTTCATCAACAATAGGAAGGGCATTACACACCCCAAACAACTTTTGGTTGTCTAAGATCAAAGGAAATAGGATTTGCAATGTCCTCTTCATGCTCATAGTTGTCTCTCAAGGCTGATAAAAAAAGAAAGGTGCAAATTCATGTCTACTACTAATTGGTTGTCTTTTTTTAAATTGCAAGCAATATAAGTATGCTTGCATCAATGAATCTTAAGGTGCTCAAACTTTCCTCAATATGGTACATTGTGGAGATTCTATAGAAATGCATGTTCACCTTCATATTCAAACAATGAATCGGCACCCACTTTCATCATATACATAATACATTTAAAGACCAATTTCCTCTGTTCAAATACTAGTGGTGACCCATGTTGTTTGACATCTTCATTTAGATTATCCATGTGAAGCAGTCTAATTTTTTGTAATTTTTCCAATTTGGTCTTGGTATTACTCAAGTACTTTATACATTTTTTCCAAGATTCTTGAATTTATATAGCTTTATAACTATTGGGGAAATTCTTATTACCTCTCTTTCATCATATACATAATACATTTAAAGACCAATTTCCCCTCTTCAAATATTGGTGGTCACCCATGTTGTTTGAAATCTTCATTTAGATTATCCATGTGAAGCACTCTAATCTTTTGTAATTCTTCCAATTTGGTCTTTGTATCACTCAAGTACTTTATAAATTTTTTCCAAGATTCTTGAATTTATCTAGCTTTATAACTATTGGGGAAATTATGATTAACTCTATGGGATTTGAGCAAGTGTTAAATTGATATTCTATTGACAGTAAAGGTTCCTCCTCAAACCTAGATTTTATTGCAGTGGTCTTTTTTCAGTAATAAGTATAACCCTTGGTACACAAGGCAATGCAGACCAAACTCAAATTTGGATCAACCCTTTAATTAACCAATGAGTAGAGATGTTTTCTTGTTTGTAGACAGTTTTAATTAGGAAATATCATGCTTGACATCTCAGTGATTATGACCCATAGTTCAGTAAAAACCAAAGAGATCAACCTAGATTTCAAGTTAAGACAATGAATGCAAACTCAGTTTTGAAGATTAACGCTTGGTACACAAGGCAATGCAGACCAAACTCAAATTTGGATCAACCCTTTAATTAACCAATGAGTAGAGATGTTTTCTTGTTTGTAGACAGTTTTAATTAGGAAAGATCATGCTTGACATCTCAGTGATTATGACCCATAGTTCAGTACAAACCAAAGAGATCAACCTAGATTTCAAGTTAAGACGGTAAATGCAAACTTAGTTTTGAAGATTAAATTTAATAAGAAGATTTTGGCAATAGAAGTATGAGTTTCAAAATTGTATTTGAATTCAACAAGCTTTGGGAGTTTGAGGTGAATGTACATATGAGTCCTAGGTTTTAAATTTGTATATAACACTTTCTAGATTGGATATGTTAACAATATTTGGGAGGATATGATTGCAATCAACCATTAGTGTTGGAGGTATGTGAACAGACTTGACAGTGAAATCTGGTTTCATTGTAACCCATAAACAGAAAACTAATAATATCCAAACTTAGATTTTTCCATGACATATCAATAAGATATGTGCACTATTAAACTCAAATTTCGCTGCATATATCAGCAGTAGGATAACACCTTCGAGTTCAGATTTTTAGAGGGTATTTTACATGCCAATGTGGACTTACCTTATGACCAACAAATCGTATCTTCTATGTATGAACAGCATTGAAGGCTTTTCATGCAACTTCAAAATTTCAAGTGACCAGGAGAATATTTGATTTGCTAGCTATTTGGTTTACCTAGCTATGTATAGTTTGTCAAAATAAGACCCAAAGTGCCTTTCGAATATGTACAAAAAGGTCCATTTTGCATAGAAAATAAGTATTTAACTCCCCAAATACAAAGCCTTTGTGGGATCAATTGTGTCTTAAGTCAAGGTGGCTAATGGGCAACTTGATCATGTCAATACTTTTGCAACATAATTAGCTTCAAGCACTATAGCGTTTTCAATTATATTAACGATTGGGACTTGTATAAAATTAAATGGATAATTTCAACTCAATGTAGCTATGTACCTTTGGGGTATACAATCTGTTTGAGTTGATGATGATGTTTCCTCATCAAATCAAAGAAATTGGAGGGGTCTATCAAGCTAGGTAAATCAAGAGTCATTTTATGGCAAGTTTTCACTTACATGTAAGAGTCATTTAGGTACACATGTAAATTTCATCCAGGGGCCTACGTCCATAACTGATTCGCAGAATTGACTTTTGCAACTTCTAGAAAATTTGTATAGGATTGGTGGATGTGATGAAGCCATCCATGGGATACCATGAAAGAGTATAGTGAATTTGATCTCCCAATGCAAACATTAAATTGGGTTTCATTGAATGAAACCCTAGCTTCTCAAATTGCTAGATAAAGCAATCTTGGGGACATGGAACTAGATGGGTGAGGGGTATTGTAGCCGAATACCCATGCCATGAACCCAACACAATCAATAGGTCATCGATCAAAGTTCTTGATTGCATTTTATGGCGAGTTGTAGCTCTCAACCAATAACCATTCAGGGACACATGTTAATTTGGTCTAGGGGCCTAGATCCAGAACTGAGCAACAAAATTGAGTTTTACAACTTCCAATAGGTGTGTATAGGCCTGTTGGATGTGATGAAGTCATCCACGAGCTCTTGGGAAATAATTTTGTGAATTTTAACCCCAATGCAATTTTGCATTGGGTCTCATTGCAAAAAACCCTAGCTTCTCAGGTTGCCAGGCAAGGAAAACTTTAAGCCATGGCATTGGATGTGCAAAGGGTGTTCTAGCTGAAGCCTTGTGTCTTGGATGCAACAAAATAAACGGTTTCTTGATTTGAGTCTCGGATTGCATTTTATGGCGATTTTTAACTCACATCCAAGAGCCATTCAAGGACACATGTTGATTTGGTCTAGGAACCTACATTTAAAATTGAGAAGCATAATCAAGTTCTACAACTTCTAGCAGATGTGTTTAGGCTCGGTGGATGTCATGAAGTTGTCCACCTTCTCTTGGGGAAGAGTATTTTGAATTCAACCCCCTAAAACAAAAAATGCATTGGGTCTCATTGAACAAAACCCTAGCTTCTCAAATCGCCAGGTAAATAATGTTTCAGACCATGGTAGTAGATGGGCGAGGGATATCCTAGCTGAAGCCCTATGTCTTGGACCCAACAAAATGGATGATTCGTCGATCCAAGTTCTAGATTGCATTCTATGGCGAGTGTTCACTCTCATCCAAGAGTCATTTAGGGACACTCTCATCATTCTATGCCAATGTAGTTGTACCAGTAGGAAATATAACACACATTAGCTTTCATTGATGACACAATGTTGTTGATAGAAATGCCCATGTGTTTGTGTTAGAAGGAAATCTAACACGCATTAGCTTTCCTTCACTGTGAAATGTTGTCATAAATGTCCGTGTGCTTGTGCTAGAAAGAAAGTTAACTTGTGTTAGAATTCCTTCATGGTGTAATGTATTAGATGGCCATGTGGTTGTACCACTAAGAAAGCTAACATGTGCTAGCTTTCATTCACCATGCAATGTTGTTCTTAGAAATTCCCTTGTGTTTGTGCTAGAAGGAACACGGAAAGCTAACACGCGTTCGCTTTCCTTCACTATGCAATGTTTTTGTAAGAATAGTTCTTATGCTTGTGCCAGAAGGAAATCTAGCATGCATTAGATTTCTTTCATGACACAATGAATTTTATGGCAATGTAGTTGTACAAGTAGCAAACCTAACACGCATTAGCTTTCATTCACCATGCAATGTTGTTAGAAATGCCCTTGTGCTTGTTAGAAGGAAAGCTAAGAAACCCTTAATTGCGTAAGGTTGTTGTAAGAAGCCTTTGTGCTTGTGCTAGAAGGAAATCTTACATGTGTTAGATGTCCTTCATGGAGCAATGTATTTGATGGAAATGTGTTTGTATTGGTAGTAAACATAGCACGCGTTAACTTTCATTCACCATGCAATGTTGTTGTAAGAAATGCCCTTGAGCTTGTGCTAGAAGGAAAACTAACATGTGTTAGAATTCCTTCATGGTGCAATTCATTTGATTGTAATGTGGTTGTACTGGTAGGGAAGTTAACATGCGTTAGCTTTCATTCACCATGCAATGTTGTTGTTAGAAATTCCCGTGTGCTTGTGCTAGAAGGAAAGTTAACATGTGTTAGCTTTCCTTCACTATGTAATGTTGTTGTAAAATGCCTTTTATGTTTGTGTTAGAAGGGAAGCTAACATGCGATAGAATTTCTTCATGGTGCAATGCATTTGATGAAAATGTGGTTGTATTGGTAGGAAATCAAACACATGTTATATTTCATTCACCATGCAATGTTCTTATTAAAAATGCCCTTGTGCTTGTGCTAGGAGTAAAATATTGAACTCTTCAGGGAAAATATTGAAATGCCCTTATACTTGTGCTAGGAGGAAATGTAACATGTGTTAGCTTTTCTTCATGGCACAATGTAGTTTATGGCAATGTAGTTGTATAAGTAGCAAAGCTAACATGCGTTAGCTTTCATTCACCATGCAATGTTGTTAGAAATTCCCTTGTGCTTGTTAGAAGGAAAGCTAAGAAACCCTTAATTGTGTAATGTTGTTGTAGGAAACCTTGGTGGTGTGGTTGTACCGGTAGGAAATCTAATAGACATTGGCTTTAATTCACCATGCAATGTTCTTAATAGAAATTCCCTTGTGCTAGGAGTAAAAAATAGAACTCTTCAGAGAAAATATTGAAATGACCTTGTACTTGTGCTAGAAGGAAAGGTAACATGTGTTAGTTTTCCTTCATGACACAATGTATTTTATGGAAATGTATTTGTACAAGTAGCAAAGCTAACACACATTAGCTTTCATTCACCATGCAATGTTAGAAAATTCTCTTGTGCTTGTGAGAAGAAAAGCTAAGAAACCCTTAATTGTGAAATGTTGTTGTAAGAAACCTATGTGCTTGTGCTACAAGGAAAGCTAATATGTATTAGATTTCCTTCATGGAGCAATGTATTTGATGGAAATGTGTTTGTATCGGTAGGAAAGCTAACATGCATTAGCTTTCATTTACTATGCAATGTTGTTGTTAGAAATGTTCTTATGTTTGTACTAGAAGTAAAGTTAACATGTGTTAGCTTTCCTTCACTGTGCAATGTTGTTGTAAGAAATTCCTTTATGCTTGTGTTAGAAGGAAAGCTAACATGCATTAGAATTTCTTAATAGTGTAATGTATTTGATGGTAATGTGGTTGTAACGATAGGAAATCTAACACACATTAGTTTTAATTCACCATGCAATGTTGTTATTAGAAATGCCCTCGTGCTTGTGCTAGGAGTAAAATATTGAACATTTCAGAGAAAATATTGAGATGCCCTTGTACTTGTGCTAGAAGGAAAGCTAACATGTGTTAGCTTTCCTTCATGGCACAATGTCTTTTATGGAAACATAGTTGTACAAGTATCTAAGCTAACACACATTATCTTTCATTCACCATGCAATGTTGTTAGAAATTCCCTTGTGCTTTTTAGAAGGAAAGCTAAGAAACCCTTAATTGTATAATGTCGTTGTAAGAAACCTTTGTGCTTGTGCTATGTTAGATTTCCTTCATGGAGTAATGTATTTTATGGAAATGTGTTTGTATCAGTAGGAAATCTAACTCGTGTTAGCTTTCATTCACCATGCAATGTTGTTGTTAGAAATTCCCTTGTGCTTGTGCAAGAAGGAAAGTTGACATGTGTTAGCTTTCCTTCACATGTGTTAAGAGTAAAATATTGAACTCTTCAAATAAAATAGAACAATCACTGATATCAACTAGTGTACTATTGATATGAGCTTTCCTAAGCCCCTTTTTAATTTGAAACCAAATGTGAAGGATTTGATAAAGGAAGTTTTTTGTCTACAGATCATTTTGAATTTACAAATCTACATACATTTCCCAGAAGCTACTACAACTTTTTCACCAAATTCTAGTGACTATTGTAACTAAGCCATAGCCTTGCTATAAGTTATCTAGAGATTCTTTCTTTAATAGAGAATACATATTTACCATTTTTCCATGTCAAGTCCATCCACAAAGGATTACAACTAATGATGACTTACATAATATTTTCTTAACTTTTATTCTATTCTAAATTTTGAGATAGGACTGTATTAGGATCCCATTATACATGGTTTGGATATATTGATTTTCTACATCCCTTGAAGAATTTCAAATTGACAATGATCAATACTAGGGCTAAAACATAAATAGAGTAGAGATCAAGCATGGGATGTGGTTTCATCAAATTATGTGGTCTCATTGAACAAAACCTTAGGTTCTTAGATCACCACGTAGGGAAAGCTTCGAGCCATGGCATTGGATAGGCAAGGTGTGTTCTAGTTGAAGCCCCTGCATTGGATTGAGTCCTATATTGAATTTTATGGTGAGGGGTGTCCTAGCTTGATTTACCTAGCTTGAAATTCCCTTGTTCTTGTGTTAGAAGGAAAAAAAAACATGTGTTAGCTTTCCCTCACTGTGCAATGTTGTAAGAAATGACTATGTGCTTATGCTAGACGAAATGCTAACATGCATTAGAATTCCTTCATGGTACAATGTATTTAATTGAAATGTGGCTGTACCAGTAGGAGAGCTAACTTGTGTTAGATTTCATCCACCATGCAATGTTGTTGTTAGAAATACCCTTGTGCTTGTGCTAGAAGGAGAACTAACATGCGTTAGCTTTCATTCACTGAGCAATGTTGTTGTAACGAATGCCCTTATGCTTGTGCTAGAAAGAAATATAACATGCGTTATATTTTCTACATGGTGCAATGAATTTGATGGAAATGTAGTTGTACCGGTAGGAAAACTAACATGCATTAGATTTTATTCATCACAAAATGTTGCTGTTAGAAATTCCCTTGTTCTTGTGTTAGAAGGAAAGCTAACATGCATTAGCTTTCCTTCACTGCACAATGTTGTGGTAAGAAATGACTTTGTGCTTGTGCGAAAAGGAAAACTAACATGTGTTAGAATTCCTTCATTGTGCAATGTATTTGATGGCAATGTGGTTGTATGGGTAGGAAATATAACATGTGCTAGCTTTCATTCACCTTGCAATGTTGTTGTTATAAATTCCCCCGTGTTTGTGTTAGAAGGAACACAGAAAGCTAACATGCATTAGTTTTGTTTCACTGTGCAATGCTGTAAAAAATGCCCTTATGCTTGTGTTAGAAAGAAAGCTAACATGTTTTAGATTTCCTTCATGGCGCAATTTATTTTATGGCAATGTAGTTGTACCAGTAGCCAATGCAACACACGTTAGCTTTCATTCACCATGGATTGGTTTTAGAAATGTCCTTGTGCTTGTTAGAATGAAAGCTAACATTGTAAGAAATGCCCTTGTGCTTGTGCTAGAATGAAAGCTAACATGTGTTAGATTTATTTCATGGTGCAATGTATTTGATGTCAATGTGGTTGTACCGGTAGGAAAGCTAACACACGTTAGCTTTCATTCACCATACAATGTTGTTATAAATTCTCTTGTGCTTGTGCTAGAAGGAAAGTTAACATGTGTTAGCTTTCCTTCACTGTGCAATGTTGTTGTTACAAATTCCCTTATGTCTGTGTTAGAAAGAAAGCTAACATGCATTAGAATTCCTTCATGTGGCAATGCATTTGATGACAATGTGGTTGTAACAGTAGGGAAGCTAGCACATGTTATCTTTCATTCACTATGCAATGTTGTTATTAGAAATGCCCTTGTGCTTGTGTTAGGTGTAAAATATTGAATTGTTTAGAAAAAATATTGAAATTCCCTTGTGCTTCTGCTAGAAGGAAAGCTAACATGTCTCAGCTTTCCTTCATTGTGCAATGTTGTTTTAAAAAACCCACTTGTGCTTGTGCTTGTGCTAGAAGGAAAGCTAACATGCGTTATAATTCCTTCATGGTGCAATGTATTTGATTTTAATGTGGTAGTACATGTAGGAAAGTTAATTTCATGCATTAGATTTCATTCACGATGCATTGTTGTTGTTAGAAATTCACTTGTGCTTGTGCTAGAAGGTTCCTTCACTGAGCAATGTTGTTGTAAGAAATTTCTTTATGCTTGTGCTAGAAGGAAATGTAACATGCATTAGATTTTCTTCATGGTGCAATGTATTTGATGACAATGTAGTTGTACCAGTAGGAAAGCTAACACACGTTATCTTTCATTCACCACACAATGTTGCTATTAGAAATTCCCTTGTGCTTGTGTTAGAAGGAAAGTTAACATGTGTTAGCTTTCCTTCACTTCACAATGTTGTTATAAGAAATTCCCTTGTGCTTGTGCTAGAAGGAAATCTAACACGTGTTAGAATTCATTCTCAATGCAATGTATTTGATGGAAATGTGGTTGTACTAGTAAGAATGCTAACATGCACTAGATTTTATTCACCATGTAATGTTGTTAGAAATTCCCTTGTGTTTGTGCTAGAAGGAACACATAAAGCTAACGTGCATTAGATTTCCTTAACTATGCAAAGCTGTTGTAATAAATGCCTTTATGCTCGTGATAGAAGGAAAGATAACTTGCGTTATATTTCCTTCATGGCACAATGTATTTTATGGCAATGTAGCTTTACCAGTAGCAAAGCTAACAAACATTAGCTTTCATTTACCATGCAATGTTGTTTGAAATGCCTTTGTGCTTGTTAGAAGGAAAGATAACATGCATTATCTTTCCATGCATTAACTTTCCTTCATTATGCAGTGTTGTTGTAAGAAACCTTTGTGCTTGTGCTAGAAGGAAATTTAACATGTGTTAGATTATCTTCATGGTGCAATGTATTTGATGGCAATGTGGTTGTACCCATAGGAAAGTGAACATGCATTAGATTTCATTCACCATCCACTGTTTTTTTTAGAAATTCCCTTGTGATTGTGATAAAATGAAAGTTAACATGTATTAGATTTCCTTGACTATGCAATGTTGTTGTAAGAAATGCCCTTATGCTTGTGTGTGCTTGTGTTAGAAGGAAAGCTAGCATGGATTAGAATTCATTCATGGTGCAATGTATTTCATGGCAATGTGGTTGTACCGGTAGGAAATATAACATGTGTTAGCTTTCATTCACCATGCAATGTTGTTGGAAATGCCATTGTGCTTGTGCTAGAAGTAAAATATTGAACTCTTCAAAGAAAATAGAACATTCACTGATATCAACTAGTGTAACATTGATTTGAGCTTTCCTAAGCTTGTTTTCAACTAGAAATCAAATATGAAGGCTTTGATAAAGGATATTTTTTGTTTGCAGAGAATTTTGAATTTACAAATCAACATACATTTCCCAGAAGCTACTACAACTTCTGCACCAAGTTCTAGTGACTATTGTAACTAAATGATAGCCTTTCTATAAGGTAGTTGGAGATTCCTCCGTTAATAGAGAAGACGTATTTAACCTTTTTCTATGTCCAATCCATCTACAAAGTGTTACAACTAATGGGGACTTGCATAATATTTTATAATCTTTTCTTTTAGTCTGAAATTTGAGCTAGGACTGTATTAGGATCACATTACACCTTGTTGTTTTTATTGAAGAATATCTGTGGACTTTTGTGCCAAATATATGGTTTGGATATATCAATTTTTGTATCCCTTGAGTAATTTCAAATTGAGAGTGATTATACTAGGAATTAAACATAAATATAGGAGAGATCAAACACGAGATGCAGTTTCATCAAATTATGATCTTTTATTGTTCCATGATTTCATGAGTTTTGGTTGAGTGCAAAGGATGATCTTGGTTGGCCCTAGCAAGCTTCATGAGAAGAAAATATATGTTTGGATATTTTTGCATTTACACATTATATCCAAATTCTTTATCTTAATTCTTGATGCATATATCAATGATCTAGAGATGATAACACAAAAGGTTTTCAGACTCACGGGTGATTCCATGAAGATGGGTAACAATTTTTGGCCAAATTTGGCGATGAAAACCTGATTTTTTACTCATGTGCTAGATAGAAGCCCTCAAAACGCATATATGCCATGTGAATTTTGACTTGCAGTAAGAAAACAAATTGTAGAATATTATGTTGGCTTCATAGTGATATTTTTTTTAAAATATTTCGATGTCATTTAATGTGTGAATTTTTGCATTTAATGAACTGTGTGACCTTAAAAATTTGAAGAAGCTAATAAGTGGCTCGTGTCCACGTAGAGTAATTCAATATTGCATTAATAATTTTAAAAAAATAAATATATGAGCATGATATACATAAAATGAAGTGTGATGTGCATATTTTTTTGTTAATTTTTTTCGCATTATACAATTATTTATTATTTTTCGAAAGTGACCACATTCGATTCCAGCATCATTTTAAACACATATTTGTCCACATAAAGGAATTTTTAATATTTTTTAAAAAATTGAAAAACCAAAGATACCGTTTTGAAGAGGACACGTGGATATGTGATGTGTGCATTTTTAAGAATTTTTTGGCTGTGTATTTTTAACTCTGCAGATTTTTCTTTGAGCTGCTTCGAAGTTGCAGTGTGGTTTTCTAAGTATAAGTTTTAGAAGTAATTAAAAAATAAACATCATATGAATGCCAAAATGTGTGTATGATATGTCAATGGATAGAATATTCGTTGGTGAATCTATCGGTATCAACTCCGCTCAGTTATGTGCTAGGAATGGTAGGGTTTACAACTCTGCAAGGCACAGTAAATTTTCCATTTGTTTGAATGAGGGCTAAGTCTGTTTTTTTAAGCCCTCGACCGAGGTATGAACCTCGACCGGGGTATCTAAATACCTCGGTCGAGGTATTTAAATACCTCTACCGAGGGTTTGTAAAGCTCGCAATACCTCGGTCGAGGGCTTCATAAAACCTCGGTCGAGATATTAAGACTTCGGTCGAGGGCTTAAAAAGCCCTCGACTGAGGTGCGTTTTTCTGTTTTTGCCGAAATGCGCTTGCCAAAAAGTGTTACCCAGGTCCGTGGATTCACCCTCACACAAAATACAAATCTTGTTTTGTACAATCACATAATATCTATTAATATAGTGATTCACCTTGGAGCCATGTCCACAATAAAATCCTACCTATATTCCACCCACAATTATTGAGAATTGTCGATCAAAGAAATGCGTGATCAATGCCTCAAAGGCATTTCGAGAAAGTAGCCAAATGTGTAGAAAATTTTGAACCAACAAAATTACATGTTGAATGAATTCACCCAAAACCATGTTTCTTGGAGGTTGAAGAGCACAGTAGTATATTGAATGAGTGAGGGATTAAAGCATTGAATGACATACCAGTGATTACATAGGCATGATTGATTTGTTCTTGAAATGTTGCTCATGTCTAATACATGGTGAATTCTACATTCAAAGTGTTGAAAGTGTTAGTGATTGTCAAAGACGCATAGTGTGGTAGGTGGTATGACAACTAGTATTAGAGAAAAGATAATAGATTATAATGATGATTGACAAATTCACAATAATTGTCCTTTTTCATATAAACGTGGTTAGTTTTTGTTGACGTAAAGTGAAATTGTTTCTTGTAAAGTTTAAGGTGGTATATACATTGAGAATATATTGGAGTTCCTAAGATAAATTAGCAGTGTTAGAGTTGCAACAAGAGTTAGAAAAATGATGGATCTAAAGGCCAATAACCGAGTGAGTAAGCTAAATCAATTTCTACTACATCTCAATCGCATTTGTTTTGTAGGGTTTGAATAAGGAAATATAACACCAAAGGGAGTTCGTAGTCTATTAGCAATCAAATCAGACCTTTTATACAATTCAGTTAATCTCTAAGTTGATTCCTTACCTGAGTAGAGTACAGGTCTAACCCTTCCTTATTTCCTTGCATGCATGTGATATTATTTAAATGCCCTAGGATAAAGTGTTTTTGATGGTCAGAAGGATGATGGTATTACACCTATTTGTTAATAAGCTCAATGGATACAACCTCGAGAGAGTTAGTGACCTACCTAGATTAAATACTTTTGCTATATGGAACAATTCCTTGATAGGAAGCCTTCATCAATTGCTGGGCATAAATTGTAGGCTAGAATGGTTGGATGCATCTATTAATAAATTAACAGGAGCAATCCCTACTGACTCGTGTAAAGACAACAAGTTAACCATACTTAATATTTTTCCAACTAGTTCACTGGAGAAACACCATATAGTCTAAAAATTGCCCCACTTTGAACATAACCTACATTCAACAAAACAATCTTATTGGCCATATTCCTTTCAGAATTGGAAAGCTAAATTTTTTGTCTTATGTAGACTTATCAAAGAACAATTTCAATGGATATTTTCCTTACGATCTCTGCAATGCACCTAGATTGGAGTACCTCAATCTATCTTATAAGTCCCTTGAAGGCAATCTTTGGCAAATATCTACAAATATTTTCAACGACTTTTGTAAATTTATTAGGAAAAATTCCTTCCTTTGAAAATTGCAATTCTTTATACAAGCTTGAATTATGGGGAAATAGGATTTCTAGTAGCATCACCCAAAACATTGCCAAATGTCAAAATCTATTGTACATTGAATTGAGCCAAAATGAGCTGATTGGAGTGAGCACCCTTTCTCCTCCTTGTTTGTGTAAAAAACACTAGTTGGGAGTATGGACAATTATTACCCTTCTATTTTCTTGTTTTAACGTGTATTAGAAATTTCCAGGAATCAATCAGTAGTAGAACTAAATGAGTTGTATTTTTGGCAGAATTTATTACACTAGTGGATGCTAGCAATGTACTCTAATACCATGGTTCGCCTTTACTACTTGCATTCCTTGGGCTATTAATATTCTAGTAGAATGAGGGAAAAACAAGAGAGTTTTTCTACATATTGTTTTATGTGTTCATAAACCTTTTTGTAGACAAATAAAGTTGATAGTGTTTTTATGGGACCAAGATATACATCATTGTTTTTGTGCTTTGAAAAGGAAACTTTAGTGTGCAATAATTTAACTTCCCATTTTATTTGATTCATTTTACTCTAATGAGGATGAGGCAAAGATTTTCCATGATACGCTAGGCCTTAGTTGGTTTTGTAAAATGCTACTTGCAATACTCCAGGAGAATTATGCTAGGAAATGGCCTTCAGTCTTGGGTAGGAAATTGTATGTCACATGCCAAAGAAGTATTTAAACTATTGATTGAGAATATGTGATGAGAATCGACAAATTTATTTTTATGTCGATGTTGATAGAACATATACAAATATTCAAAGGGAGGTCTAGAAGGAACAAATAACATGATGCAACTATATTTGAGTCGTTTGTAAAGAGGAAGAAAACACTAGACAATTAAAATCAAAGGTAATAGATCTTTAGTAGTGTTCATTGTCATCCATGGAAATTGCTAGGGAAACAAGAAAAAGGGATAATTAACAAAAAATCATTTAGTGATGCAAGGGAAGGGATGGTTAGCATGACAATAATAGAACCTAGAATAGAAAAATTGCTAGTGATAAAGAAAATTCAACATTAAATTGAACGCGAAATGTATTGAATGTAACATATAATGGAATTAGACCTTTTAAACAATAATTTGATGAATGTGTTGAAAATGAACTACTTTGGTTATAAAGACAATTATGTGCATAAACAACATTTCTTAGTTTCTCACCAAGACCTTTTCATTTTCACTAAATGAGCATATAAATACAAATGGACATCATAATTTCCATACTATAAAAATTATTATAGTTTTGGAGACTCAAATTTCACATATAGCACTATTTTTTTTAAAAACCTATGCACTTTCACTAAATGAGCACACAAACACACATGGACAGATCATGGGATCCATACTAACTACATTTACAAGAGTTCTCCTCTAGAGGCAGAAGCCAATAAAGTTCTAAAAAATAATCTGAAAAGTTAGTGAATCTCTTTCCATAGTTTAAAAAAACTTCACCAAAAAAGCAAAAAACTTCAAAGCCAAAGAAAAACTCTTACCTAGAAAAAACCAAAGTAAATGGGGAGGAAAACATAAAGGAGGGTTTTTTCCCCTACAGTGAATCCTTAGTGTCCTCAATTCAAGCACCCTTTCTCATTGTATTTGTACACAACTAGGAGTATGTACAATTAGCTCCCTCTCTATTTTTCTTGTATTATCATGTATTGGCAATAGAACTAGATGGAACATATCTTTTTGGTAAAATTTATTGCACTTATGTCTGCTACTACCACACATAGATACCATGCTTCACCTTTACTATTTGAATTTCTTAGACTATTAACAATCTAGTAGGACAAGGAAACAAACAAAGGAGATTCTTTGCAATTTGTTTTTTGGTGTTTATAGAGGATTTGTCATATTAATAAAGTAGAAAGTGATTTTATGGGCCTAAGATAGACATAACTATTTTGATGTTTTGAAAATGAAACTTTAGTGTGCATGAATTCCACTTCATTTTTCAACTTACCGTTTGATTTGATTTATTTTACTTTAATGAGGACAAGGGAAAGACTTGTCAAGATACATTGGGACATAGTTCTATAAAATGCTACTTGCAATACTCCAAGGGAACTATGCTAGGAATTGGTCCTTTTGGTTTAGTCCTGGATAGGAGATTGTACTCCTTATGCCAAAGAAGTATATAGACTATGAATTAAGATTCTATGATGATATTAATAAAGCTACTTTTTATATTGATGTTGATACAACAAATAAAAATATTGAAAAGGTGTAGAAAAAATATATAGTGTGACACCACTGTATTTTAGTCATTGGTAAAGAGGAAGCAAGCATTGGACATAATTGAAAAATAAGGCGATAGATCCTCAATGATGTTCATTATCAACCAGTTTCAATTTGTTATAAAACATGATATAACTTTGAAATGATGTGCCCTTTACTACTATTATGAATGATGAGAATAGCTTGATGCCATTATGTGCTTGAAATGGGTGATCCACCCTTGTGACTCCATGCCAAGAAAGCATTAAGGAGTGTATCCAACCTCTTCCTAACTAGAGTGAACAAAGAACTTGTTGATTCAAATTGTTTATTCTTTAAGTTTCTAAGTTTTGAATTTAGATTTAATAGCTAGGCTTTCAAATCTCATTGATCCTTTTTCTATGGCAACAATAAACTCTCTAGAATTTTATTTTTGAGAGTGACTGTAAATGTCTCAGATGTTAGACTAGGATTTTCTGCGAAGTACACTCTTACTCAACTCTTAGATATCATGCTTTAGAGGAATGATACAATCTATGCCAACAATCAATAACATCCATCACTATAGTTTTTATTTTTTCAGATGTAGGGAATTCACAATTCATATAGTTTGAACCAATATAAATAATTGACTCTATATGATTCGATTTTGTACCTAACTAGAGGCCATATTTTATTATCACTTGGTTAGAATGCTTGATGTTTGATCCTGCACTACCTTCATTTGTTGTAAACAAATTAGGCATTGACATGATTTTATAATTATTCTAATCACTGTCATTGTTGGAGACATGAGTAGGCATTTCTGGACTACACATCACCCTTAAATGCAATATGGCACTTATGGGATGATGAATTCGAAAAGTGGACAAGCATTGGTTTGGCCTTAAACATTTATCTCATTGCAAACTATAATATATAAACGTGAAAGATGGAGTTATCACCTAGTATTACAAAGGTCTAATGTAGGTGTTAACACATTCCTAGGTGTTAACAAAATCCCTCTCCCATATTGCTTTAAAGGGTGCTATCTCAATGGAAGAGCGCCTGCCTTATGAGCAGGATGTTGGTGGTTCGATTCCTCCATGCCCTTCCCAAATTAACATGATATTGTACTTTAATTTTAAGAAGATGATATTTAGGTTAATTTATTAGAGTGGAAATCCAATGGCCTTTATAGATTGTTTTATATATTGTTTGTAGGAAGAAAAAACTCTCAGACTTGGGAGAGAAAGATTTGCATAGATTTACATTTTATAATGTCTCTAGGGATATTTTTTTGGGTATCTAGAGTTTCATGAACATGTTCTAAACTTTATAAATCTTAATTTCCAAATGCTCCTTCTTATTCAACTAAAGTAGGATTGGTGTAACCTCTTTCATTGACATGTCACTATGTTCACATAATGTTTGGTATGATAATGATGCCAGGCCTATGACCATCACTGCCTCCTCATTGACATGGGTAGAATTATAACAATAGTAGTAAAAAAGTGGTGACTTCTTTTAGCAATTGCAACTGCATTTGGAACAATCATCTTTCTTCTAATGATGTTCATAATAGTCCGTTAACGAGAGCAATGTGAATTATGTAATTGGAGAAAATAATGACTGTAGAGGAAGACAATAACAACAACTTTCATTGTCATAGCTTATCAATGCGTGTAATCGTTTGAACTTATTAATGATGTTCAACATATGATTCTATGTGATCTAAATAATTTTTTTGAGTTTGATTATGTTTCAAAAAAATGCAGGCTTCTTTGTTCTATTTGGTTGGATACATATATTCCATCCTAGGTGATGCAAAGTTGATCCAACTCACCTCTCTGTTTGGAAATTTTACCTCTAAAAATTGCCTTTATCTGTAGAACAATTTATGATGCATAATTACTTAGCTTCTAATCTTTTATTGGACAATTTTTCTCCAAAACGCTCTTATATATATGTGGATCAAACGTTCATTAACCAATATAACCATGATCATAACTTAGCTATTCCAATAGGAGCTTGCTACACTCAAAGCTCAAACTGAGACAAAAGGAAAGCACAAAGTTTTATAGTTTCTTTTTCATTGTTCTCAAACTACTTTAATTTGTTTAAATTCATCGACTTTTGATAATAAATTATAGTTTTTAAGATCACTCTGATAAACTTTTTTCTTATAATTTCAGAAATAGAAAAACCATGAATTTATATTCAAGAGAAAACATTAACGAGTAACCTTTAAAATTAACTATAAAAGTAACTAAAATTAAGTGTATGCTAAAGCTCTCTGAAAATTTTGTATGTTACTTTAGTTGTTCTTAAATTTCCTATTAAAAGAATTGTGAAACTATACTTCAGAGTCATTAGGTATATCGAGACTATTGTATTTGATATATTTAAATTTAACAAGTCATTTCCATTTCATAGATAGTTATTGGATCTTGTAAAACAAATATGGACATCTACAACTTACAATTCATTCTACTGTAGAAGTTAAGATTTATTGATCTAATGAGTATATTAAAGATTTACAAAAACCTCAATGTTAGTGAAGTCTCATAATAGAATTTCTTCCATTTGTGCTATCTTATTTTCTTATATAGCATGATTTAATATTATAACTCTTTCTACTACTTTGGTCACTTCAAATATAGATAGAGAACCTCTTGCAATAAAGCATGCAATTATGTATGCAACTTCATTGGATTATTCTTATATAATATATCTCAATGTCTAAATGATCTTAACATTCCACAAATTAGGGATATTCATAGATTCATCGTGATTTATGGCCTACCCATATAGTTCTAATTGGGATGTAATATTTCATTTTGAATACTTGAATGCTAAAGTTTAAATTGAAGTCATACAAAATATTAATTGAGGAAATAGTTCCCTAGATTAAAAAAAAAAAATTTAATGGAGTATTTCTTTGAGTTATTTTTTCTAGATTTAATGGAATATATTATTTAAAGATTTACAAAAAACTCAATGTTGATGAAGTCCTTGTAATAAATTTTTTCCAAATTTAATGAAATATGTGTATTAATTTTTCCAAATTTAATGGAATAGTTCTTTGAGTTAATTTTCTATATTTAATAGAATATTTTAAAGATTTACAAAAAAGTCAATGTTGTTGAAGTCCTCATAATAGAAATGTTACAAATTTAATGAAATATGTGTTCTTTACAAGAAGTTGCTAATTAACTATGAATGTTGTTAGCACACTAAATGGATTCTAAGTGAAAGTAGAATGTGAATGTTATAGTGGTTGGTTATACGCAGTGATACCACTATTTAATGTATCTTGTACATATAATTTTGGTGCAAAGTAAACCCAAAGGATTGGGTTGCACACATAAAGACTGTTTCCTTTTGTTATATATGTATGCATCTTCAAAAATACGATGACATTCCTTAAAGATGTCTCAAAAGATTTATGTGACGTTCCTTAAAGTTAATTCGAAATATTGATGTTAGTGGAATTATCGATGTGATGTGGTAAACTAACCATCTATGGAGTTGATGCATGCATGGGAACTATGGCCAGGAAAGAAAATTGGGACTCCATGTCTGTAATAAGTTAAAAAGGGGTATGAGAGAAATCTCATGTGCATTAAGGCTTTAAGTTGTACCCACGATAAATATGGTACAATAGGTACCCGCTTGGATGTAAGAATTTTTGGTTAGGACTCTTTCCACACATATTTACACCACGTAAGAGGAATGTCATGAGAGTGGGGGCTCCGTGAAGAGAATAACCTCTAGGTGTTATGGTGTGCAAGGAAGGAAGTGCCTCAGCTTGGCGAAGCACCCTGAATAGCACAGAAAGGAGAAACACCTAAAGAAGGGTATCGGCCTTGTGTTGGGTTGCTTGGATCAATACTCGGAATACTGTTAGCACTTGGACTGCTTCCTGGGATGGAGGACATTCACAGAGACTATACAGACATTTGTAAGGAATAATTCTTGGAAAAGGTATATGTGTTACAGGTAAACTTGTTCCTATGAGGTAATATGTTTATTTATTGGTGCATAGCACTGATCTGTGTATTGTATTCTAAGGTATACATTTTTATCGATGTTGATGTTAGTAGACGTGCATATGTATGTTTATAGTGCAGGTTGATGACCAAATCCCATTAATATAAAAGGATTAAGAAGTATGAAAGCAAGCAGTGAGAACCTGAAGAAGGGATGGAGACGAAGCCGAGGAACAGTGGTAACACCAAGGATGGTGTTAGATCTAAGGGGCAATGGATGTAACATCTCTTACCACCTAGATCTACTACTCACAGTGTAAGTAAACATCAAGATAAGTACCGACTCTAACTCTGTCAAAATGTCGATGTAATTGATAGTGTTAGAAGACTAAAAATTTTGAACGACTAAAAACAAAGATCGACGACGAATCCAATAGGGGGAAGGGGCATTCCAGAAAAGTAGAACGAAGAGACTCGATGAATGATCGCTATGTGTCATCAGGATGCTTGTAAGTCCTAAGAGAATAGAGAGTTTTGTTTAATTACTAGCATGACAGTCTTTGGTATATAAAGTGCAGTCGATTGAGAAAACCATGCTCTTCTCATTTGGGAAACAAGGGGGCATGCAATTGTTGGAGTATGGTAGTTAACTCTTCTATTAATTTATATGATTTTACTGTGTTAAGCAGATTGTTATTGGTGTTCTAAATGTACCAAAGGATAGTAAAAAATAGGCTCTTACATACAACTATAGAAAAACTCTATTAAGATATATATATATTTCCTCGAAGGAAAAGAGAAAGAAGAAGAGATTTTACAAGGAATAAGACTTCCATAAATACATTTTATGTTACCTTTATTAATTATTGCACATGATCTAGGAACTAGGAATCAAAATCATCAAAGAATAATTAACAAATACTCATGAATTGGTAATAATCAGAACTAGAATTGGTTTCCTCTCTGTATATTTAATCAATAATGAATGGTTACAATACCAATGCTCAGAAATAGCTTAACTCCATGAAGATTTTGAATACCTAAGGAGACAATTCAACTTCAGTGAGTGAGTCTGGCTTAACTGACTCTTAGCCATTCAATCACACTCAGTTAACCACTTGACCAAAACCCTAATTGACTCACGAAACCATAACTAAAGTTGGAGTGCAATAAGTGACTGAATCTCAACTGAAGGAGATCAAACACATGTCATAGCAAGCCAACCATAAAGTGCTAGTGATCCATGATTTCAATGAACCCCGATGAGGTTAACTGAAGTTGAACTAACCATCATAAGTTGGTGGAGGCACCTTGTTGACTCTTGATCATTAAATAATAATAAATAATCATTAAATAATATATGTAATGACAAGAGGCACCTTAAATGACTGTAACTGACTAGTTGAACTGATTGTAACCACCAGTTAGCAATTAGGTGCATTAATGTCACCCAGATCACCCCCGAAGTGCTCCAGTTAGCCTCCTTGATGTAGGAGAAGGCTAAGTTAGCCTCCTTGAATGGAGGTAGGCGTGGTTGTGACTAGATGATGGCAATTAATGCTCCACTAATGTCAATTAAACTTAGGATAGTGGTTTAAATAGGCCAATTTGAGCAAAAGAGTGTGTATGATGGTAAATGTCTCCAACACCCCCCCTTAAGCTATACTCAGGAAGAGTTAGAAAACATAGATGCATAAAATGCTAGGGCCCTGGAAGCTAAGGCCATAGGTCACCCTGTACAATGCTGAAACTGAAACAATGCTCAAAACAAACTAAGTGAGGAAAAGAGAGAAAACCCAGTGGGAAAAACTCACGGGGGATTCACTTGTTGACCAATATCCTATCACGTTAGTTCATATTGTGGGTTTTAAAATTATCAAAAATCGAACCAATATATTGCAAGTATTGGGGGGATGAGGGCTTTAAGGTGGGGGTGGGTATGGTGGTTTATAAGGATTGAGGTATAAAAAGGGGTGGGGAGGGGGTTTTAAGTATTGGGAGGGGGTTTCAACAAAAAGTGTTTGGGTCAATATCTCTCGAAATTAAGGGTATTATTTAATATCCCACGATCGCACGTGCTATGTGAGATGTTCACTAAGTGAAGTCCCCATGGAAAAACTCCCCCTCAAGATGAACACTGAAAGTAGTCTGGATCACCTTGATGAAATCACCCCCAATAGTGAATGGAGGTAAGTGAACTTCTTTTCTGAAAAGCTGTTGGTGAAGATGTCTACAATCTGCTCATCAGTCGGGCAGTATTGTAGAATGATGGTCCTGTCATGCACTAGCTCCCTGATGTAGTGCATGTGAATCTCTACATGCTTGGTCCTCTACCTGGTAACTGGATCTGTGGATATCTTAATAGCACTCTGGTTATCACAAAAGAGGACAATGGACAAAGTACTACCAAGATCAAACTCTGAAAAAATTCCTTGCAACCAAACTGCTTGGATGCAAGCATTCATAGCTCCTCGATACTCAGCCTCTGCTGAAGATAGTGCTATGGCAGTCTGCTTTTTGCTTCACCAGAAAATAGGGCCACCACCAAACATGAATACATATATGGAATTTGACTTCCAATCAATAGAATCAACTGTCCAATCGGAATCTGTGTATCCAACCAGCTCTAGCTCGGAGTCTGCAGCATAGTGAATGTCGTAGGTCCTGGTTCCCTGAATGCACTGGAGGATCCTCTTGGCTGCCTTCCGATGAAAATCATGAGGCTGCTGCATGTATATTGATATAGAATTCATGGAATAACAAATATCAGGCCTATAATGTGTCAAGTACAACAAGCTACCAATCAGCTATCGATAGATAGTGCAGTCCATGGGAGGTGTGGTTTTTCCTTCTTCAAGGTTGATCCCTAAAAGGAAAGGGAATAGTGCAGGCCTACATTCAGCCATGTTAAATTTTACTAATAGGTATGAAATGTATTTGGACTGAGTGACCATAATCCCATCATAAATTTGCTCGATTTCGATCCCCAAAAATTGTTTTAGAAGCCCCAAATCACTCATTTCAAAGGCATTGTGGAGAGCAGTTTTGATGGCTGAAATGGAGGCAATTGTGCTACCTATGATTAGTAATTCATCAACATATAAAACAATGATAATTATATGACCATAATTCTTCTGTAAATACTCATTTGGATCTGATCTACATCTCTGAAAGTTTTGCAAGAGAAGGAAGGCATCCATCTTGGAATACCACTCTCTTGGGGCCTGTTTTAACCCATATAGTGACTTATTTAGCTTGAAAACCAAAGATGGATAAGTGATGTAGCCCTCAGCCTGCTTCATGGATATCTCCTCATGAATATCACCATGCAGAAAGGATGACTTAACATCCATGTGATGCACTTTCCAGTGCTTAGATGCAGAAATAGCCAAAACAAGATGGATGGAGTCCATTTTTGCAACCGGTGCAAAGGTCTCATGGTAGTCCACTCCTTGGACCTGAGAGAAACATTTTGCTATCAGCCTTTCCTTATATTTGTAGGTGCTTCCATTAGAAGCAACCTTTTTCCAAAACACTCACTTGCATTGAACCAATTTCCTTCCCAGAGGAAGAGAAACTAGCTCCCAAGTAGTGTTTTTCTGAAGAGAATTCATCTCTTCATCCATGGCAACTTGCCATCTCGGATCATTCCGAGCATGGTAGTAGGATTTTGTATCTGAAATAATCATCAAATAGCAAGTTTCAGATAGCAAATTATCAGAACAAGAGAGCGCAATACCTGCTCTTTGTAAATCAGACTGGGTTCTCCTTGGATCATCCGGATTTCCAATGTTGTCTCCTGCGGAGGAGAGTGTCTTTTGGGCCCATGTAGGAAGATGATTTTGCACTTAAGGTTCTGATTCAGTATCTGATGATTACTGCACATTAATATTAGAAATCAGAGGATCCAAATCAGGGTCATCACCCCCAATTTCATCATCGAAATATTCAGTGGAATAGGAAGGAAATTCAGGCGCTTTTCTCCTTCACTAGTTCCACCTCTTGAAGAGGCTCATTGAACTTGACACTTCTCTCGATGATGATATGTTTGGTATTGATATCTAGAAGATTGAATCTTTTAGATTCATCAGGATACCCAATAAACAGACATTCTATGCTCTTCAGTTGCAAAGCCCTTCTTTTATCAAGCAGAATCCGGGCCCATGCAGTGGACCCAAACACCCGTAGGTTCGACACATCTGGCTTGTGTCTGAAGTATGCTTTGAAAGGAGTCTTTCATTTCACTGATGAATGTGGCACCCTGTTCTAAATTTATGCTTCAGAATGCATGGCTTCAGCCCACAAATTTGTAGCAAGCTTCTTTGACTCCAACATATAGGTGGTCATCTCTTTGAGAGACCGGTTCTTCCTTTCCGCTACTCCATTCTGCTGGGGAGTGCAGGGAATTGAATGTTGGACCTAAATAACACTTTAGGAGCATATGTATAGAAACTCATTACTGACATACTCCCCTCCATTATCAGATCTCAATATATTTATCTTAATCCCAGAGGCATTTTCGATCAAGGCCTTCAATTCAGAAAAATTTTCACATACCTCTGATTTCTTTTTGAGAAAGAAAACCCATGTATAGCTTGAAAAGTCATCAATAAAGGTAAGGAGGTACCTTGATCCATTCATGGATGTGATAGGAATTGGACCACTAATATCATAATGTATCATCCCCAATATGCTTGTAGCTCGGTTTTCCTTCCCCCGATCGAACTTGTGCTCAGGGTGTTTTCCAATCACACAACCCTTGCAGACTCCCGTGGTTGCCTTGATGATCGGGAGGCCTCCAACCATGGATTTTTTCTGTAATAGCTGAAAATATTTGAAATTAATATGGCCAAACCTCTCATTCCATAGCCTGCTAACCTCATTTCCATGATTTAGCAGAGTGGTGGGCTTTGCATCCGCAACAAAGTGAGAGAACTCATAGGATTTTGCATGATGCTTTGCAAGGCCTTTTGCAATGAGTTTCCCGGATGCAATTTCTGTTATCTCAACATCATTTGGGATGAAATATACTCTATTAGGCATTCCTATATGTGTCATATGATATACACTAAAGAGATTTGCTGCTAGATACGGTACATACAAAACATTAAAAAAAAAACATTTTCTAGATCTACAGTACCTTGTCCTTCGGAAATGATGGTGGAGTCATATCCCATGTGGATGGCGATGGATTTGCCGGTATCCAAGGATGAAAAGGAGTCTTTTTCAGCCATCATGTGATTCAAATCTCCACTATCAATCAGCAGTGATTTGGAATTCGAAGTGCTTTCCATGAGGGCATGACCTTTCTCATGCTGTGGTTCCCGATCTTGGTGATCTCTCCACCAAAAGCTCTCCGGAATATTGATGTGATTCCTCTCAAGGAGAGAGGTTGCTTCATCAATATTTTTCTTCATGCAGGCATGTTCAGGGTGAAAACCCTTCCCGCAGTAATTACACCTGGCTTTTTCATTCCCATTGTGCCCTTTTCCTTTGTACTTCCTTGAGCCGGAAGATTCATCATGCTGCTGATTTTCAACTCTAGGCTTGGGAGCATCAAATTTAGTTTTCTTATTTTTGTGCTGCTTTCCTTTACCCTTCAAATCTTTGGTCCTTGACACATGGAAGGCTTGATCACAGAAAGATCGGACGATCCCCATCTGAGAAAGCTTGTCATGTTCATTAGTTAGGGACTCAATGAAGGCATTGAGTGTAGGCATCTTCCATATGGGGGTTGTGAGCTTCCCCGCACGGAATGTAGAAACAAAAACTGAATAATCAGCCCTGAGTTTGGAGAGGATGGCTAGGATGAGCTGATCATCCTCCTTCTCCACTTTGCATTGCCTCAAGAGGAAAACAGTATGCTTGAACTTTGTAAAGAAATCATTCAGAGTCTCGAAATTGGAAGGTTGGAGAGACATGAGTTCATTTTCAAGTTGGTAAACTATTAAGTAATCATTCTTTCTGTATAGACATTCCAATTTGTCCCATATTTTTTCGGTGTCTTCAGATCCATAAGATGGAAGAGAAGGTCTTCTGAAATAGAGAGGCACAAGAAACTGAAGGCTTCATCCTTCTTGTTCAAGAATCTTGTTTTTTCTATGGCGGATCCAAGTTCAACTTCAGTGTCCATGGCGACTCTATGGAGTCCTTTGGAGCGCAATTGAAGCTCGATTTTATTTTTCCATGTGTGAAAATTGTATGCAGTCAAGAGAGGTACTGAGGAGGCCATCTGGATATGCTGTAGCGAATGCTTCACCTATAGAAACCTGAAAATCAAAACAGAAAGGGAAAAATAAGGTCAGACAGCCTGCACATTCTAGGCTTTCATCACACCCAGTATAGTCAATCAAGAAATCTTGATCAACAAGTTATTTACTTGGGATATTGAGTGGTAAGCCTTGGCTTCTGGTGCAGTGCTGGAATTTTGAGCTATTGCTCACTTTTCATGGAGAAATCTGTCAAAAATATTGTTTTTGAGAGATTGATATTCATCCCTTCGTATGCTCTGATACCATATTAATTCTTGCACATGATCTAGGAACTAGGAATCAAAATCATCAAAGAATAATTAACAAATACTCATGAATTGGTAATAATCGGAACCAGAATTGGTTTCCTCTCTGTATATTTAATCAATAATGAATGGTTACAATACCAATGCTGAGCAATAGCTTAAATCCATGAATAATTTGAATACCTAAGGAGATAATTCGAATTCAGTGAGTGAGTTTGGCTTAACTGACTCTTAGCCATTCAATCACACTCAGTTAACCAATTGACCAAAACCCTAATTGACTCACCAAACCCTAACTGAAGTCAGATTGCAATAAGTGACTGAATATCAACTTAAGGAGATCAAACACATGTCATAGCAAGCCAACCATCAAGTGCTAGTGCTCCATGACTTCAATGAACCTCGATGAGGTTAACTGAGGCTGAATTGACCATCAGAAGTTGGTGGAGGCTCCTCGTTGACTCCAGATCATTAAATAATAATAAATAATCCTTAAATAATCATTAAATAATATATTTAATGATAGGAGGCGCCCTAACTGACTGTCATTGACTAGTTGAACTGATTGTAACCACTAGTTAGCAATTAGGTGCATTAATGTCATCCAGATCACCCCCGGAGTGCTCAAGTTAGCCTCCTCGACTGTAGGAGAAGGCTAAGTTAGCCACCTTGACTTTAGGTAGGCGTGGGTGTGACTGGATGATGGAAATTAATGCTCCAATGATGTCAATTAAACTTAGGATAGTGGTTTAACTAGGCCAATTTGACCAAAAGAGTGTGTATGATGGTAAATGTATCCAACAACCTTTGGATATAGTTCCAGTGCCTTAGGTATAATTAATAAGTTAGAATAATTTTAGGAAATATGTTTTTAATCTTAAAAGCGAACTTTGATTCCTCATTTACACATCCTCATGGGCATATATGATTGAATATTTCAATGTTATTGTCTTATACCACAATTACTCTTTAACTACTATGACCTGATCTCTCTCTCTCTCTCTCTCTCTCTTATATATATATATATATATATATATATA
>LPNX010453706.1:100647-116814 GCA_001517045.1 Pseudotsuga menziesii
AAAGTGTGATTGTCCCATGAGTGCGCAAGCGATATCATGATTTAAAAAGGGTTACTAAAATCAAGACAAAAGGATCTCATTTTTGTGCATAATTATAGTTAAAAAGGGTAATTTTTATTGAACTAAAATTTATAATATACTTATCCCACATGCTATCGGGAAGGAAAACTAGAGCGCTATGGAATTATAAAAGAAGAAAAGTGCAAAAGGAGAGGGGCACCTCTTGGAACTGGGAGAAGCTTACAAGAGGGATCGTTGTTTGGCGTTTATTTTTCTCTTTGCTTCCAAGAGCGCAGAATGACCTGCATTGAATTAGTTTTGGGAATGCTACATTGTTTTGGGAACCTAGAAGTTCTTACGGTGGTAGTTTATTGATATCCTGGTGGTTTTTATTAAGAGTGTTCTGGCTATCTTAGTTTTTCATTATTTATTTCATGTATTTTTTTGATGATGAATGTGAATTGTAGGCTGCGAGTGTCATCTCTGCATATGGTTTATTGCATGTATTTTTTGACGCTGAATGTGAATCGCAGGCTGGGAGTGCCATCTCTGCATATGGTTTATTGCATTTATTTTTTGATGCTGAATGTGAATCGTAGGCTGGGAGTTCCATCTCTGCATATGGTTTATAGCATGTATTTTTCTAGATGATGAATGTGAATCACAGGCTGGGAGTGCCATCTCTACATATGGTTTATTACCTGTATTTTTTTTTATGATGAATGTGAATTGCAGGCTAGGAGTGCCATCTCTACATATGGTTTATTGCATGTATTTTTTTGGATGCTGAATGTGAATCATAGGCTGGGAGTGACATATTTGCATATGGTTTATTGCATGTATTTTTTTAGATGTTGAATGGGAATCGCATGCTAGGAGTGCCATCTATGCATATGGTTTATTGCATTTTTTTTTTTTTTTATGCTGAATGTGAATTACAGGCTAGGAGTTCCATCTCTGCATGTGTAATTAGATGTTGAATGTAAGATCACAAGTTGGGAGTGTCCATCTCTACTTGTGTTTTATTGCATGTGTATGTTGAATGTTGAAATCGCCATTTACAATGTGCCATCTTTGTATCTGTTTATTGCATAGGGTTTAAAGGCTGAATGTATGATGCTTATTGCATATGGGTTTTATATGCTGAAGGAGAAATCATTATATACATAATTCCCATATTGAGGTTGTTTATTCCATATACTGAATGCGGAAATCACATATTGAGAGTGCCCATCGTTGTATGTCATTTATTGCATTTAGTATTTCTACTCTAGAATGTCCATCCTGTGTGTTATGCCTTGCATTTGCTTGTATTTTACTGCACATGTAATCGCAATCCAGATCCGTACTCAGTGATTCCCTAGTATAATTGTTTGGAATCTTCTATAGATCGAATGTGCAAATACATCCCTTTCAATTATTGATATTGCAGTGGATAGGCTCCATCAACTTTGATACGTCGCCTCAGTATGGGCCAAATTGCAGAACCAGTAGAACCTCATATATAATGGAGTGGGAATTTTATTTGATTCCTTTGAATGACTGCGTGAGTAGTTTTGAACACCTTATAAATGTATTTTATATATATACTACTGGTATGAACTACGAAAGAAGGAATTGAGCATAAATTGGGTGATTGATCCATATAAGTACTAGCATATTTGTGTAGATGCTATCTTCTTATGTGTTGCATTAAATGCAAGTTAGCATTACATTTCATCACTAAGTGGTCAAACATAGATCATGTCGAGGGAACCTCATAAGGTTTTAACTTTATTCCTTACCTTAGTGGGTTCGTCACCCAGCTTGAGGGTGACTGTAGGCGAGACAACACACGTTGAATAGAGTCAATTGGTTGGGAGGAAAGTCGAAATCAAACTTTCAGTCAGATCGGTCTTTAAATGTAGGAAAGTAAAGTTTTAAATACTAGCTTTTAAAGTTACTAGTCGTATTATTTGAACAAGTACATTTTATGACATGATCTGTGGTTAAGGTGTTCCCTTTTTAATAGTGAATATTCTAGGATGCATTTATTGATGAGATTACCTAGTTAAAGCTAAGTTGTGAATGCAGGGAATGTGTTGCAAGGACAATGGAAAGTAGGCTGTACATGGTGAAAGTATGGGGATATCATGCCAGTTACATAAATATATGAATATGCACTTCAGGTTCTAAAAGATAGATTTGTATTTCATTCATCAAATTAGAACTACCTAACCCTGTTGTTTGTGTAAGATGGTTGTATCGATGGTATTCAACATAACCAAGGAACATGATGCTTTAGTGTTTTTTCGTTCCTATGTTATTCATGTCTATTATCTAATATGTGAATTGCGAAGAATCTCCTAATTTGTTGTGGGTATAGAGTTATTGAAGTGTGGATGAAAATGCTTGAATCATCCTACAAGAGAAGGGTAAGAACATGCATATGAAAGTCAAGGTAAATATAAATAAACCTAGTAGCTATGTACCCCGAATATGTTTCTATGTAGTTTCGATTGTAAAGAAAATGGCACGTGGGTGTAATAGAAATAACCCCGAGTATGTGTTGTTTGCAGTGTGAAAAATATTTATGACTTAATATGGTTTAGAATGTTTACCATGTAGCATGCTTACTAGCCTAGGATCACATTAAAGAAGATAAAGAGATAAGAAGAGGTATGTTATATTAAATTATATTTGGTATCCCCTTTAAAATTCTTATGGTTAACAAGCAGGAAATGAGATTAACTTAATTGCGTATAACTAAATCTCCTTGATAAAAGTAAACAGTTACTCACATTCCTTCTAAGAATATATCCCAGTTTATTTGGGGATGCTACATTTTGTGTGTCCTTGATTATTTTATCTTATGTTCTAATGGGAAGGATGTTGTAGATCGTAGAAGGATTTCTTATGAATGAACTGAATCCAAAGGAAGATTGTCTATTAATCCTTATAAGATGATAGATAATCTAATAAGGGATAATAGCTAGAGTTATTGCTTAAAGGCCCTTTTTGTTAATTATTATAAAAATATGGATCTTAGGAATGAATGGAATGGATGATTTTATCATTAGGAATGGAATGGCTCATTTTATTTCAATGTGCTTTACTTTCATCACCGAATTGTCATAAGAGTAGTGGTATCGTAGATTTAAATTTATTTTTCGAAAGGAAAAATCTTTTACCACTTTTGGGTTTGTCACGGTCCTTGAGCTCTTGATTGGCCTCCTTCAATTGAGTGATTTCCAGGTCCTTTAGGGACATTTCAGAAATATCTTTAATCACCAAAGCAGTGGGTAATCTCTCCTCAGGGGTGCTATAGTCATTTAATTCATCAATTCTCTTCTGCATATTTTTCTTCTCTTCTTTGCATGTGTGCTTTTGAACATCCAACACATCAAGGTGGAATTTTAGATCAGAAAAATTCATGCTTCAATGCCTCAATTTCTCCTTCTAACTACACAGTCTGAGGAGGTAGTTGGATGTCTTTCATAGGTTTCTTGCTTTTCTTTTTGTAGGAATGCATCTTGGCCAGCGGCTTCACTCATAAAATATCCTAGTCAGCTACCACTGACTGCTTAGATGAAATGGGATGCTGTAAATCATTCTGTGCTATTATGTATGCCACTTGGTTAGTCAGGAGTTTCACCTACAAGTTCCATGCCTTGTTTGTTTCCTTTTCCTACTTCAATTGGATCTCCAGTTTAACCACCCTTTGCTTGAATTTGAGATGGGATAACCCCTCCTTATTCAGATCAGCATAGATGAGATCGTAACTCCCTTATGTAACACAATCTTATCTCGGATTGAGAAATGATCCAACTTAAACTCAACCTTTGAAACTCCTTCCTCATCAGCGATGGCTAGGTTCAGGGAGTTTGTTGTAATATTCCTGGCAGTAGTGAAAGAGACTTTGCTTCCTAATATCTTGCTTATCTCCTTGGATTGCTTATGAGTCTAAGCTTTTGATTTCTCTTTGAGCTACCCATAGGAGGTCGACATTTTCTTTTTAGTATTAAATTTCCCTTCAACGATAGAGGCAAAAGAATACTTATGATAATTGTGTAGAGACTCCTCACTCCCTTTCTTCATTGATTTTGTGGTTGTTCGGGGCTTTCTCTCTGACTGTGTAGTGGCTATATTTACAACCACTAGTTGTTGCATGATCACCATATGATTTGTAACCTTTCCCCCAGTAGGGTTTACTGAATCAAGCTCCTCCTCTATGGCTATTTTGAGGGAATCAGATTCAAAATTAAACTCTTTCTCTAGGTTGATTACATCCTCCTCTACTTCTATCCTAGGATTCTTGCTAAGGGTTTCTTCATCACATTCCATGTCCTCCACCTATGACCGAGACCTTCTACTACAAACTTCACCATTTAGGGGCAAGGGAGTAGCTAGGACCATACCTTGCACTTCTTTAGGAGCTTGGATTTTCTCTCTAGGAGACCAATCAAAATCATAGGCAAGACAATTTTCCTCCTGGGACAAATCGGGGACCATGGAATGAATAAAGGCTGACCTCTACACCTAGACCCTCCTATGCAAAAATATCCCCTTAGGATCATAATTCTGTGCATGAGTCGCCTCAAACTTCATGGCCTTCAAAAATTTCTCAACCATTGGTAAGGCTATTGGATTCTTCACAACGAAGTGCCTGACATTAATAGGGCGTTTGATCCAAGAGTCCTTCCTGTGCGCAGTAAAATGCTCCTCATCAGCAAAAATCCTATGCCTGATCAACTCTAGTGTGAATACTGAGGGATTTAGGTAAGCTGGTAGCATGAAAGGGGCAGTAGAAAAACCATATACCCCGATGATTGAATACGTAGGCATCCAGAACCAATCTGGAATACTATCTTGTTGCAAGGAGGACTTCATGTCTTTTGATATCCTCTTCTCTTTAGGGTCGAATAGTCTATAAATCGTGAGGACAATTCTGTCAATGAATAAGGTGTAAAACCAGTCTTGGAACTTCTAGACAGAACAGGGAAAGTCTTTGAAAACCTTTGGATCCATGACCTCAAGGGTCTGTCAGTTGGAACTGGCTATGGTGGCAAATAGATACACCTGGTATCTAATGTGATTATCAAAATCAAACTTCTCAAGTTGGGAATTGATTTCTCCAACCAAGAATTCATTGAACTTAATTCCTGATGTAGATTGACTCGAGAAAAGGAGAACACCTAACATTACTTTAGAGACCATGCTATCGCTATCAAGAGCTAGGATTTGAATTAAGAGGGAGATGTCTGATACGACAGGATTTATGAACAATTTGGAGGAGAGTGGGGTGATAAGGGTATTTAAGGGAACTAGGGTGTTCAAAATGGTTTGGAACAATTTATTCTTGGATTCTATGTTGGATTTCCTGAACATTTGCAAAAACTCCGATTTAGTGAAGGGGGTCATGGCTTGACATTGGGCTTCAGAGAGACCTAGGGAAGCCCTGATAGCTTCTGGTGTAATTTTGCAAATGACATGGGAGTGGGTATCATCTAAGATGGCCTTCCCAGTGGGGAAATAATTGGAGGCTACGCTTTGGACAATATCTAGGAAATTGGGCAATTGTTCTAATGTGAACCCTATTAAGGATGACTTTAAATTTACAAATAGTTCTGACTGGTCTCTGAAAGGTGACAACGAAGAATTCTAGGCATCATTGACAGAGGAAAACATCAAATGAGGATCATAAGCATCGTAAATTCAATCTCAAATGATATCCTTGGAAGGGTGAAAGCTTTAACAAAAAAGGCCATGGCGAAACTGTCGAAAGGGTTGATAAACGATGAACGAGTACCTAGTGGTGACGATCGACACTTTTGTAGGTTGCAGTTGCATCCAACTGACTCATGCTTGGAGGACTTCAAATTTGCAGGGTGGTGGGACTATTAACGGACTGTTAATGTCATACTGATTATCCTTATAAACCATAGCACTCCCTATAAGTGACCTTTGTACCTCAAATCTTCTAGCGCAATATCCAATGGGGAGGGGCCCACCATATTTCACAAATTTGTTTCTTTTCTTCATAGTTATATTAATGGGTTATAATATTAAATATCTTAGCTTTAATATAAAAACCAAAATATTATGTGATTGATGTTTGGATTTGGTTATTATAAGGTAGAAGCTTGTATGGTGTAATGTATGGTTGTCATGTGTTGTCATGTGTTGGTAAAGGATATTTTGGAATGTATATGGGTGTACTACATGAATATTTCTAACCATATATTGGAAGGAAGTTGAGAGGCCAACTCTAGAGGATCCAATTCAAGAAATTGGGTTGGTTATATTTTCAAATGGCAAAAGAAAGGGATTGGATAGATTTGAAAATGAGGTATACGTTTTATATTTTATTGTTCAATATGATATTTTATAACATATGTCTTCATTGTAATTTGAAGTGGTTTTTTCTTACGTTATGTGCAAACTGGTTTTTTTGTAGGATGTAAAAGAAATATAAATTCGGGGTTGAATAATTCATAGAGTTTTCAAAAAGGCATTCAGAGGATAATAACACCACAAGATTCCCTTGTAAAAAATGTTGCAATGTTGTAGTATTGACGTTTGAGGAAGTAGAAGACCACTTGATGATTCATGGTATACTAAGTTCATATAAAAATTGGTTTTTCCATCGAGAGAGACTTCCTACTTAGGACTATAAACTTGACAAGAGAAAGAAATGCCACACAATAGATATGCATGATTTTCCTTGAGAAATTACACATGGTGATGAACACATAGTCAGACATCAGTATGATAATCATAATGACAAGTTTGCTACATTACTTACAAATGATACTGAAGTTCTTGAGAATGACCAAGTAGAGTCAATGGAAGAAAAAATTATATTAATCAATATCTAAAGTTAATTGAAGATGCCAAAAGGCACCATTGTAATCAGGTTGCACTAGTTTCACTAAGCTATCGACCACTATGAAATTGTACAACCTTAAAGTGAGAAATTGATGGTTTGATGCAAGTTTTAACCAGTTGTTGAAGTTGCAAATAGAAATTCTTCCATCAAGAAATACACTTCCAGAATCTACATATGATGCAAAACGTTTGATTAAATAATTGGGGTTGGACCACTGAAATGATACATGCATGCCACAATGATTTCATTTTATATTGGGGTAAATATGAAAAAATAAATGAATGCCCAACATGTGGCGAATCAAGATGGAAGGTTGACACTCATTATGGAAAGGTGCATACATGTGTCCCGACCAAAGTGTTGAGGTATTTACCTATAGTGCCAAGGTTGAAGAGAATGTATAGGTATGATTTTGAACTCTTATAATTCCATTATATCATACACCTTCATGTACTACCACCTACTAAGAAATCATATTCTTTAATATACTAAGTATTGCAATGTATATATGATTCTTTATGTTTTTGTTACAGCTCTACATTATATTTAAGAGAAAATGAGGTGGCATCATGAGAATGCAAGTAAGGATCGAATAATGTGCCACCCAGTTAATAGCTGGGCATGGAAAAGTATAGATTATAAATGGCCTGATTTTTCCAATGATCCTCACAATGTACAACTCGGAATGGAAGTGGATGGATTTAATCCTTTTGGAAGCTTGAGTAGTACTCATAGTGTATGGTCAGTAGTAATAGTCACATATAACCTTCCGCCATGGTTATGCATGAAAAGGAGCTTTTGTTTGTTGTCGTTGTTAATACCTGGTCCCAAGAAACCAGGAAATGACATAGATGTTTATTTGGAACCATTGATAAATGAACTAAAACTAACATGGGATGAAGAGGCAAGTACATACAATGCTCATTCAAGGTCATTCTTTAATATGAAGGCTATATTGATGTGGGTAATCCATTACTTTCATGCTTATGGAAATATGGTTGGTTGCATGACTAAAGGTTTTTGCACATGCCCTATATGTGGAAAGAGCACAGATTCAATGTATCTCAAATATAGTAGGAAGTGTGTGTATATGGGACATATGAGATATCTTACAATAAATCACAAGTATCGTTCAAAAAAATGACCATTTAATGGGAAGTCTATGCATCTCATTGCACCTACAATTGTACAAGTGTCAGATGTTTTTATAGAAACAAAAGGAAGGGAAGAGAAATGGGGAAAGTCTAAAAGTACAAAAATAAAGTGCAATTTTAAAAAGGGTGAGAATTCGAAGGCTGACGTGTGGAAGAAAAGGTCAATTCTATTCAATTTACCATATTGGGAGGTATGTGCACACATTAGCTTAAGGCCTAAACTATACGATGCTTGAAGGTTTTCATTGTGTTTAATTGGAATATATTGTTTAGTTTTTCTTTGATGTTATAATTCATTGTTTTTTATACGGTTCGATGTAGAAACTCCTAGTGCATTACACTTTACATTTAATGCACATAGAAAAAAATGTATGCAAAAGTATTTTTGGAACCCTTCTAGATATAAAAGATAAATCAAAGGATGGGAAAAATTCTCATGATGACTTAAAAAAGTTGGGTATAAGGAAGTCACTGTGGCTAAAACAAAAAGGAAAAAAAAAGTTTTCTTCCACCAACACCACACACTCTTTCAAAAAAAGGAGAAAGAGATTCTTTGTCTTGTTTTGTTCACGTTAAAAGTTCCAGATGGATATAGTTCAAAACCTAGAAATAATGTATCTATGAAATATCTCAAGATTCATAGTATGAAATCACATGATCTCCATGTTCTCATGCAACAAATCCTTCTAGTAGCATTGTGCCATGTGCTACCAAAAGTAGTTCAAAACACTATTTGCAGGATTTGTTTCATTTATAGGTGAATTTGTGCAAAAATGGTGGATCCAACAAATCTTGATAATCTATAAGATGATGTTGTGGAAACTTTGTGCTTAATAAAAAAATATTTCCCCCCTTCATTATTTGGTATAATGATACATTTGACTGTACACTTGGTGCGAGAGCTGCATTATTGTGGACGAGTTGCATATCGATGGATGTACCCTTTTAAAAGGTCAGTGAAATTTTATTAAGTGCAAATCCAGATAAATTCCAACATTTTATGTGCATATAATAATAATAAATTACTAGCAACAAGTTTATTCATACATTTAATTTCACTACAAATTGTGTGGTTTTTTCTAGGAACATGAAAGTTTTCAAAAGTTATGTGAAAATTAAGAATAGGGCCGAAGGATGCATAGCTGAAAACTACACTAACAAGGAATCCATAAAATTTTGTGCTGGATATGTTGAAGGTATATAATATATTCAAAGCATGCCTAGTAGAAATGAAGCTTGGGATGATGAATAAGGAGAGGTTGGAAAATATGGGAAGGCCTTATCTAGTGGAGCTTATATTGAATTAGATAAAACTATTTTGTTACAAGCCCACATATGGGTATTGCACAATGTAGAAGAAATTCAACCTTGGATAGAGCAAGTAATAAGCACATCCGTATGAAATCATTTTTTATTATAATATATCACAATATTTTCATAAATTGTTTATTCACATTACTTGAAAATAGGATGCACTTGACAGAAATTGCCAATAATAACATACAAGCACAAAAAGATGAAGTCTTACTAAAAAAGCTCCACAACCAACATTTTAGTGACTGGTTAAAAAAAAAAGGTAATGATATTTTCTTCATATTAGACTTAATTGAAATTCATTGATGAAGAATATTATGACGTATGAAGATGAGATTCTTTTAATATATTTTGAAATTCAATGGTTTTGTAATGACATTTAAAAATTTACAGGTGGAAGCAAAAGAAAACATTCTTGATACCCTTAAATGGTTGGCACATGTCCCAAGGACATATGAAACTAAGTATGATGGCTACATAATCAATGGGTGTAGATTTCAAGTTAAAAGCATAGAAAATGTCAGGGCCACCAAAAATAGTGGTGTGTGGATAGATGCACAAACCTTAATGAGATCATGTGCAAAGGATAAAAACCCTATACATCAAATGATAACATATTATGGAGTGATTCAATAAATAATGTTATTGGACTAGTATTTGGTGTAGTATCCACTGTTCAAACATGATTGGATATATGTACACAAGAAGAATGGAATGAAAGTTGATGAACTTGGTTTCACCATGTTGAATCTGAAGAGATGCTTGAGTAAGGATATAGTCCAAGATGATCCATTTATTCTAGCATCACAAGAGAAATAGGTATTGTATCTACAAGATCCAGTAGAGAATGACCAGTGTGTAGTTTTTACATTCCCTTTGAAGGGACCAAGAAATTGTAATAGATATGAATTGGAGTATGCAGATTTATCAAGTGTTGCAGATTTTGAAGGGATGAAATGCAAAGTGGATGAAGATATAGGTGATGCTGGCATGGATTAAGTTTGACAAGATTGTGAAGGAACATGGTTGTATGGTGTTCATTAATTAACATGCATGATTTATTTATCAGCTTTCATTTAAGTTGTATCTGTGAAAATTTATATCTTAGATTATTACCTCGATTTATCTTTCATGCATATATTTCTTGTTTTGCTACTATTTATGCTTGGATCTTATCTGTTTTATTCTGTTATGTAACTTTCATTTATTTTTATAGTAGATAGATTGGGTGTGGGGAATTGAGAGTGATGTGAAGGGGGAGAGGGGGAGAGGGGCCATATCATCTTCAACCTTCATGTGATTGGACCTATTTAGTAGAGAATAAGATATTCTTGAAACCAAGAGAAGCTCATTCAGGTATTTTTATTTAATTTTCTTACCATTTCATATATTTTATGTCGTTTTTTACATTTCTATCAATGGCTTATATGAACATACCATTTTTGCATGATATGTGCAGGTCTTCGCAATGGAAAGGAATATAATGAAAATTTGTATCGTTCTCTAATGCATATTTGTATGTTATAACCATAACAAATTTGTCAATTAGATATATTATTGTTGTTTCATTGATAATAGCGTGTTTATTTCTTCATTAAAGTATAGTTGTACTTGTCTATTTTATGAAATGATTTTATTGCACATTTATTGAAGGAAATAAGTTCATTGTGGGATAGCTATTGACCACAAGAAGGTAATGTAATGAAAAATATTGAAAGTATTTGATTACAACAAATTTAATTACGGCATATTTATTACAACCATACGTATACCTGATTGATGGTGTAACAACTAATTTCTGAGAAATATTTGTGTAAAGCATAGAGGACACCAAGATCATCTGACGTTATTGGCATCAGAGATCAACTTTGAGGTATATATCCTTATTATCAATAAAATTTCAACATTATGTGGGAGTATCACCTATAAGTTTCCTTCTAGGATTTGGGAGAATCACCTATAGGTCTCTTGAAGCTTCCCTGACAACTATGAAAGGATTTTACATAGGTCTTTAGGCCCTCGAGACTAACCTCAAAATAGGGATAGACGCTAGTTACAATATCGATAAAAAAAACTTAGAAACCTTGGACAAGGTGCATTCACCATGATTAAAACACACAAAACAAATCTTTATGGATCGATGTGCATGTTGGTCTTAAATGGTAGTGCAACACCTTCAGTTTCAGGATCACTTGTGTTGAAAATGACGGCTCAGGACGTCTATGGTAGCCGGATGCTGACTGGATTTGAGTTATTTCTTCACATGTTGGATGTGCAACATTTATTTTCCTTTCTAGGCCATTTGCGCTCAATGGCACTGTTCTTCCTGTGTCCACAGTTGGAAGGATGGTTTGTGTTCCTTTTGTGTTCAGCTCTCCACCTCGTCCCTTCCTGTTCTGGTAAGACTCTTATTTTTTCGGTACTTAAGGAAGGACCACACTATTTTTTACAGTAACAAGTCCTTGAGGAGGCTTGTCAATATTCTGCTTCCCTTCTCTTAGGAGGAGGGTCTTCCTATAGGTCATACGATGCGACACCTCCATGGATTCGTCATCACCCCAGCTAAATTTGGAAAGTGGAATTCACAAAGATGATGACAAAGGCCTTCAACCTCCTGTCCTACCAATCGAGTATCACTCCAATGTGTTGCCTCTAGAAATGGTCACCATGTGCTCAGATTATGGGGAGAACGACCACATATGGAGGTTTTGGAGGGATACCCAATGGACAGTAAATTCCAGGCAAATCTCCCATGGGGATGTTATACTTTATTACGAATGCAATTCCCTCAACAGCCTCAGGAGGTCCATATAATGTGATGAACATCCTTGCCTCGGTCTCAATGGCACCAAAAAGATATTCTAATGTAATGAATGTCCTTACCATGATGGTTGGAGTTCCCTTAGCATGAAAACTTAAGATCCATGGAATTTCCAGCCGAGGCTCCCCAACTAAAAGAACACTTTGATAAACAAGCTTCTCAATTGAGGTGACCATTACAAACTTTATTTAAGACTCTCAGGATTCTCAGCAGACTAATATTTAACCATCCTAAACTCTCTTCAACATTCACCTAGTCTATCTCTTCAAATGGCTTTGAAAGTGGCGTTTATAAAGAGATGGGAGATCGAACTTGATGATGGCCCCGTCAGCACCATCACACATTCCATCATCAAGTAGCAGGATGAAAGCACACATGGTCACATGGATTTTGGATCTGGAACTTATGTTGAGATACTAGTCAAGCTGACATTTCTGCTATGGCACCATATTATCAGCCATGGAATTGACTTCCATCCTCATTCTTCATCATCCCTCATTTGCGTCAGTGCATGCCTTATAGACATCCTGCATCAATCTGTCCTTCCTGAAGACAGTATCAGAATACTATTTTTCACTACATCTCCCACTTCGTGTGGAAGACATACTTGTATTCTTCCATTTAATCATTAGGATACCTTTCTGGCAGGACTAGACATCATACACTTGATGCAACAAAATTTTTAGATTTTGGGGAGTGATCTACGTCGTGGAACTAATTTTTTTAGCAGTAGATCTGCTCCAATGGCATCTAGATCTTTCATTTCCTATCATTTCAAACCTTTACACAATTACCTTAAATTATCACATAGACAACGGCTCTTCAGAATGAGCGGATTGTACCCCAAACTACAACCTTCATCTTTGGTAATGAGTTCTCCCTCTTGAAACTTTTGACGTTCAGAAGCATTCCACTTAGACAATTTTTGCCATTTTCAAAGTGGAATTTTCATTTCACCAAAACCATGAAAAAATGATACCGGAGGTTGGACACATCGCTAAGCACAACACAACTTGTCTCACCCTCAAAATCTTCTTCATTTTCCTTAGGCATGCAATTAACTAGAGTAATGAAAATATGACTCGGAGGCACTTTTGGAAAATTGATCTCTTCTTCATCAGAGACTCTTTTGTCAATCTGATGAAATGGTTGTATTATACATACAACAATATAGAGTTCAAAACTCTCAAAATATTTTTATCATCATCCCATGAGAGGTGTAGGGAATTTCCCTAAGGCCACTTAGGAAGATTTACACTTGGACATTTTTTTCTCTTTTAAACTAGGTCTAATTTTCATAAAACAATTATTTGGAAAGTACATGAGTTCTCCCTCATGCACTTTCAAAACAATATGAAGATATGGTTAGGTAGAAAAAACACCGATCTACAAGACCCCCATGTGGTGTGGGAATTTTCTTCAACACACAATTTATGGCAGGCATTTTCTCAAGGCCACTTGAGCCAGTATTCCAACACTTAGTCATTTTTACTTGCTTTGATGCAAAACCCTATTTTGGAATACCTAGAACTTTCTCCTCAGAGGTGATGAAGTCAAACTTAGACCACGGTTGGATAGATCTGAAGTGTAGTACCATGGTACAGGAATTTTTCTCAAAACCTAATTTATGGTGCGGGCATGTTTCTGTATTTAATTCCTATAGCTTGCCTTTTTTTTTATTTCAACAAAAGAACATTATTTTTTTTGCTAACCAAATTGGAAAACCTATTTTCAAGACGTGTGATCTCCAGAATAGAAAATGACATCATGGATAGATTCACATATCAAAAGAATACATCCTGGCAGTCTGATATTAATTTTATCATTAACACCTAAAATATGGTGTGCATTTTCTTGAGCCAACTTACGCAGATTTACCAGTATTGAAACAGTGCAAAACCTACCAGAAGGCACTTTTGGAAAATTAGTAAATTCATCCTCATAGACCTTTTTGACAACTTTATGATATGTTTAGGTGCACAAATCAATAATACATAGGTATGTACCTTCATAATAATTTAATACATCAATTAGAAATTATAGCGAGCATTTTACAGAGGCCAGTTAGGCAGTTTTACCAGCAGATTTTACACTTGGACAATTTGTGCCATTTTCAAGGTGGATTTTTCATTTCACCAAAACCATGAAAACTCACTGAGCACAACACAACTTGTCTCACCCTCAAACTCTTCTTCATTTTCCTTTAGCATGCATTTTACTGGAGTAGTGCAAATATGGTTGGGAGGCACTCTTGGAAAATTGATATCTTCTTCCTCAGAGACTCTTTGGTCAATCTAATGACATGGTTGTATTATACATACAAAAATATAGAGTTTCAAATTCTCAAAATATTTTTATCATCATCCTATGGGATGTGGAGGGAATTTCCTTGAGGCCACTTAGGCAGATTTACACTTAGACAAGTTTTTCTCTCTCTTAAACTAGGTCCAATTTTCATAAAACACTTATTTGGAAAGTCCATAACTTCTCCCTCATGCACTTTCAAAACAATATGAATGTATGTTCATATAGAAAAAACACCCATCTACAAGACTCCGATGTGGTGCGGGCATTTTCCCAAGTCCAGCTGAGCCAATGTCCAACACTTAGTCATTTTTTCTCGCTTTGATGCAAAACCCTGTTTTGGAATACCTAAAACTTTCTCCTCAGAGGTGATGAAGTCAAACTCAACCATGGTTGGATAGCCACTATAACAATCTGAATACTAGTACCATGGTGCAACCATTTTTCTCAAAACCTGAATTATGGTGGAGGCATTTTTCTGTATTTAATTCTTGTAACTCACTTTTTTTTTTTCAGCAAAAGAACATCATATTAGAAGAAATTTGAGGTCTAAAATGGGACTCCTAAGGAAAATGATAAATAATAGTTAAAATAATAAAATAATAGTTAAAATAATAGAATAATAATTATTAATTTTGGAGGAAGAATGAAAAAAACTACTTTTTGTGTTCGTATTTTTGACATATCTCCCTTTGTTTTTACTCAAAATCTAGGAGGGAGAGCTCGTTGGATGCAGAATTTAATTCCGCATCCAACGAGTACCCACACTACATATTTTTTATGTACCCCTCTACCCCAAAAATAATAAATACTTGAAAAAAATGTGATAATGATGTCATCATCACATTTTTTCAGGTATTTCTTATTTTTGGTGTAGCAGGGTCCATCAAAAGTATGCATTCATTAGAGGAATTTTGGGGTCTAAAATGGGCCTCCTAAGGAAAATAATAAAATAATAGTTAAAATAATAAAATATTAGTTAAAATAATAAAATAATATTCATTAATTTTGGAGGAAGACAGAAAAAAACTACTTTTTGTGTTTGTATTTTCGACATATCTCCCTATGTTTTTACTCAAATTTTGATCGGGAGAGCTCATTGGATACGGAATTTGATTCCGTATCCAATGAGTGCCCACACTGCATACTTTTTACGGACCCTTCTACCCCAAAAATAAGAAATACCTGAAAAAATGTGATGATGACATCATCATCACATTTTTTTCAGGTATTTCTTATTTTTGGGCTAGCAGGGTCTGTCAAAAGTATGTAGTGTGGGTATTCGTTGGATGTGGAATCAAATTCCGCATCCAACAAGCTCTCCTAATCGAAATTTGAGTAAAAAAACAATGAGATATGTCGAAAATACGAACAAAAAAAGTAGTTTTTTTCAATGACAAATATCTCAATTCAACCATTATGGTTGACTTATTTTATTGAAATTCTATTGGTTCTTGAATTCCAACTCACAAAAACTTATTTTGGCACGTTTTCTTATAAGGCCCATTTTAGACCCCAAATTTCCTCTAATGGTGGGTACTCGTTGGATGCGGAATAAAATTCTTCATCCAAAAAGCTCTCCTGCCTAAAATTTGAGTAAAAACATTGGGAGATATGTCAAAAATACGAACAAAAAAGTAGTTTTCTTTTATGACAAATATGTCAATTCAACCATTATGGTTGACTCATTCTATTGAAATTCTATT